>JBBJLS010000011.1:9384193-9396464 GCA_037577275.1 Bryconaethiops microstoma
TATATATATATATATATATGTGTGTGTGTGTGTGTGTGTGTGTGTGTGTGTGTGTGTGTGTGTGTGTATGTGTGTGTATATATATGTATGGAGTCATTTAGAAGGCCTGTAAGCAAACTGTAGTCCAAAAACCATAAATTTTCTCTGGACTGGACTTTTAAATTATATTTCCAAGAATCAGTTTTTTATATTTACATATATATAGCTGTACTCAAGCTCAGGATTTTTAGGGCTACCAAGCTAAAAGAGAAAAGCCTAGCATGTACTCTCTCGGAGTCACTTAAAGGCAGCCATCAAATCTTTTTGCACTGTCGCTCGTGTGACGTCACTGGACAGCTCAGCATGCTTGGAGGAGAACACTATCCTCCCGTTGTTACATTAACTAAAAGGCGGCCATGTGGGCTTGAGTTACAGCAGAAGATGCTTTCGGACACAGATGGCTGCGGGATTTCTGAGATACCAAATATTTTACTGTTAATTTGATCTGCTAACACGGCACACAGACATCTAATTTCAATGTTTTTATAAATATTCCATAATCCATATTTTCCTATTGTCCTTCAAATTCAGTTGGTTCAATGCATCACCTTTTTCAGTGTATATACATATATATATATATTGTTATTCCACCAGGACCATTCAGAATTGCCCATTGGGGCTGCTGCCACCATGGCCCACGAGATTGGCCATAACTTTGGCATGAGCCATGACCATGAGGGCTGCTGCGTGGAGGCCACAGCGGAGCAGGGGGGCTGTGTGATGGCAGCAGCTACAGGGTAAGTGCCTTCATATTCCTCTGTGCTGGGCAAGCTCTATTGTTTTCTCATGTAAAAGTTGTAATGGTCTGCTGCACCCTGCCAGAGTTTGCTCCATCTGTATTCGTCTTTTATCTTGCACTTATCTTGCAATTTCGCATGCTCGACAGGCATCCGTTCCCGAAGGTATTCAGCCGCTGTAGCAAGAAGGACCTGGACAACTACTTTCAGAAAGGAGGTGGAATGTGTCTGTTCAACATGCCGAACATGAAGGACCTGGTTGGGGGGAAAAGGTGTGGTAACGGCTTTGTAGAGGATGGAGAGGAATGCGACTGTGGAGAGCCAGAGGTAACACACACGCAGACGTGCACACATACACACACACACACACACACACACGCTGTATGCATATCATGCTGTCCTGCCTTTGTTTAATCATTACATGAAAATTTTAATGCAGAGACCAAATCAGATATTTTCAATCTGTTGTCACATTTATTTTGAAAATGAAAATGATTTAGCAAAGGTGAAAATGATTGTGTTTTTGTTTGTTTCACAAACTGCTATTTGATGCAAGCAAGCATCTAAAGAATATATTTTACACATCTTCACTCTTTATTGTTATTGTGATCAAGGAAATCAGTAATAAATCCACAGTAATGCCAGTTTCATTCTGAATGTGTACACACACTCTGCACTGTCATGGTCCAACCAACAATACAGGCAGCATGGTGTTCTTTTATGTCATGATAAAACATAGTAGCACCTAGAAAGGATCCATTCCACATGCTGATACATTGACAGTCCTTAACATGGGCATGGAAATGACCAAGCAACATTTGGTGAGGGTGGATTATTCAAAATCAATAAACGTTTCGTACAAGCACTTTTCATTTTTGGTAGCACACACTTTTAATCAACAAAAGTTATTTACCATGATAGTAAACAAAGAATAACCAATTAGTCTGGAGATGTGATGAAATATCTAATTAGAGTGCTTATTAATTTGCTGTATTTGTTACATTCATATAATTATTTATGACTAATTTGTAGTACTTGTTTTCTTAAACAATGGTAAAAATGCACCAAATGTTCTCCAGTGCAATTACATAAACTATAGGGCAGAAAATAGGACGCGTGACAATGAGTGACAGAAGAGTGGTTGAGAGAATAAAATCTCACCTTCTTGCAAAGCTGCAATTGGCAGGTTGTCAGCGCTCATATCATGGGTGGATGGGTTGCCATCTGGTGTAGGTAGACTTTGGTAGAGACTCTAAATCCTAATTATACACGAACACCTGGACTCTTGTGCGGAATCTTATATACTCCACTATTTACATCTATTGTGTATTAGGCTAGAAAAGTTGTCTTTCATTGTTTACAGCATTTCCTCTCCATTTTCTAGCGCTTTAGAGATAAACTTTGATATTTCTGATATTTATATAATCTCATTGAAATGTTGGATGCATAGAAATTGTTGGCATGTAGATTTAAAATGTAAACGGCTAAAAGACATAAAATACAGTTTAATGTTTAAAAAAAGGAACGATTATATTTGATATAATCAATGTTTTGCCCTTTTGTCACAAATTGTACAAGATGAGGTTAAGATAAAACCTTTTCATTTTGGATAAGTTTCATGCATTTGTTGAACTGAAATTCAGGCCTTTTAAGATGAAATTCAATGGGCCTCCCCATTTTAGGTCATTTTCACTTTCAGCAGACACTCTTATTGGTCTACACTGGTAGCCCAATGTAACATTCGCAGTCTTTCTTGTTGGCTGCCTGGACAGGGAACCAATCCCCAGTCTCATGTGGACAGAGTGCTGTGTTGAATTATGTGCTGAATTATTGCTTGCGGTTTCCATTTTGCTAATGAGGCATAACATGCTCGTACTTGTGAGGCAATTCGAGGCCGGAGGGTCACGAGAATACTATAGCTAACGTTTTCTTCATGGAACTCAGGCTGCATGAATTGCGCATGAGGATGGTTTACATATATAATATATAAGCCTCTGCTTACATTCTAACAAGGCCAGATATTGTTTGGCCATTTCGAGGAGACCACTCGTGGTGACCTTGTGAGCTTTCTCCAGGCTGTGCTATGAGAGAAGGAATGGTGATTTTGCTGCTGCTACCCTCAGGCCTTCTTTTAGCACACCTCACTTATCTAGTTGTCCTATCCTCCAGCTCCAGATTGATTTGTTGGCTCTGGTCCTGCTATGCATTTGTTGTGATTGTGCTAATTATTTCTAATTGTGCTTAATCTCGCACTCTTTGCACCACCTGCTCTTTGGGGGAAATGTCAAAGAGAACTGTTGCAGATGTGGAAGTTTTGTACAGCACATGTCCATGTGCTGTGTTTGTGTACATACATTTGCGTAGACACTCTGTACTAAACATTAAAATCGAGCCATGCACGTGTCTGCATAATCGTACTCCATATATCCACCGCTGCTGTAAAATTGATGGCTGTCAAAAGCCCTGAGTGTATGAAAGTAACTCCATAACACAACCCAGTGTCATGCCAGTGGCAGGCATCATTTAGCATCCGACTCCCAGAGTTGAGCCTTTTTTCCCTTGCCGTCTCTACTTCCTCTGAAACAGAGATAAAAAAAAAAACATTCTGTTCACCACCCACAGTCTATGCGCAGGCGGTGAGTGTGTGTGTGTGTTTGTGTGTGTTTGTGTGTGTGTGTGTGTGTGTGTGTGTGTGTGTGTGTGTGTGTGTGTTGGATAAGGCCTGAGCTAGCTGTGAATAACTCAACTTGCACTAAGTGACTGATTGTGTGGGTACAGGGTCACACATTGATGCTCTTCAGCAGCCTGTAACAAAAGCAGAGAGGTTTACGTGTGTGTGTGTGTGTGTGTCTGTGTTTTCTTCCTACAGGAGTGTACAAATGACTGCTGCCATGCCAGTAACTGCACGCTGAAGGAAGACGCGCAGTGTGCCCACGGTGTCTGCTGTGAAGGCTGCAAGGTGTCCAACTGTCATAACTCTATTTATGTTTCTGTCTCTCCTTCCTCCTGGACCTTTCTCTTCCTCTGCTCCACATCCTCTTTCTGTTCTCGATCACTCTTCCCTGCCTGTCTCTTCAAGTCTCATTGTCTCTGTCTCGCTGTCACAGACATGCACGCTTAAGATGAGACATCGTCTCTGGTTTCCTTCTGTCATTTCCCACCCATTTCTCTCATGAAACTGTCTCCTCCCCCCGCACCCTCTTTATTAAAGACCCAGAAATCACGCGTTTTCCGTATGTACTGTGAGGTATTTCTGTCAGAGAGGGTCCTTGAGCTCTTCGCTCAATGATAGTTGGGGGTGGTGGGAGTTGGAAGAGAAATGCGATGATATTAGGTAACATGTATTGCGCCAGCTGGTTCAGGATGGTGTAACCTGGTTCATGGTGACGTAATAAAAAATCAGATGACTTTTTAGACACAGAAATCATTTCAGTGGAAGACAAGAAAACAAGAATCTTGTCTTTAATGTGATATGGTTTGATGGATTATGCTTAAAATGACCAGAGACATGAAGTAACAAGGTAAAAAACATCCACTTTGATTTATGATTTACTTCACAGGCCAATTCTCTTCCACATGTGCATTACAAGCTACACCCAAGGAAGCAAGCAATAACATTTTTTTGATTGAAATGTATTTTACTGTTAAGTAAGTTTGCCCGCAAACCAATTCAATACATCAATTGAAATCTAGTTTATCCAAAGACAGATATTTCTTTACTTTGCAAAGTTGTATTATTCAGAAACAGCCCTGTCTGGTTTTGCTTATAATAAGTCCATACTTTGAGCATTTTTAATTGTTTACTAATTAATTTAACACACCTCAGTTCATCAAGCTTTCAGTGCCATCTGAATGTGAAAATCAGGTGGCTCGATTTGAGCTGCTTTAAAATTCAGGACAATCACAAGGGTCAACACAAGCAAAAGAACAGTCAGTCAGTTATAATGAGTTAAAAATAAAGTTTTAATGTGTATTTTTACAGTGTTTGTGTTGCTTCCGAACTTTTGTCCTGTAGTGTACATCCCAGCTTTATGAAAAGCAGCCAAATGTGTCATTAAACAAATCTGACCTTCTGCTACATATCTGTAACTACATATGTGACCTTCTGCTCTCTCTCCTCTCTCTCTCAGCTGAAGCAGGCAGGCACTATGTGCCGTGGTCCGGCTGGTGCATGTGATCTCCCAGAGTATTGCACTGGGGGGTCACCCTACTGCCCCTCTAACGTTTATCTGCTGGATGGCTCCTCCTGCCAGTATGGCAATGCCTACTGTTATAATGGCATGTGTCTCACTCATGAGCAACAGTGCCTGCAGCTCTGGGGCTACGGTAAGAACACACACTTAATGTACTATTTTTTTAGCTGTAATAGTATGTTTGTGAAGATTGTATCCATGATACATTAGCGGCCTGTGTTGATTCATATCATAGTCTGTCGTATTAGAATATATACTTTTTTACTAAAACATTTTTCACAATGGATGAGTTGAAATGGAAGTGGAAGTGTCATCACTGGGTAAAATGAGAACATTATGTTCTTCTGTTGTTTGGATGCTAAGCGAAATTATGAAAGTTGGGCACGCCTTCCTTACGTTCCCTGGGTCCTGTTGTGCAAGCAGCTGTTTGAATTGCTTAGAAGAAAGTCATTTCCTGAAATTTGAAGCTGACTGGAGCATCCTGTCTCTGATGGCTGATTGAGTGAAGGGCTGAGTTGGGATGGCTGTGGATGATGCAGCTGTCTGGGCATAAGGGTTTTGTTTACAAACGTGAGAAAGATCTGAGGGTTTAACTCATCAAGAATTCAGATTTGCAGTTTGTGATTTGGCTTCATTACATTCACATCAGTCCTTTTTGTCCGTTCTGTCTGTACAAACGTAGCTTAGAAACCAAATCCCTAAATCAATTCCTTCCCACAAAAATCCTCTTGAGAAGCACCACTTTACTCTGGTCTGTAATTGAACACTTTGGGGGGTTTTTTCAGCCATGCTGAGCAAAGTTAAAGTTGCTGGGGGTAGAACTTCTCCTCAGCTGGTTGTGGGATTCAGTCCAGTCAGGCTTTTAGTTAACGACACACAAATCAGAACAGACACGCACCGCTAGCCATAGAGTCGCCTCTCTGTAATTTGCTTAATGTGCGTGGCACATGACAGATATTTTCATATCAGCACATGCAGTATTAACGATGATACAAAAAGCACTGGAGAGTAATGATGATGGAATGACAAAATGTTAAGCACGTGAATTGAAATATCTCACATCTGTATAGATATCCTGTAATTTAGCATGGTTTGGGAAAATGTTACTTAAGCTGTACATGATGAAGGAATGCCTGTAGTCTAATATTCAGACCAGTTTAACCCCCTTTAAACCCAAAGGGACCTGTATGTTGGTCCTCACTTCAACTCCTTACTCTCATATGTACATAACCTACTTTGTAGCAGTTACCAATTATGAATCAGCTTCATAGCAGTTCCCAAGCAATGCACAGCCTTCGCTGAATAATACGCCCACAATTTCATTCACAAACATCTGATTACTAATACATTTACTTGACCTCATTGAACACACTACTCTATGTTTTTGACTTGTTCTTTATGCTTAAAACAAAGTCTCTGTAACTGGGCGAAAATCTCCTGGTGGTACAAGCACTCAGGCGTTTCCACAAGAATTAAAGGCCTCATAAATGCTCTGTAATTCATGTCCCATAAAACATAAGATTAAAATATGCCAGTTTGATGCTCCGGATTTAATCTTTAAACTATGTCGGTGGTAGATGATACAAAAGATACCACACTTTGTTGTATACGGTCATTGTGTCAAATAATAGACCTGGAAAAAAAAAGAAGAAAAAAAAAGTAATTATCATCGGACGTGAAAAGAAAATCTAGAACATTTAACATAAACATTACGAAACATCTGTACTTTCCTTGTACCCTAAATAAGTTGAATATGTGTTGCAGCCTAAAGCTTATTTTTCAGTAACTCAATGGACAACACTGCAAACTGGCTGAGTTATTCTTACGCCATGAAAGAGTGTAAAAAAGGTTTCGATTGCATACAGGCCCTGGCCTTCAAGGGTGTTATTAAGCATCTCTAAGGAGTTACTGACTGTGCATTTAAATTGATTTTGCAACAAAAGAGTAACCCCATAAAGGACTAGCAGGTTCAAACTACTGTCGCACACACTGCTATAACATAAGAATAAGTCAGTCAGATCTCATGCTTTCCACGTAGTCACTGAATAATGTGCCTTGTGATGCCTTAGGATCTAATAACCCCAGAATTACCATGGACAAATTCAGCATGTTCCCCTGAACATAGTCAACAGAGCAAAAAAAACATAGATTCAAAACACACTTAGAATAAACGCCAGTGGGCAGTTCGATATTACTGTCAGTGGAACGCATGCTTCAGATGCGTCTCATAGAAATTAGGTCGAAAAACGCTGGAGTATTCCTCTGAGTAGGAGATCATAATAGAGCCGCTGATTAAAGCTGAAAATCTGATTTATCCAGGTGCACGGCCTGCACATGACGCCTGTTTCCAGGACGTGAATGCGGCAGGGAACGCCTTTGGAAATTGCGGAAAGGATGCGCACGGCAACTACATGAAGTGTGAGAAAAGGTGAGAGAAATGCCTGTTTAAAAGAGGCACGCTGAGCACACGGAGAAGAGAAAGTTGATTATGGAGAAACTTTACCGATTAAATTTATTCTTGCTAGTGTTGCTATTCATTTGAAACTAATCATTCCTCATTTTCAGGCAGATAAAGGAGAGGAGGCTCTGTAAAATGGTGAAATCTGGCGAGTCAGTGTCAGGGATGTTGAAATTATCTCCTGCTGTTTGGCTGCTCATTGTGCATCTAAAGTGGAGGAATTAGGGGAAATCTGAAATTTGCTCCTATGAAACCTTCTTGCTTTAACTTTTTCCCGCAGTGATGCCAAGTGCGGGAAGATTCAGTGTCACAGTGCTGCCAAGAAGCCGAAGGGCACCAACGCTGTGTCCATCGACACCACCATCCTCACAGACGGCATCAAGGTGAAGTGCCGTGGCACGTATGTGTACAGCACACAGGATGGACAGGGAGACCTACCAGATCCTGGTCTCGTCATGACTGGAACCAAGTGTGGAGAGGGCAAGGCAAGTACAGCAGGCTAACGCTGCATTTACTTCGTGAGTTTTCAGTGGAACAGTGAAAAATTTGCTGTAGAAAGCGAAAACATCAAAGGTTGAGGACAAATTAGATCTATTGAAAAACACTATAGGAGGGTATTGCACTGTATCCCTGCACACAGAACATCCAAGGATCTTCATCCTGGCAGGAACGGCCTCACTATAGGCTGTGTGTAATGCTATCACAGTGGCAAGCCCTGAGTCAAGAGGTTAAACTAAGCTTCATGTGTTGCAGTGTAATAGGTTCGAGAGAAGGAGAGCTTAGATGAAAAGCCATGCATAATAATATACCATAGGTTTCTCGTTTTATTTTCCTTTCCTCAATTTCCTTTTTTTCTCTGTGATCTCTGTGTATTTTGATTCCAGCCCTACTAATTTAGTTCTTGCACTAGACAACGCCATGGCAACGTTTACATGGCTGTATGCTGCCATTGGCAGTGTAGTGTCTTTGCTTACCTCAGTTTTGCCATGAGGCACAGATTGTGTTTTTCTGCAAACACAGCATACCTCTCAAAAATATCACTTCTTAGCTCATTTTTCACTAATTAATGGAATTAGCATAAATTCTTGTCATATTAAAAGTCTCTCAAAATAAAAGAGCTAATCTTGGTTTCAAATTTTAATTGAACGGGAATCCTGATGTGCAGAATTGGAAATGACACCATATTTAAAACAGTAGTCACTGACCGAGAAATTACAAGAAGGTGATGTTACATTAAACTTTGAAAGATTCAGGTATCTTGTCAATGGTTAAGATATCATTTTTCATTTTTTACTTTTGATACTGGGTAAACAATCCTGACAATCAGTCACTTTGAACGCTGTTTTTCATCGTTCCAGGTTTGCAAAGATCGGCGGTGCCAAAACGCCTCCTTCACTGAACTAGAGGCCTGTATTGCCCGCTGCAATGGACATGGGGTAAGAACTTAACCTGTGCTGTGCTTGGATATCAATCCCAAATAATGTTTTTATAAGTGGTCTATTCTTTTATGGTAGCAGTCTAAACTAAATGAAACTTAACTCACCAACATTATAGTCGTAAACTTTAGTATTCTCTCTTTCTCTAAGCTCTTCTTAACCCTGACTGAGCCAGGCCAAATTTCACACCTCTAAATCCTTTAATACCACCCCCTGGGTTGCTCAGATTTCTGCTTCTGCTGGCACTCCTAAACATTTTCTTATATCAGCCAGCCAAGTTGATGTGTGTGTGTGTTTTTGGTCAAATGGCCCTAAACAGCCTTCAAGCAGTATAAACACCCAACTCTGTCTCTCTTAATCCTTTTGCCTTTTCTCTCTTTCACCCTTTTTTCTTCCTTTCTCTCATTATTTATTTGTCGCTTGTTTACTCTTGTCGGGTTTTGAAAGGGCAGCCAAACAGGAATGGGCTTTCAGGGTGGATTAGTGATTCAAAAAGCCCTTTTTTATTATTCATTCGCATTATCATTTGATTCCCATTGATCCCGTGGCTTAGGAGCAGGTGTGAATCACGAGAAAGTATGCAGCATTATTTCAAGGCTACCTCAGGCTTCTTCTTTTCTCTGTGTAGGCCTCTGGATTGTGGCTTATACTAGGCATGGAAAGAATTCTGTATATGGAAAATCTGCATTTAGAGAGAAAAGAAATGGGCTTGTAGGTATGTACCATCAAAAAGAACATTGGTAGTAATAAAAGCAGAATATTTGGATATTGTAGACTGAAATCGACTGTGCCAGCCAATTGACACTAGGGCAACAAAAATCTGTTTCAGTAGTACATTTATCACAGTAACAGGAATTATTCTCATTTCTCGAAGGAAGCAGTCATGCCTGAACCTTTGCAGAGAATAAGAAAATTCACTGAATGGATTCGGCCTTGTCCAACTCGTAGTGAAACAGAGAACAGAAGCAGAAGTCAGATGAAGGTCATGCTCAGATCAGACTGAAGGTGATTTCTGTTAGTCCTTACTTACTGTAATGTGCTGGTTTCTGTGCAGGTGTGCAACAGTAATGGGAATTGCCACTGTAACCATGGCCGGGCGCCACCCTATTGTGACAAACCTGGGCTGGGAGGCAGTGTGGACAGTGGACCGGTGCAGCACGACAGTGAGATTCACCTTCAATTCTTCAGCCATTCTCCACTTATTCTCACTTTCGTCCCACGCCACTGAAAGATTTATATCACTATGATTTTATCTCTTATTTTTTTGCTATCCAGCCTCCCATCTCTTTCTCCCTTTCTTTCTATTTCTCTCTCTCTCACACTCTCTTTCTTTCTCTCTCTCACTCACCTTTTATCAGAATGTCACCTTCGCCATTAATATCCATCCTTCTCGTTTTTTTAGCTGAATTCAAGGTGATGATGGCTTTGCCGTTTTTGCTCTATTTCAAACTCGCTTTTCAGATGATAAAAATCTCCCCGGAATTTATGATACAGCATCACGGTTCTATATAGTGCTTGCCGGCGGACTGTTATTTTTATATTTAGAGGGCAGCACATCTCAGTGAAAGTGGTATTTATGTCTGTCTGAATAGTCTCCCTGTGTTTGCTCTGTGAACTCAGGTCAGGTGGGGCTGGTGGTGGGCCTGCTCCTTGCTTTTCTGGTGTTGCTGCCTGCAGTACTCATAGCCTTTTACTGCATCAAGATCAAGACCTCCTATTACCACAAGTGGCTGTCACAGAGAGAGAAGAACAAGGCTAACAGGTATTACAGCCAGCAGGGCTATAAAAGTGGCTTTGTAACAAAAAAAAAATGCAGGAAAACAACTATTTTTATCAATCAAATTGATTTAAGTAAATAGGTAAACCTCCAAGACAGACAGGCCAAAAAGAAAACCATAAGAGTCAATAACGTTGACGCATAAATCTTTCAAGATTCTGGAGATGATTTAGTTAATACTCTGCCAAATAATGTCAACAAATCTGAAAAAATGCTCAGTGTCCAGCAGACTGGAAGAGGTTAATTACCACAGAAAGAATGTGCAAAACTCTGTACAATTTCTCTTATATCAAATGTCAAAACGTTATGCAGTGCAGACCACAGCCTTACACTGCAATACAAATACCAGACATGCAAGAAAAGGCTGAGAAACGACAGAAGTCATTCCTGGTGTACACTGGATAATTAAAAAAAAACTTTAAAAAGCAAGCCAATATCCTATTGATCTAATGAGGAAACTCAACACTGATTAACAAGCCACAGTCATGACAACAAAATGGACAAACAAACTAAAAGAGGAGGAGGAGGACTAGTAGATAATCAGGAATCATAACGCCTAAACAGAAGGCGAGGTATGCTGAAGAAACATTCTTCTTGTGGTCACTAGAAATTGAAATTGACTTGATGGCACTTAACATAATTAAATGTCATAAAACACTTTTTTGGACCAGAATTGATATGAATCTTTATTTGCAGTAGGCCTCATCTTGGCTACACAGCTGAGTATTCAGTAAGATCAGCAGCAAGAGGCCAGGTACTGAGATGTTAGCCTTGTCCTGAGAGACCATAATGTAAATAGTGGAAATGTGGAAACACTGTGGATATATGCACAGGTACACATAGGAGTACACAAATCTGGTGAAAGGGTATTCACCAGGTTAGTGTACTCCAGTGTTGTGTACTCCACACACTCACGCAGACAACCAATCATACGACAGAGACATTCAAAGCACTTGAGTTTCACACAAGACAGGTGGACACATCGTTACGTACCTAGCAACCCAGTTACTGACGTTCCTCACTCGCACACACGACAACCTATAGCATCACATGCCTGTGCCCAGAGCTGTGTACCTCCTAGTACTCGGGCGACGGGCTCTGTTGGGGGCGTGGCTGAGACGGACCAGACATGACACTTACACATACAGAAATAAAGAAATTGGTAATTTAACAAAATTAAATGTTTTTAATATGTAAAACCACATATACCGGAAAAGTGGAATACAGAGAAAGAACCAAAACCTAAGACAAATGTAGGATATGAGCTCTTTAAAGTGTACTGGAGCATATTCCAGGGAAATTGTCTTTTTTCCATTACATCAGAACACACAGCCTCAGTCTTTAGGTTATTAATATAATACACTCTCTGACTCAGATAGCCTTGGCATATGCTGCTTTTATGGTATAGATGTTCAGAGCTTCAAGGAGAACATGGAAAGCACTTGAGTCATTTATTTTCAGTAAGAGTTTAATTTATATTGGAAAAACAATTCACCAACATTTCTCTATTGAGAGAAATGGACTGACTGTCCTTCATAAGTCCTTTTTCCTGTCATATAACTGTGTGTGTGTGTGTGTGTGTGTGTGTGTGTGTGTGTGTGTGTGTGTGTGTGTGTGTGTGTGTGTGTGTG
>JBBJLS010000011.1:9397341-9422985 GCA_037577275.1 Bryconaethiops microstoma
CAGGCCTCTCTCATCTTTTTAAGTGGGAGAACTTGCACAATTGGTGGCTGACTAAATACTTTTTTGCCCCACTGTAGATTTGAATATCACTATAATAAAAATTACTTCAGTATTTGAAGCATCTGGGTTTGTAGTCTTGTAAACAATGTTACTGTCGTAGCCACCCTCCACATTACTTCAAAAATACATTATAAATGTACTGAAATCAGTATCAGCACAGAACATATTGCATCAAGCCATCACTAGTTTTGTATTTTTCTGTTTATCGATTGGAGGATATATTTTGCTAAAATACTGTCTTAACCTTTTTTTCTATCTATCTTTCTCTTTTTATTATATTCCTCAGATTGCATCAGAGCTACATCCGAAGCCTTCTCCTACGCCTCCTCAGAGGCCTCTCCCTGTGAGCCCCAATCGAATTGGCCAAGTCAAAACCTCCAGTGGGGGGTTGCTGGTGATGATGCCCCCTGCTGTGGGCCCCAAGCCTGTGGCCAAGGTGACCGCCATCCCCCCCCTCAAAGCACTCAGGTGAGAAAGCCCCAGTGCCTGACTCTTAATGGATGTCTCAAGTATTTCAGTAATGAATGTGTCATTTACGTCATGCGAAAATAAAAATCCTTCAGCTGAGTCCTGACAGACTAGACCTATAATCAGATAATGCCTATGACATGAATGCCCTATGAGTCTCCAGTACTTATCATAGATGAAGGACTATACAAATGCAGTTTTGCCCTTCTTTTATCATTTTTCAAGGAGCTTCACAGTGGACAGAGTCCATTCGCAGTGCTGCTTCAGAGTAACACTGGTCAGGCATAGATAATTCCACACCCTCTGCCCCGGTAAATGCTTTTTAAAAGAGATGGCGTTTGACAATCTTCACATCAACTTCACTCTGTCTGCTATCTTCTGAGCGCAAAAGCATCCAGCCTAAAGAGAAAAGAAATGGCAGCGCATCGGTTCTATCCTTATATCAGCCGACCTCTAACCTTCCACATTCACATCAAAAAAGCCCTCGGAGATCAGAGTTGCCAGAGCGAATAGAGCTAAAGCTTACAGATAAGACTGCTTTTACGCCTCTCCTTAGACATCCGAGTCTCTGTGTGGAAGCCTCCCTTTTATGCAGACGAAGTAGCAGCCTCTGCTATCTGCATGCACATCGCTCGCGCTGGAAAAGAAAGAGAAAAGCTTTGGAGGTGGCGCTTCCAACAACATTGTGCAATAAAGTATGGATTACACTATGAGGCTGCAGCAGCTATCGGTCACTGGGGCCACTATGAGTCCAAAGAATCAGACACGCATCGTGAGAGATGGATTTTATTTCAGTAAGCTTAGCGGGGTGTCCATCTTGTTTTTTTGTTGTTTTTTTTTTGTGTGTGTGTGTGTGTGTGGCAGCGAGTGTGTGAGTACACACAAAAGGCAATTATTTTGCTTCTCTGTACATGAGCATGAACAGGACTGGAATGGAAAAGAATGGCTCAGTCGAGTTTCGACAGAGTCAAGGTTAGTATCGGAGACACGCACAATAATAATGTCCTTCACCAATGCGGTGCATTATGAAGCAAAAGGACAACAGAAAGTTCAGACAAAGAGTCAAGCTCTTGTATGGATCTTTAAGTAGATTTTAAAGAAATTACAGCTACTGTAATTGTTTTTTCAATCAGCTACTATATAATGACATATAACAATTAGGCTTGTTTGCTCACAGTTAATTGACATAAATAATTGCAATTAACAATTTAATTGAATGATTTTTTATGTCCATTGTATGTAACTATTTAAATACATGGCTTAAGTGATTAAATCAGTTCATAAGCTGACTTCCAAGTTGTTGATAGTTGGTAGTTCCAAACTGATGAAAGACTCTGTTAATGCTTTCGTAAGACCCGTAATTTCGTAAGACCCGTCTCAATAAGTGCGTTTCCTCTTTTCTTTTATTTGCATCTATTTGCCTCAAGCCAGTGGATGAAAAAGCACCAAATTTACGTTGTTGTTTCTTGTGCTATTAATATAAGATGAAAGCTAACAACTAGAAAATAACTGATCATCTTAAATATTGTGATCAGTCCTCAATAATTGATACAGGTGTAATTAGAAACATAAGAATGCAGGCATGTAGGTTTTATATGTGTTGTTAAAATAAACACTGTAATGAGGATACTTTTAAGAAACCAGTCTATTGTTTTAATTGATGATTTTTCTTTCTCTTTTAGACCTGTTCCAGGGCCCAAACCAAACACAGTCTCACAGTCACCTTTTCGAAAATGACCTTTGTAGAAGCAACTGTAAAATACAGCAGCCAGCCTTTTTTGCACTATATAAAGGCCTTTGTTTGGAGACTGAATCCGGTACTAGTTTGGAAGAGCGTGGGACGAAAGAGTACGGTGCTAAGGCCGGAACTTCCCAGGCCTCACTTATTTAAGCCAGAGTACAATCCAGCCCAACATAAGAGGAGACGCGGTTTTGCATGGATTAATATGCAGACTTAGACAAGATGCTTCTGGTGGGCCGTCACGTTGCCAAAACCTTGATTTTTTTTATTTTGTTTTGTTTTGTTGTGGTTTTTTTTGTTTGTTTGTTTTTTTTACTTTACAGTTTCTTGTTTGAAGTGTTAACTGTTTGTCATTGTCTTGTTTACATTTTTTAATTGATTGTATGTCATCTGCCAAAGATGCTGTTCACTTCGTTGATTTAATTTGTTCTTTGCTGTATTTGTTATATAAAATGCGCCATTACAAGTTTTTACTAAAAATAGTGCTGCTGTGTATTTTTTTATGATGATGCATTTATAGACCAACAAGAGTGACAGACAAATGATTCTTCCCTGTGGAAAACTAGACGCGTCTCTATAAAAATGATTAATACAGATTAAGAGCTTCATTTCAAAGTACCTTTGACGGAACAATTCACGAGTGTGTTTCATATAAGCATTTAATGACAGAATTCAGAAACTGCCCTGTGGCTGCTATGTTTTGAGGGAAGCACATCAAAATGATGTCTATGGTAACAATCCACGAGCTACAGCTGCAGCAGACCAAGATTAGGCTGAAAGACGCTGCAGTCTTTCTTTAAGTAACAGGGAATGCTGAACTTGTTCCCGATATCAGAGGTGAATGTTTCAGACCGCATGTTTGCCGTAGAAACACTAGATAGGCAGGGATGCTGTGGCAAACAGAGCCGTGGCCCCTTTCCTGAGACAGGAGCCAGGAGACCTGCAGCTGGTCCAGCTTCACAGAACAAAACAGAGCATGAATAAGGGCCAGAGCAGAAGGGGCGCATCAGAAGGAGCCGAATGCTGCACAACCTCACTCTAGCCAAGCTTTTCTCTCTATAATGGATTCCGGCGAACGGAAAATGAAATCTCTACAAGCTTCCATCTCCTCTCTCTGGAGAGTAATGTGTTTGGAGAGCACAAGGCTTCAGAGTGGTCTGGCGGGGGAGCTGGATTTATTGACGCAGACGTTTTCCAAGCCATTACCGAGACGCCCCAACAGCCCTGAAGGCAGGACCCACTGCGTTGGTGATGTGATCTAAATGAAATATGGGCTGTTTTCCAAGATGCGGGATACTAATCGTAAGGTCTGGCTCTCGAGTGCGATACAGCAATGGATGTGTGATAACAATCTTTTCATAAAAAGAGAGTGGACGGCGAGAGTGGACACTTGCCAGGCACAACTGCAAGGCTATTTAAAAGGTGAAACCATGTACCGAAACTCAGCAGTGCATTAAATTCGGTAACACTGTATTTGAATAGTCCACTGTAGATGCCAAGCAGGTGCTCAGCTTTAAATGTTAAATGTAACTGAACCCTAAGTTGAAAAGAAAATATTTTATTCAGTCTAATCTTAAACCTGTTCTTCACCCAGAACTCAAAACCCAAACCAAAACGTTAATTCTGTTGATAGGACAGGGTTTCATCCGATAATTTGTTACCAGTTGAAGAAATTTTGAACTACGCACAGTAAAATAGCGGTAAATTATGGGTGAGTTTCATAGGTCTTGTGTTGTGATGTTTTATTTAATTTATACTGACTCCTTTGATACCCAGGAACAAATCCGGTCACGTTTTTAACATAAACACTAAAATAAACCAGAGAGCCATAAAACAGTAAATCAGTTGTTCACTTTATTGTGTGGTTTTTGACACCACTACCCCTACCCTTATAAAGGTATTAATGAGGTCATAAACAACTTAGAAATCAACCAAACCAAACCAAACCAATTTATTTATGAAGCACTTATAAAAACAACCACTTGGCTGACCAAAGTGCTGTACATCATATAACGTATACAAATATAAACACAACCAAAAAGAAACATAAAACACAACAACAAATACAAGCAAAAGAATAATTAAACAGGAAAAAGAAAAAAAGAAAGAAAGAAAGGATGAGTCTCAGCCACCACAGCACACTGGAGAGAGTAAAAATGGGTTTTTAAGCGGGATTTAAAAACAAGAAGTGATGGAGCTTGCTTCACATGCAGTGGCAAATCATTCCAGAGTTTTGGTGCATCTACCGCAAAAGCTCTATCTACATTTGCCTTTGGTGTGGATAGAAGCATCTGGTCTGCAGATCTAAGTGATCGGGATGGAGCATATGGGTGAAGCAGTTCTGCTAAATAAGGTGGGGCACAGCCACTAAGGCACTTAAATACAAACAAAAGAATTTTAAACCGGATTCGAAACTGGACAGGTAGCCAGTGAAGCGATGCTAAAATTGGTGTAATATACTCGCTCATACTAGTGCCGGTTAAAAAACGTGCAGTGGCATTCTGCACCCGCTGTAAACGCGCAAGCGAGGTCTGACTCATTCCCATACGAAGTGAGTTACAATAATCAAGACTTGGAACATTAATAAGCAGTTGTGACACAAATGGCAGCACCTGTTATGGAGAAGGCAAAGTAAGATCAGTAACCAGCCAGATCTGATCTTTAACAGTATACTAAGCTGGTCAATGTTACCTTTCGTATTTGTGTTAAAACTGCTTTGTAATTGTAAAGACGCTTTTTATTGAATTAATGAGCATCAATACACTAATATTTTAAAACACATATAAACCCTGTAATGTAATACTCTGTTATCTGTAAAAACGGACAATCCTCATGGTTGAAGATGGCTGTTACTGCTGATTTTAGCTTTCGTCTGTTCTTACCGTTAACAGTGTGATCTATGATAGAATCTGAAGAATCCGTTTTTGTTAAATAAGCAATTTACAGTTTGATGGAATTGAGAGATGACTAGTGATGGAGTGTGCACAGAACTAATAGGAGAGTTAAGGTTCCATTATTTGTCAGCTATATTAACCTTATAGCTCTAGTGTAAAAGAAACTAACTCGACGCAAAACAGGCCTTGGCTGATATGCTCCATCTGAGGTAAGGGACAAATGGTGTAAACAAGGTTTTTGTTCAAACCCTTGTTTTAAGAGGGGACAGTTATCGCTTAACTTTAATTTGAATGGTATTTTTGCAGCTTTTTAGCCATGGGTCTCTTACTCACTAGTGTTCTGACACTGAAAACACTAGAGGCCTATTAAGTGCACCCATAAATTAGATTTAGTGGGCCTGAAAAGGAAAAAAGGAATAGCTTACTGACTGTAGGCTGACACAAGTGCTCTACAAGGGAGTTAAACAAGGTAGGCAACAGCTATTACTTATCGTAACATGGGTCCAAGAAGATGCTGGAGCCTATCACAGCACTCATAGGCTGAAAGGCAGAGTAACACCCTGGACACCTCATCAACCATCACAGTACACACACAGACAAACACATTCATGCATACACACACACACCAAAGAGCAACTCAGCATCTCCAGTTTACCCACACAGACCCAGGGGAACGTACTATACACAGAAAAGACCCTCAGGTCCCTCGGCCAGGAATCGAACCCAGAACCTTCTCGCTGTGAGGCGAGTGGGCAGAAACTAGTTACATTTGTCCAGTTCCACATAGTCAGGTTAATCTTGATGGGTTTCAGATGATAATATTTATACTTCTACTGAAATATATTTGAGAGGAAAATAATCTATTTTTTCGCCCTGTTACATTTCAGTCAGGAATATGCAGCTCATCTTTTGTATGTTTAATTTTATTTATAATCAGCGGTGCTCTGTAATTAGGCACCCAATTGCTTTATTGTTTCATTTTAGTCCAAGAGGGAAGAGAGAAGAACAGTACACAACACACTTCAAAACTGAAAGATGCTGAATGCTGTTCTGCTGCAGTTCTATAAGGTTCTCTGCACTTCTGTAGCATTTTGACCTTGTGTTCTTGTACTTCGTCACATGCCGTGTATTGAAAAGGTACTTTGAGCCATTAATTCACAGGACTAGTAACATTAATACTTGAGTATGCTACTCTTCTCACCCTCTGCCCACCTCTGCAAACAAACAAGTGGGCCAGCTTCTGCAGAGTGAGTGTGTGGTCCTCCTTGGCGCTCAGTTAAGGCACATGTTCTACCAATTCACTCCATGCTTGGCTTTCTGTGGCCACACAAGGCTGAATTACCTGCAAGACTTATTCCAACACTGGTTACTGGTGATAGTCTCTCTCCCCCCCAGCTCAGTTTAGTCTTCTGTGTATGAGGACTTGGTTCTGCTTTCCTTAAAAGGACAGGCACCTCACTTTATCCGAGCTTAAGGCTTTAAGTAAGTCAGGCCTAAAATTGCCTCCTCGTTTTCCTTAACTTCGGCCTACAGACTCCTTTTATTGTTTGCAATAAGAGGAAACTTTTACTGGTATATTTTTTACAGCACACTTTTACAGCATTTTGTTTTTTCCTGGGCTCTGCAGAGCTTGTCTCAGCACCGATCTGGGACTGGTGTCACACATTACAAATGAAACTGCCAAGAAGACGAAAGGTGGTTGTAAAAGGGCAGTCCTGTAGCAGCACTGTGTTTTCAGACAAATGTATAGCTGAAGCTGTTCTTATTGTGCTATTATGTTCGCCTTCCTACAGGATGTTTTGCTAGAAGGTGGGCAGCTAGGTGGGAAGAAGAGTGGCCCAGAGAAACATGAAGAAAAGTAAAGTGGGACTCCAACTGGAAATTGGAATATATTGCATTATATTACAAATGCCTAGTTTTTAGTATTTTTAGTTATTCTTGTTCTTATTATTACTATTATTATTATTATTATTAGTAGTAGTAGTAGTAGGAGTAGGAGTAGTAGTATTAATCATTTTTATTTATTTATTGTACACCATTTAATGATACTGTCTTTTACCAGCAAAGAACAGCAGAGATCCAAAATAAATATAAATAAAATTTTTACATTAAAGCTAAGTATTGTTTTTCCTTCTCCTGTATAGTCAGAGCAGTTTTGTAAACTTCATGAAGATACTATATCTCTCTCTCACTGCATCTCTTGTCTCTGTCTCTCTCTCGTTTCCCCCACTTTATAATCATACAAGTTTAAGTAGTTGAGAAAAATGACTTCATCGAAGCCAGTTTAGGAAATTATCGCTCATTTTACACTATACACTTTTCTTACCCAGCAGCAAGACCTGAGAGTGAAACAGTACTCAATCTTCATCCCTCTCATGCATGCAAAGACACAAAAAACTACTTATGTATATCAAATGACTTCAGCTGGCTCCCAATATGCGCACATCAGCAAATCACACTCACTTTCTCCTCGGTCTTTTAAAGGGGCCAGATTCTACATCCTGTATTTCTTGTATTTTATGTATCTTATGACATTTGTATTGTTGTATGCATAAAATCACAATTTAAATTGCATGGTAGAGGTGGGCAGAATGGCAGAAATATATCACTATACTAGACATTTGTTTAATACATGATATATGTGACATATTTAATTGTATACATTTCGTTTTTTGTTTGTTTTTTAGGTTTTGGAACAGAAAGATAAAACAGTACACTTTGCCGCACTGAATCCAATTAAACATTTCCAATTAAAATGTTAAAAACAAGCTTTAATTACGCTTTCTTTGTAATAACGCATGCCGTTGGTCGGTGTAATTTAAGACATCATGATATGCTCAGAAAAGTACATAGTGATATAATCGATATATCCAATAAGAACGATGTAACCTTCTCCTATTGTATGGAACTTTCACACTTCTGCAAACTCTCCTTTTCAAAAAATAGTTTTTATTACCTCGGGCTTTTCAAGGAATGTTAATGCCAGCATTTCATTTGTAAATCTTCCTCACACATTTATTATCTCCAGGATCTGTCCCTAAAAGCCCGAACAGTCATAAAACATCTTGAAGATGCTGAACTAAAATGTCTAAAAAAAGAATCCCAGTCTGAAGCATCTATTTTAGAATATGTTGAGAAGGTCAATGCCATGTACTCTACAGTGTTAAAAAAAAAAAAAAAAAAAACTCTCTCCTAACAGCCCGATTCTAAATATAGCTTTCCATTCTTTTTTGTAGTGCACAAATTGAACATCTTAACCTCTCCAAGTGTTGTCACTAGCATTCGACACTTTGAATTGCAGGCTCTTAAAAAGCTTGTGTTGATTTGCGGCGTCACTGATTCTGCTTCCCCTCGCCTCATGTCGTTTCATAAGGCACAATAAAATTCCTCTGACAGCGAGTGTCTGGTGAACACTGGAGCTCAGGGTAAAACAGAAAATCTCCTGTCAGCAGAAAACTCTCATCATCCTCAGACTGACGAGCACCTTTGCTGCATTCAGTTTTTCTTTTTTTTTCTTTCTTTTTTTTTATTCTGTAGAAATAAAACTTGTGAAGTGGAGGGGCCGTTTCCAGAGCTCTCTGCTGACCTTGCAGATCTAACCCAGCTCTGTGCATTGTATTGTATTGGTTTTAATTAAATTCAGTTCCTCGTTTTCTCCAGCTGCCCCACAGTCGATGTCTCCGGAGCTGGTGGGAGATGGGGTGTGATTAATTACCGAAAGAGAGAGAGAGAGAGAGAGAGAGAGAGAGAGAGAGAGACAGTGGAGGTGCTAAGCCAGGTGCTACAGGAGCTCAGAATGTAGCGAGACACAAAGTCAGCAGGCAATGTGGTGGAAAATCAAAGCGGAATAATACTTCCACCTCTCCTTCGTTTACTCACTCTCTCTGTGTTTAAGGACCACGGACTTTCTTTGCAGTGGCAAAGCCGGCTTATTTCAAATCCATCAGAAGATTGTTGTAGATAGGGGGAAATTACTTTGATGTGCCCTTTTAGCAGGTTAGCTCTACTTTATTCAAATATCACAAGGATCTGGTGAACAGATTAAAGTTTGCATGGGCTGCCACATTTTGACAGCGCTGTGCTGATAGAGAAGCATTTGATTAAAACTTGCGGGGCAAATAAAATGAATGAACAATGCTGAGATGGGATTTGATGACTTTCGCCCAGACATGGGAGCACTCAACAATAAAAGTGCTAAAAAGAGGTATTTGGAGGGATGCCACAGAAGAATCACTTTTGGTACCCCGAGGAACCTTCTCAAGGATTATTCTTTGAAGAATGTGTGAGTGTGAAGAACTTTCAAGTCTGGTTTCCCAGACGTGGATTAAACGTAATCTTCTAAATTTCAGTGTCAATACAGAAACTACCATTCGAAATTCTCTTTATTCTAGGCTTAGGCCTAATCTGGACCTGAGAAAGCCCAAAGTAACTTCCACAATGTCAAGGTTCTGTACCAATGGTTTTCTCAAAACCATTTGGGAAGCTGTCTGAAAGTGTAGGTCCCTGACAATAGACACAACTTTAAGAAGTTGTGGTCAGTCCTGCTTAAAACTTAGTCAATGCCCCCCTGGGAGGAAGTCTGCTGGGATTTTGGTTTAGTGGAGACTTAACAAAACAAATTCAAAAAATGTATTAGGCAATACAATGGAGCTGAATAATGTATAAAACCTTGCCTAACAGTCAAGGAGCGCGCTCCCTGTAGATTTATGTAAGTAATTGAAAACTTTTGAGAGCAGCAAGAGCAGAACTTTGGAGAGGATGGAGCCTTGTCCTGTAAACACCACCACATGATTAAACCTATTTCTCACGTATTGACACAACCACACGAGACTATTTGAAGAGGATAGTGCGTTGAACACACTCTATCTTGACAGCTATTCTTCTCCTCTGTTCTGATCCTTAAAAATACATCTTTTATCCTTAGAGGGAAGCTGTCACCACTGCTGCACTGGCTTCAGACTGAGTACAAAGCCACGAGCATGTGTTATGATGATAAGGACATTAACTCTTATGAGCTATACTGGCCGATATTAAACCTGCACTTCTACTTCTGCATTAGCCCACGGTGCTGCATGAGGGCCAGCATCCAGAGAATCACACCGTGGTCCAATGACAGGACAGCTGCACGCTGCGGGAGCCACACCCCAGTGGAACTAAACAGACCTTTCTCGGTATTCTGACACCAGACTCTCAGTACTCAGGGGTATCAGCAGCAACATTCTGGTCCATTCTGCGGACTCCACAAAGTAAAAAACCCAACTTCAGGATCTCCTTTATGCTTTTTTCATTGGTACCTTTTTTTCATTTAATTCATGATTTTTCCATTCTTCCTTTCTTACACACTGATTCATAAACTGTCTGGACTCCAGCTACACTGTTTCATTTCATATATTCAGCTATTTAAATATTAATGTATTATTGTCAGCTGACAATACAGCACCTACATTGAATTAACTGATGGATTCATATGGGATTTGATGTTTGTGACTATTCCAATTTAATGTATTTTAATTTATACTAATTTAATATGGCTTACATTTCCCCTACCGCCATTCTTTTTGAATTATGTTAATGTTTCACGACTCTGCCATCATTACTCATGCTCTCATGTTAAAAACTGAACCACCACTAAGCTATCATTTGATTGCTAATATAACCAACTATGCAGCCTGTAGCATAAACAGCCATTGCAGATAGGCCAGTATTCTTCAGATAGTAAATTTATGAGTAGAATAAATAATTCTATTAATAATAAAAAATATATTGTTTTTGCATTTTACAAGCAGAATCCTTTCATTGCCCTCATAAACACTCATGTTTATGAATGTGTGTTCTTACCCTAATGTATTACATTTAAATCAAGTCACATTAGCCGGTGTATTTCTTTATATCATAACAAGAACCTCAAGATGGTGTTTCATCTCTTGCAGAGATTGCAAACATAGTGGGCAGTTAGTTTATGGCTGTGGCTCCAGGTTTATAGGCTTTGAATTAAAACTGTCATTCATGGCGAAAGACATGCAATATTAAACCACACTTAGCTCAGACCTCGCAATGTGATTAACTGAGAGGCATTCCAGGAGTGCCAGTACATTATACTGCCAAACTGTGGACACCTGACTATAACATATGTGGACACATCTATAAAAGCTTGTTGGACACCCCGTCTCCAGGGGATGCTGCACCCCCCCCACCCCTTTACAGCTATAACAGTCCCCAACCTTCTGGCTTTTGACAAGATTTTGGAGTGTGTCTGTGGGATCTTATGGCCATTCATTCAAAAAAGCATTTTTGGGGTCAAGCACTGATGTTGATGGTCTGGCTCACAGTTGACATTCCAATTTATCCCAAAGTTGTTCAATTGGGTTGAAGTCAGGCCTCTCAGCAGACCATTGGAGGTCGACGGCACTTTGCACTAGGTGGCTTTTTGCTGGCATCCCTCAAGCCCAGATTTGTCAATCGAAATGCCAAGAAGTAAAGTGATTCATCTCTCCAGAGGTCACATTTCCACTGCTCCAGACTCCAGTGGCAGCGTGCTTTACAACATTCCAGATGACACTTGGTATTTCACATAGAGATCTTAGGCTTGTTTGCAGCTGATCAGCCATGGAAACCGACTTTATAAAGCTCCGCATGCACAGTTCTTGTAATCATGTTTTTTCCAGAAGAGATTTTTCCACTCGGAAGTGTAGCAACAGTGGATACCCACCACAGTCTTTCCACTTTGCGACCACACTCTGAGAGTGTTTTCTACCATTGTGTGAATGAGCTATTGTTGCTCTTAAGATGTCTCCATTTCACAGTAATAGCTCTTAGAAGAAAAGACATTTCACAAAATGTCGAAGGAGGCATCCAATGATCCAAAGAAAGTGACACATTGAAAGTCACTGAGCTCTTCAGTGCAACTCATTCTACAAGAGACACTGACGTACTGAACAGTATTTAACATGTAACTCACATTACATGAGAATGTATATATTAATAATTGATGTTTGCCATCAAGCCAGAATGTTACTAGGTGCTATTTTAAACCTGATCAACCTTGTCTGTGCAGACTGCCAATTTGAGGCTGAATTGGAGACAGCAGCAGATGGCACCCAGAGTCTGTCAGCTTCTTCAACCAGCAAAAAACAAAAACAATTTGTTCGTCACTAAAGAGACTTTTCAAGTGAGGAAGACAAATTTAATTTAGTTTTTTTTTTAAATTTTTTAACCATGATTGTACCGCCACATCACAATATATTGATATAGCTTTCGACACACTTTTACAAATGTTTTTCCTCACAGCACGTCTGTTCTTTCAGCAGCGCCAGACCCCCCACCCTAACTGCTCTGTGGACAGAGCTCCAAATGACTTGGAGTTAAATGGCCTTCTCCTTATTTGGCTTATTTGATTTTAAACTGTTTGTCATTTGTCTTTGGTCATTTTGCCAAGATGTGAGGACAGCAAAGAGGTTAAATAGTCCTGTCTCTTCAAATTTGCAGAAATAAGTAATCTACTTTCAAAATAGACATCATCTCCAGGGTAATAGCCCTTCAGATTGGAAATGGATAGAATATGTGTAGAGCAAAGAGACTTCTATGACAGTGTTTACAGATAAAATATTACTTGCATCTTACTGCGCTCTTGTCACTAAAGGTTAGAGAGCATTGATGACACGTGTGCATTTCCCTGTGTTTAACTTGGGCATTAAGGTCTACATCTGCAAAAAATAAATGACCATGTTGTCACTTTCAGGTGAAGCACCTAAAATCCCATGTGCCCAGTCATAGCTGACAATTTCCTACCCTCACTGGGATCCAGGCCACATTTTCTCACACTGCAGGATCAGGATGTCATTTTGGAGTTCAAAGTATCTCTCAAAACTGCCTACCCTCAGCACAGCGATGGCGGACCTCATCCCTGCAGATTCAGCAGCAGCCTCTTACCCAAAGTTCTTGACATACAGACTATGATCAGAATGGATATGTTTACGAACAACTTGGGAAGAGGAAGATATTCAGAAAAGGCTTTCGTTTATTCATTAAACTTCTTGTTGAACTGCATTATTCTTGTAAGGTGTATTGAGCAACTGTAAATAAATGAGCTTACTTAGGAGGAAAAAGACCTGCGAAACACCATGAGAAAGTTAGACACCTCATTAGACATAAGTGATATGCATTGTTTTGTTAATCATAGGAAAATGTATGATTATGATGATATATGATTTTTAAAAACTTAAATTTTCTATGCGCTTTGACCTTTTATGCGTACAGAAGGGACATCAGAATGTGCTTTGTTTTCTCCTTTATTCACATGCAGTGAGTTTGTGCAATGGTGGGCAAACAAAATTAGAGCTGGTTTTAACCATGCTAACATGTCTTTTCACATGTTTTTCTCAAATGTGCAGTTACTCTCTCACTGTACTGAGAAACAAAGAATGTGCTGTGGAGGTCGCTGCTGCTAATACTCCCAAAATGAATGGTTGAATAAAGCTTCCTTTCTCATCCACATGCCCCGTTTGGCCAGCCTCGCTAAATACATTGGTAGGGCTGACCACCACGTGGATCTACTCGACTACCAGATCAGTCAAAATCAACAAATGTATATAGAAAAATAAGTTTTATTCAGGCTTTTGATTGGCCAACCTGGCTTCACAGTTAGCGTTATAGCACTGCCTTTTGTTAGGGTATGCTCTTGACAGAGCTTGACAGTGTGTTTTTTCTTGCGGATGATTGTTGTTTTTTTTTTTGTTTTTTTTTTAAACAGTGCTTCATACAATAAGGAAGAAGGAAAAACCCATTTTAAAAAGTATTCATGAAGGTGTACATGAAGCCTTACCTAGCCAAGAGTGATTTAGGAAGATAGCCGTACATAACAATGGTGCTCAAATCGGTCTTCAGGGACCCTCAGAACCTCATATTTTGTGTATTTTGGATAGAGCAAACTATGAACCATCTGTTCACCATTTCGTTTTTCAACAAAACCAACTCTAATTAATTTTACCATGATCATTTTCCAACCTCTCTTCATGCCATAAGAGCAAGATTGCTCAGTCTTACGTGGTGGTAGAGCCATATCGCCCCTTTATGGGTAAGATTGGACACCCTTGCCTTAAACGATCAGGCTGTTGATGTTAACCTTTATAAGTATGTAGGTTACGCTGATTATGTGGATGTACGTAAAAAACTTGTCATGATTTCGCTGAAACACAATCAATTGAAAATGATCTTTTTTTGGTATTTAGTTTAGGACAGTTTCAAAGACAAAATAGCCTAAAAAAACACCATAGCACTTACCTAATGGACACTTTAAACCCATGCCATGTTATTTACATCTATTTTCCTTTGAGGCTTTCAGGGGGACCACACGATTAATTAGAAGGTACTAGACCCCTGTATTTCACACCTTGATTCTGGGGAGAATTTTTAATTGTAACTTTTACATTATGAGGAGGTTCTTAAAACTCTAAAAAGACACGACTGACAATTAGCATCATTTCTAAAAATGGTTCTTCAAAGACCTATTATTTTGGTTAGCGGCCCAAAAGTGATTCTTCTACAGAATTGCTCCAAAAAACTGTTTTAGTACCTTTTTTAAGACCTAATCTATGATGATGTAGCTTAACCTGATGGTTAATATTTCCATTTTCCTGTGATTATCTGGTGTTCCCAACACAGATAATCCGGGTCATGCTTGCTCTAAATTGCTTCTGTGTAATTTATTAAAGGCACAGTTCCTTCTGGACATGAGATCTCTATCAAATCACAATGAGTTGTTTGTTGTTATGTTGAGCTGATTGTTGTGGTGTTGAGCCATGAGCTGCAAAGGGCTTTTATATTCTGTTTGTGTTTAGGTCCACTGAGTTGTGCTTAAATATGCTGTATGCACACAGCGCCCTCTCAGATATGCTGGTAGAATACCATTTCAGAGTCACTGCCCTTTGGGAAATAGTTCCAGCCACTACTCACAAAACAGAGCTCAATATTTAAGAGCAGCTGAGTAGTTGCAGCAGTTATTACAGAGTTCCAGTCATTAATGTACTTTGCCCGAGTTCATATTTATTTGTTATCCAGAACAAATGAGTCATTAAAATGAGAAATATCTGAAGGCTTGTTTTTGCTAGTATGTAGCCTCTGGCTCTGTACTCCAGCACACAGGGTTTAAAATGAAACAATGGGTAATTAAATTATACAACTTTCCCTGGCCTTTAAAGCTGAAGCTGCTGGTTGCTGCTTGTGTTCAATCTTGCCTTTAGTTAGTGGAATGCCTGCTCAGTGGGGTTCAAGTTGGAGGACTGACTTGCAAGTCCACGTTCTGGCTCAGAAAAACTCCAAAAACACAATATTCTAATGCTTTGAGGCATTAGACTGCTTCTGAGCAGTTGACACGCTTCTGTACACTTCAGAATTCACCACTGACAGCAGCATCACCCATAACGTAAAGTCCCTTCCACAGGTAGCTGTGCATGCTGTAATAAAGAGTGAGGTAAAATGAGCCAGTGGATAAGTTGATCCACCCCCTATAATGAGCCAGTGGTTGAAATTACCCCACCATGAAGCTCTGACATTCAGCCTCTTAAGTATTAAATGGAATTTTAATCAAGTGTTACACATCTGGTTGGTTAACCATGCCATATGACCCAACTGCAGCTCAACACCCCTTGAAAAGGAGGGGAGAGCAGCCACTGATGTCGAGGGTGAAAAATTCGCCAGATCAGTTGCAAAAGGCATGAATACTGACAGGTCAAGACTGCAGAGAAATGTAAAAAGACAAAGGTAAAAGAAAAAAAAAGGAACTTAGGGTACAAAAAGGGTCTGAAAGTGTATGAAGACATAAATTCTCACTGTTACACCCAAAAATGAAGGCATCTGAAAGGGTTGATGAACAGAAGAAAGATAATTAGAAAGGGAAATAGAAAGTAACATCAAAGAACAGGAAAAACCTGAAGAGGAGACAAAATAAGACAAATATCACAGTGTTCAGCAACTCCGAGGAGAGTGGTGTACCCTGCCCATTTAATAACACCTCTGAGCAAGAGGGCTGTAACGAGGGAAGTGAACCAGTCATCTCAGACCTGTTAGTTGGTGACTTGTTTTTATCGACTTTTTTTTTCATTGTCCTCACAACCAAGCCAATGTATTGGTAGCGTCCGCATTTAGATGGAAAATTTAAAGAAAACTTTGCATGCAAATGTAGACACCATCGTTTGCACTGGTTTGGTTGTGAGGGCAATGAAGTGAATGCAAGATTTTTCAGAAAAATCTGGGGGGTACTGGTTGTAAGAAACCCACCATTGCATTGAAGTAATCGGATGAAGCATCTTTCCCACTGAGTGATAGCTGATGAAGCAACCTCAACCTCAAAAACCTGGAACTGCAAGGAGGGAACAACACTTCATATTTTCCTTTAACCTTAATGATTGAAACATTGAATAGGTGATTTGATCGGACAGTGATCTGGAGAATAACTGGCGGTTTGTTTCAAAAGGACGTTGTGAAACCGAATGTTAAAAACCTCAGATGATATCCAGGGCACTTTCTTTAAAAGTAATTTTTCAGGCTGTTGTATTCTGATCATTTCATTTGATATGAAAGACTCTGAAATAGAAGGTGCATATTTTCATTCTACTTCAGTCTCACTTTTCCTTACCTCGAGGACAACATTGGCTCATCTTACCCACCAAGTAAACATTGGCGCATATTACCCACCTCTCCCTTTTCCCAGATGGTTTGCTTTGGCTCATGAGTAGATCCTCATTTCTCCACACATTCTCCTCTGGGACAAAGGTTAAGCTTTCTCTGCCCATGAAACGTTGACCCAGAACTCTTTAATTTATTCTTAGAAAACTGCTGCATTTGCAGTCATAAATGTTTCTGCATTTGTAAGGTTTATTTTCACTGTGTGTCTCTGGTGTATTTACCTTCCCATTCATTTCATCGACCTTTGAATATTTTTGATTAATTGGGCTTAATATCTTCAATTTTGTGTGATACGTATTATAAATTCAACACATTTCTTCACTTGTTTGAACATGATTTATCCTGTCTAAGAGGTTTTGGTTAGATTTTATTTTATTCCCATCCAGCATTTTTACATGTGAATTCCTGTTTACCATCTAGACTGAATTTTCTCCTCATAAAGGCTTAAAGCATTTTTCTTGCAATTATAGTCCATCATACTCAGAAATTTCTTGATGAGTTTATCTATGTATGTTTTTGTGCAAGTAACTGAACGTGTGACATAGTTTTGAATTTCATATTTGCCCCTTTTTATGTAGTTCTACATTGCTGGTGTTGCATGCTGATGTAAACATTAAACGCCCGTGAGAAAGGAACCTGTGCCTTCGTTTTGTGAATAAGGTGGAACCTGGTCTTTCTTGTTCTTGAGGCTTACCAGTGGTTTGCATCTTTGCATCTGCACTCGTATTAACTTATTCTTGACTATGTCTCAGTCTTTGGTATCTATAAGAGTTTTTCTTGTCTGTTCAGCAGTTTTACTTCACGAATGAAAGGATTTCTCAGTCGTCTACTGCTGTGATCAGCCAGATTCTTTACTACAGCTAAGCTGGCCAGTTCCATCCTCCTTCTTAACAATGTACCATCTGTTTGATTCTGACACATCTAACGTTGTGGCTCCGCTGTGATTTATTCTGATTCTCAACATCTTGCTTTACTGATATCGAGCAAAAACAGCAGTAGACTCAGGCCGCCACATTTAAAAATCACCCCCAGGCCTTTTGTTAGCTTAATGATTCAACCACACACAGCTGGCCGAGAACAACGGAGCAGCCGGCGGTTAGACCATCAGAAAAAGGTACTGTCCCTAAGAACAAACAACATAAATGTACCCTTCAGAGCTACAATACGGTTCCTTGAGGGTACCACCCCAGCGACAGCATTAGTACCCTTAAAGGTAGTTTTGTCTACATAATCCTCTGACATAGCAGATTATGGATAAAAGGCTTGCGATTCCTGTGTGGTTCATTCATTATGATATTAAAAGCCTTAAATCCCAAGGGTTGAACCCCAATTGAAGCCGACATTCTACACTTTAACCTCTTCATTAGTGTTCCTTATAAATCTGGTGTAGGCAGCACAACAAAAACAGCATCACTGTCCATCGACTTACCGCCTTCGCTGTTCATAAACCCAGTGCCTTACGTAGTGTTTTATCATCGTGTCATTTCTGGTGCTCATGAGCTTGCATTAGCTTATCATAGCACTCTAATGACTTTGGGCTTATCTGAAGACTGCCACTACCACTCCTATGCAAGAGTAATTACCTGTGGAAAACCAATTAACTTTGCATTGTAATAGACCCCAGATTACAGACATAATTAATTTTCAATTATAAACAAGCACCAACAAAACGATTATAGCAAGACCACTTCAGGAATGAGATCCGTTTCTGTGTCAAGTAAATATTTTGCGTACATGCATCATCTTGAAGTGTGGCCATTACTGAAATGGAGGGGGGAAAAAAAGGCTCAATTTGTCAGGTTTACGTTCACGTTTAATTGTCTTTGATCAGGTTTAATACTTGCAGTCATCCAAACAGTTCACACAAGAAACTGAATGAACTATATACATCCAAATAGCTGTACATGGACTTGCAATCTGGAAGCCTGTAGCGTCAGCCACTGGTTTCTTTAAAAAGGTAAAACATGGAAGATGTGTAGGGAGCTAGTACTCATTCATTGCTATAAGTTATTGGCGTTTTGAGTGGAAAGCTGCAGGGGCAGGCCTGTGGGGTCCTGGCGGGAGGAGCGGCGGGAGCCAGACACGGGCACGTCCAGCAGGGCCTGGATCGTGGTGGCAATGCGGCTCAGACCCTCTTCCTCCAGGATCAGTTGAGCTGGACACAGCGAGTCCTGGTGGAGTTTGGAGGACACATGAGATTAGTATGCAGAAATATGCAACCCATGATGAGGGACCCCAGCCACTTCACATGCACATGCACACTATTAAGCAGAAGGAAACTGGCATGGCTTTGCGTTGTAGGGGTTCTGTTTGTAATTCTCAGATACAGTCCTGAGGACCTCTGCACACTCCTTGCTGACTTGACTTTTGCTGTTATCTGAATTCACATAGGCATCCCACAGCCAGTTAAATTAGCCTGGAATCCAGGGGCGGACTGGCAATCTGTGCGGTCTGGAAAAGTCCAGAACGGCTGTCCGCTCCACGGCCGTCGGCCTGCCTTTCTCCGTAACCGAGAAATCCGCTAACTCCAGCAGAGTGCGCTAATACAACCATTTATCAGGTGTAAAATCCATAGGTAAAAGCCAACAGAAAAGAGTGAATCTTTCTGTTGTGGGGGTTGGTATATAGCTGTTGTATTTGTACGCTTAGGTTACTTTCATATGATGTTACTTGGTGTGAGATAGCAGGAGAACCCCGTTTCTACATGGTAATGTAACAATTTTAAGTCATTTTGGAGCATTTCTTCTTGTCCATCTCGAAATGTTTATAAAAGTCCACTGGTATACAAAAAAGAAAAGAAAAATGACAAAAACGGACATCTAAGGATATTGGGACATCGATGGTGTGCACCTTGAAACAAGATTCAAATAGTTACTGAAGACGTGATTTATTCTGAACATTCACTCCCTTCTTCCCTCAATTTGACATTCCCTTCACGCAAGCTACAAGTTGGGGCGGGGCTACGTGTAGTATTCACTTTGTCATTTCTCGCTAAAAATAGTTTCGCTCAGTAACAAGCTATCATTAGCACGTCATTTCTCAGTGACAGTGCATGATTCTTCGCTAACTGCACCCTGTCGTTCCCAGCTCTCAACTCCCAGTAACGCACTCATTTCCCTGTTCTTATGAACATCTACACTGTTTTATCACACCAGTCAGGCTTAGCACTGAAAAGACAAACTAGTTCGTAATGCTTTGGAAGTCGTAACTCGACCGAGGACTAGACACTTTACACAATTATGACCAAGTGGGTTCTGGTCTGTTTTTATTTGGTCTGTTTTTCAAATTTGAAAAGTGCCATCATCTTCGGTAGTAAATAAAAACGCTGCAAACTAAAATCCCACATTAGTCCAGTGCTCCCCTTCTCTCCTCTTTGAGATCTTCTTTCCTGAGGTGTTCAGCTCTAACCGAACACACTGTGTCCTCCTTTCCTCCTCATTTAACACTGCAGACAATCACAAACTTCTGAAGAACGAATGCACTACTCATGGTGTACTGTTTTTTTTTTTCCTACTATTCATTCTGGGTGTATATGCATACACAGCCTTAATGCAGAGGTCCCCAACAACTGGAACTGAGACCCTCTAAGTCCCATAGTTGGTCAAGAAAAGGTGAGCAAAGCAACACTAAAAGCAGGCACACAACCTAATCCCAGTTCATCTCCAGTGGTAATGTCTACATGGAATTGTAGGCACCCATGCTCCTCAAACTAACAGCAATGCATCTATGCAGCCAAAAAAGAGAAGAGTGAGTGACTTTTCTCCAGTGTGAAGCTGCACGCATCACTTGGGGCTCAGGAGCGGAAGATATTAGAACATGTCGCAGCAAGAATCAAACTCATGCACCTTGCTTCTTTATTTCAGTTCATTCTGACAGTGAGGATGAATTAAATACTTACCTTCACTACACAGAAACGGCAGCTAGAGACAGCTAATAAAAGCTATTGACAGAAACCTGCGGGAAGATTATTGGCTTGAGAGAAAGAGAGGCCGGAGAGAAGCTGACACAAACACAAATGCAGGCACATCAGAAGAAATGTTACATAAATGCACATTGGAAGCAGGACACAAAACAGCGATCTGTTTTTGCATTTTAATAATTTCAAAAAAACGAAAAACAACCTATATAAACTTAGAACTTCCTTAAATACATAAGCAGGATATAAATAGTACAAAATACAACATCTTGTTTGTTTCTTTAACAATTTCTCTTAAGATCGAAGTTCAGCTCTAGACCAGTGAGTTTGATGCTTTTTGCAATTTGCTTCACTACGTTAGACATTTTGGTCGAAACATTATTGCAACTCTTCTTCCAACAAAAACCTGACCTTGTGCATCTAAAGTGGGTGAAAGAACAGGAGGGCAGCATTTGCAACTATTTCTTCTCTGCACATTTCCCATGAGTGTAATACATGCTAAAAGTAAAATCCCTATTGTGTGACTAACATTGCTCACCTTCAGTGCCTAATTTACTGCTGAGATGAGCCCATGAAGTAAATTCACTTCTGTGCGCTGGAAATGTGATTTTAAAAATCTGCTATTTTAGCTGTGACTTTACAGTGGTATCTGTTGAATGCACTATAAATATGTTGCATCCATATGAGTTTGAAGAAGCCCCTTTAAAATGTGCTTAAGACATAAAACACCTTGGTGAGAGGGATGCTGCATTAATTAGGATAAGTGAAAATTAACCCATTTCGACACATTCGTTTCTCTTCCCTCACATTCCCCATCCTTTCAACCTCCTTCTGTTTCTCCTTGCCCTTCTCTGTTTTTCCTCTCCTATGTGCCCTTATCACTCTCTCCAGATGAGCGTCTGCTCGTTAGTCAACTGTCTGCAAAGCTGCTAAATCACATTAAGTATGCAGGGAACACAAAAGCAACAGAAGCATACAGTACTGGGGCAACATGGGCACTCAACGTTACGAGCCTAAAAACAACACTACTGATACATTTAGAATCCGGCAACAGAAGCTTAGCAAGGTTTTAGTGTTGTAATTGAATGGAGATCAGTTTGAAGACGTGTTTTACATGCTTCATTAATATCTGTGGTGTCTATTAGTTTGCTCATTTGTATGCAAAAATGAGAGACATCAAAAGAAGTGGCTACCTTTTATATACTCTGAGATGCTCAGTGTATAAAAGTCAGTCTTTTCCTGATTAAAGTAGGAATAATAGGCAACTATCTGCTCGGTCAGATCTGCTTGTTACACCACTATAAGTCAAGAAATTGAACTGCTGTATCAGCAAAGACTCGCAATGAGGCCTTGTTCTGACCAGTACTGCTGCTTAACACAGGAATGCGTGAATAAATAAACAATAACTTAATCAGTTACAAAGTAAGCTGACAGGAACATACAAACATACATACATACATACAAAACACTTCTGTACCATTAAACAGAGATTAGCTTTGAGCACAGTTGAACAACAACACCGCCCCCTGGTGGAGAACCACAAGCATTTTCGTTACAGTCTCTGAACCCTGGCACGATTTGAACTGAAACTGATCAGATCTGAACTCACAATCAACAGGAACATTGTCTTTAATGACTATGTATGCACTGTTCCAAAACGAGCTCGGAGAGACTGGAATGGACATCTCGCGAAAGTAGCTTTAGTCAAGACATTGGAGGCACTTACATCTTCTAGCACTGAGGGGGGAAGTGGTTGAAATTTTAAAGCCCTTTAAACGAGATCTGAGGAGATTTCACCATTTGCACCACATATGATGGCAAAAGCAGCCTTTATAAAAGACACTCTTCCTCAGTACAAAATACTACACCATCTTGAAAGACAGACCGTTTGTGTGCTAAGGCAAAGTGGTAAAGAAGCCCTTTGGGAAGTGGAAATAAAGAACAGACAAAATATTATTTCAAAAGTTGATGCTCATTTTCAGATTAAGTTCATCCAGTCCTGATGGGACTGTGCAGTTTACTGGGGGCTAGTAATGGAATCCCAGAAATGTTCTACTTTTTTTAACCTAAGGGTGCTTAAAGGGTTTTTTGAAGCCATAGTATAGTGGAACAGCTTTTGTTTGCCCTGAAAACCTTTCAGTGTAAGTTTCTAAAGGTGGTGTGAAGAATCTTTTTTTAACTCGAAAAGAACATCATGGAAAAGTAATACGTCAACTGAAGGTTGTTCCAACATACCTACATCCAAACTTATTTGTGGAGGCTTGTAGCGAAGGTTACAGAGACAGGTAATAGGAACTAGATGTCGGGAGGCTTTAATGTTTCTAAAAGCTGCCTCAAAGAAAGTTACTACATAAAATTGTTAAGAATATAATGTCTGAAGCCAGAGACAATTTGTTATAAAGGTTTTGGCCTAATACATGTTTTTCCTGATTTACCACTATTTTAACACCACTATGGTAAAGTTTCTCTTTTCACACTATACCACTCTGATCTGTAAAATTTCCCTTTTAAACATATCGATTTACAAAGTTTTTTAAAAGAATAACTGAAAGAAAGATTCTTTAGAGAAGCAAAAGTAGTTCTTGTATGGCATCACTCCAAAGAACCCTTTTTGCCACCATTAATTACATTAAGAACATACAATAAATAGACATTCTGAAACCATTTTGTAACAGTATTCTACATTCTTATATACATATCTGGTAAGACAGATGCAGCATAAAACTCGCTGTTAACTACGGTCCCGTTCTTTGCAGTTTATGATGTAACAGTAAAGTATTGGGTTTTAGTGTGTATACTGTGCCACTGCTAGGCTATTTGGATGTCAGTGCCTTTAAATCCTTATTAATGCTTAGATTCTGCTCTGTCCTGTGGTGAGCAGCACATGCCTCATAGGTTACAGCCTGCGGCACCTTCAAAGGCTGTGCACCTTCGGGGAAGTTTTGTTAATGTGTGTGAATGCGACACACACTTAGGTCATTTATTAGGACGCACGCTCTTGCGTACACAAACGCTCACAGTCTATGCAGTTAGGTAGTGGTAGAGCAGGTACAGCAGGGCCATGGCAAGGCAGTAGAAGAGCAGGAAGCCGGTGGGAACGATAGAGAAAGGAGAGAAAGGGGGAGAGAGTGCTTTCTTCTCCTCCTTCAGCTCCTCCTTCTCTCCGCCTATCTTCAACAGAGCCTCCACACAGCGCTGCACTGCACGCAGCTTATTGCGCAGGATATCAGACGCTAAACAAACCTCCGTCTGAGTGAGAGAGAGAGAGAGAGAGAGAGAGAGAGGGAGGAAGGGAGAGAGAGAGAAAGGTATGGGGAGGAAAAAAAGAAAAGAAAAAGTGAAGGAGAAGAGAGGAAGAAAATGAGTAGAAAAAAAAAGAAAAAAGAGGAGGGGAAGACAAAAAGAAAAGAAGAGAGAAAAGTAAGAGAGAGAAAGATAGAAAAGAGGGAGCGAATAAGGGAGGATGTGAGGGAGAGAAAGACAGAATGTGGGGAGTCGACGAAAGGTTGGAATAAGGAGTTGAAGAAGCAGAAAAAGATTGATGGTGGGAGCGTGAATTGAAAGCCAAGAAAGAGAAACAGCAGAACGGGTTCAATAAGCGTAAAGCACAATGCATCAAGGACATTGAGTGCAGTAATACAATGACAACATAAATCAGTCTAACAAGACTCATATTAATAAGCAACACACTTCAGACAACATAGCCACAAGTGTTTGGAAATTAGCTGATTAAAATAAAGAGAGAGAGGGAGGGGCAGGAAGACTGGAAGTTTATTTACCTCAGGAACACCTAACTTGCGGCAGGCGGCGATGAAGTTTTCGATATTGAGACGGCACTTGGCAGCGCTCAGTTTTGGCTGAAACAGATTGAAAATGATTTCATTTCAATTCATTTTGATGACAGTTATCTTTCAAAATAACACTAAATACACAAGTGGAACTACTTACACATCAATTTGAGAGAGAATGAACTGTTGAATATAATTATGACTGATTACAATCAGTTCATTCTTCTAAAGATTAATGGCAAAATAATATGTTTGAAGTCTAAGAGGTTAAGCTCGAGAAGTAGACTAGCATTAGTGGGAACTCACCACTGCAGGGGAGGGAATGTGGATGATTGACACAGAACGAGGGCGTACATGATTGGCCAGCTGACATAGGATTGTGCCATTAGACAACGCCTCCCCCAGGTCATCAGGAAGAGTGATCTTCAGACGAGACTCCAGAGTCTGACATACGCAAGTGTAAGAGAAAGAAAAATATGAAAGGATGGGTATTTGAAATATAGGCCTTACTATCATATTGATGAGTAATTGATTTTTTAATTATAATTATGATGATGATGATTATTATTATTTGAAACATAAGATTGGTTAATGCTATTAATATTAGTATTATTATCCAAAAATAATAGCTGCTGCATCTTGATGTTATCCAAAATCAGAAAGCGTTATAGAGTCATCGGTCACTAACAAGATTTATTTTTCATTTTATTTTTATGAAATAATGTGAAGAATTCTGGAAGATATGACCAGAAACATGAAATAACAAGTTTATGGAATTTCAACAGATGCACTATAAAATTAAAAGTGAAAGTGTGTATGGAAAGAGGATGCTGAGTCTGTCAGCACAAAAAGAAAACACAATTAAAAGGTGAGAAGGTTTAGGAGAAGAATGAAGAGTTCATGGGAGTGACCCTCACCTTGCGTAACTGAGAGGTGTCTGCTCTCTCATCTCGTGGGGATTTGAGTGTAGAACGAGACTCACTGCGACCAGACTCAGCCAAACACTGAACTGAGCCTGAAAACACAGACACACACACACACACACACACACACACACACACACACACACACACACACACACACACACACACACAC
>JBBJLS010000011.1:9423085-9441187 GCA_037577275.1 Bryconaethiops microstoma
GGTGCTGAAGGTAGGATTCAAACCCATGACCTCTTGGTCCAGAGGCAAGTACCCTACCACTAGGCCACCACCCCCATTGGGGTGGAGGTTAATGCCTACATTAACCTCCACCCTGTATTGATTTAAAAAATTAATTTTAGGACAAAACCTTATCTGAAACATATCATGAAGCAATACTGCTTCATTTCATCAACTACTTGTGAGGTAGTTTTAAAGGCATCTGGATGTCTAGTCATGATCACCACCATTGCGAAGAATTCTGACTTGTCTGATGTGAAATTCTGGATAGACTTGCCTAGTGTGAATGGCTGTCTTTTTAAGGTAACGATTTAGAAACTCTGTAAAATTTCCCATTGACTCCTATTTATTCTAGTTGCACACCCTCCAGCTGAAATTAAAACATAAATATTAACAGTCTTGAAATTTCGGTATATGTTAGATATAAGAAATCCTGTATGTATTTCTTTCTTACAAATATTTGTCATTTCAGTGCTTAACCCTCCCAGGGTTTACTTTTTTTTTTTACCTACGGATATTAATTTTCTTCTGTTCTTTGCAATTGTTTCACAGGTCTAAAAAAAACAAACAAACAAGCAAACAGCAGACTGGACTCACACGCTAGGATTTACTCCCTCACCTGCAGCCAGAAAACTGCAGCATGACACGGAAACCTGACACTATAAGTGAGCAAGGCAGATTAACAGACTTGATGTGTCACGCGTTGAGCCACTGGTTTAGAGCTTGGTTTGAGAGACTGAGAGTGCACAGGAGGTGAATGAGTAACAGGACCATGACAATACCAGAGGAAGCATGAAAAAGACCCTGAAATGAGAGAGAAAAGAAGAAAAGGTCGGGTGGAGGGAAGGAGTGAAAGAACAAAACACAGAGCAGCATGACTCAACTGAACTGCCAATATGCCTTTGAAGGCAAAAGAGTGTGAGAATGCGTGAGAAAGAGGCGAAACCAATTGCTGTGTGAGACAAGAAAGTATTAGGCATACAGATTAGACAAGATAAAGCATTCCTCACCATTTCAGTTCTGAGCAGGTCTCTTCATCTGTTAGGTCTGCCTTCTTTTGAACACTCATTTCAAATTCACTGAATTTAAATTTCAATTTCAATTTGATTCACTGAAATGTGCACAAAAATAGCAAAAAAGGTCCATGTCCTTTCATATTTCTTCTAGAGAAAACTTCTCAAACTTCTCATCTGTCTTCTAAAGAATAGGATTCTCATAGGTAAATAACTTTTGTCTCGGTAAACAAAAATAATGTCCCAAATTTGGAACCCCTAGAACTTAGAATTGAGTTCAGGAAATGTCTAGTTATATGTGTGTGTGTACATGCAGACTGTAAGCCCCTCCTGCCCATTTTACACTGACAGACCTATTCTTAACAATAAACAGCATTTCTAGAAAGAAAAAAAAAAACAAAAACCACCGGACAAAACCAAGGGGTGTAATGGCTTGACAGTTTCAAAACTCAGTATACTGTTGCCAAGATTCTTTTTCTCAGTTTTGCAATACTGTATTGTTACACCCTTACAAATCAATCCTGGCCTAGTCAAGAGGTACGGTTACTGTCACTGTCACACAATGTACTGTTAACACTACAAAGAAGTGCTTTAAACTGTTTGCTATTCTAGCATCAAACATCAAAATCACGTTCTGCTCAAACAATCTCATGCTGTATATATCAAATACAATCTCACAAGTGTAGTAACACATGTGTCTATGTGTCTTTCTCTAGAACACCAAATACATTTCCCAAGAGCAGTCTTAATGCTTGGGGAGTACACAGTTCTGTTTGTGTGAAGTGTTGCCAAGGACAACACCAGGCTGCCCTGAGCTGCGTGTATCTGATGTGATCACTTGACAGCTGAAACTTCCTGCAGCAGCCACCATAGGGCAGGGTTTTACCACTGCCCACAGAAACTCAATGAACTGACGTCCTCCAAGCAAGTGTGTGTGTGTGTATGTACAACAAAGCAGGACTCAGAATACTGTGCATTCTTTGTCTTTAGCAATGAGGGCATCCAAACATTTAAGGGGGCCCACTTTATCGGCAGAACAGCCCCTCACAATCAGAGTGTGTGTGTGTTTGTTACATCAACCACTTAATATAAAGAAAGCATATCTAATACGGATAGAAAGCAGTTCACCCTCAGTATATGTATGCTGGCAGAATGTGTCTCCTCTCTTCGTATCAGTGCCTATGCAAAATTGTCTGTGTCGGCATGCAAAAACTGAGCCAGCATGAAGGGAATGTCTTCACACTGTACAAGCGGCTTGTTTATGGCAATGTACCAAAAACTATGGGTGCACTGATGCACATAATACGATTTAAAAATTTTAAGGGTTCAAGATTGAATTTTCAGGATTTTATGATTTAAAAATGTCTGGAGAACTTTGCACATACATTGCACAAATTCGGCTCAGAAAAATACTAACTATATGTAAAATCACAACACTGCAAAGCAGCTTTTGCAAAACAGTGATCTAATGAAATAGTGGAACTAAGTTATAAACAACACAAAAACAGTAAATATGCCCAGCCATCTAGTTTTGATCAGTTAGTAGCCTTTTTTGGCAATATTAGTGATAACTTCATACAAACCTCATACAAACACTGAAAACAAGTTCAGATGGTAGTGTGGTATCAAAACTAAAGCCTCCTGATACATCCAGAATAACCACCTAACCAACTCCATAGCTGCTCTTAGATCCGAATTAGGTGGTTGGCAACGTCATAGTCAGTAAACAGCCCCTGGATTCACTGTGCTCTTGTGTAAGCCAGGACTGTCAACTGAGCTAGGCCTGATTTAATGCTGCAGCCTGGGTGCTCCCAGCAAACACTGACACAGCAGGAACAGGTTCATCCAGAAAGACTTAAGCCATCCCTCATAAGGATGAATGTTGCAAAATGTAATGTAATAATGTTCTTGCTCAAACAACAGTACTGCTCTAATTATGATAAACTACGCACTGTAAAATGACATTTATGAGTGAAAAACATCTTAAATGCATGCAATGTGAGTCATTATGAGATCATTTCATTATTCACTTCATTTCCAAATATGTATGTTTTTTATTTTTTTAAACTTATCAAGCGCAGTTATCAAGAGCACTGGCTGATAAATTTAAAGTAAAATGATTTCCCAGCATGTTAAAGATGTTTTCCTTTGCTATGATATATAATATTTTGAGCTTTTCTCATTAAAGTGTTATTATAGTTTGATGTTCCAAGAGCGCCAGTAAAACTCTAAAACTGCTTGCAAAACATACACTGTAACTGTGATATTCTTTCATTTGAGCCATTTTTTACCTTAAAATGAACTGACTACATCAGTGTTGGATCTTTTTAAGTTATGAACGTCCCCAATCTGTGCACATCACAGTCATTCGCAGCAAAGCCGTTTGCCACGCAGACCTTGCAAATGAACCTCATGCAAGTGAACATGTGGTTAGAGGATGCATCCAGTTACCATAACGACCAAATCATCAAGTGTCTAAACATAAGCATGGCCGTGAAACATGTATCATCTGGTCCTCACTGAGATGCAGCACACTTGATTTTAGTTCATGATGAATGTGATAATGAATGTGATAATTGTACAAATGGGGAAAAAATCTGGGCAGAATAGATGTGCCTGCTGCAACAAATGAGAAACAGATGAGCTTCAGAAACACTCACTGTGCCTTCTGGAAAACAAAAAGCACTAACATGAGCCTTAAAACTTGGAAAAGACCTTTAAAGGGTATTTTTTAACAGAATGTTTAACATTGACGTAATGCACTGGACCACCACTTACAAGAAACATGTCAGACCAAGTTCATCAACTTTCACTGCTGTAATCTTTACCCCACCCCCTCATCTAGATTAACTATGCCAAAGGTCTGTTTTGCCCCTCTCTCCATCCACACACACCCATACGCACATACATTATAATCACCCCCTACCAACACCCCCTGTAGTTTCTCTAATGTCTAATGGGTGGTACTGAGTATGCCATCTGGACGCGCCAAAGTTAAGCCAGCAGGAGAGGAAAGGGCTTTTAGTTACATAAGACTACAGGCCAGCATTTATTATTCACAGTCATCAGAACACAGGATTATCCACACGCTCAGGGTGCAAAAACTTTTGTTATTCTGAAGATCTACCCATCTTCTGTGTATTAGGTCAGAGGTAGTGCTGGTTTACCAGAACATTACACAATAAAGCACTGATGGTGATCAGGAATGCAGAATATCTCAAACATAAATTAAATGTTTAGATAACATTCAGCACTTAATTCATGTGCGTGCTCAATTTCCTATTACCACCTCTGTTGCATGTTGTGCTTATAGATTGGTGGTAGAGATGGTAGAGATATTATTTTCAAATATTCAAATAGTCATTAAATTGAACAGTTTATGTGACTACCATCTTGCTTTAAAAAAAAAAAGAAAAGAAATAAGTATTTAGCCTGGCACATTGTTATACGGAATGCGTTACTACTGCCAAGGTGGGGGCAGAGGTTGGTGAATGGGTCATATTGAGATACATGCTTTATATACCCCTCTGTAATAGTGCTAGGCAATATATTGTCTATACTGCCACATCATTATAAGAATCTTGGTGTGAAGAACAACTTTTTTCCATGTCATTTGCTACACTGTTTTGAAAGGACATTTCAAAATCCACAAAATACCAAATTAGTAGTAGTTTTTTGTTGCAGAAAAGGGGTTTTGATCAATTAATATTTACAACTTTTTGAATTTTGGCTATTATCAATAGCTCCCAGTACTAACCCTGTCAAAAATAAAATTCAACTTTTGAATATATGTCAAATACAATGAAAGCTAATGCAAATTTAAATATAGAAAATATTAATTTGAATGTTTAAAGCTATATGCTGCAACCTCTAGGATGTTCCAGGCCAAAAGTTATGAGACATTCGTGTCAGTAACAGACTGAATCTACAAATGTACTGTTTTAATCTATGTAGGCCTACTCCTAGAATCCTAAGGTTAAGGATCACTGTTGCACTGTGAACTGCAAATGTATTTATGCTGAGCACGCAGCTGTAGATTTAGGAGACAGACTTAGGGCTACATTCAAAATATCATAGCAATATACCATGGATATACCGCGGCAATTTACACGTATCAATACAGTGACAGCTGCAGTGACGAGTGAAGTTCGTTCATAAGTGTTTCATAGAGGTCTGTTATTTGACCAGAGACTATCAGAGCCAAAGGAGAAAAAAAAACGTGTTTCTTTTTTCCCTGCGTCATAGTGTTTAGTTAGAGCTCAGGTTTGTATCTCAATTTTCTCTCTGTCGTAACTTTAGCAGCATTTGGAAAAGCTCTGAAGTTTGAGAAGCGCTTAAATGTCAGAGGCACCATGGGAGATAAAAGAGGTGTGCTGAGATCTTCCCCCTTGTTTGTTAAGTTCGTCTGAAGTGTTCTGACCATTTTAGCCAGTACCATAAGTAACAAGAGAAATGGGAGGTAAGAGGAGGGAGTGTTCCAGAAAAATATTGATTATAAAGACTGTTACACATATAACAGATGTGTAAAAGTCTATTTATTCCAGTTTGGCACTTTCAGCCACTGAACTCAAGCTTAACAATTATGAAATGCTATGAAACAAAATGAAACTGTGTTCATCCATCTCTGTTCATTCCTGTAAACCAGCTTCACATTTACCAGCAGAAATTGGTCCGGATCAAGATGCATCTCTAAACCACGAGTACAGGTCAAGTACTGGCTTCGGCTTCTTACAGATGCAGATTTTTGGTTTACAGTCTGCTGTTGCATGTGTGGATGAAGTGAGGATCCTTCTCTAACTGTTGTTACAGCCTTGTTCACTGGGCACTCGAGTTGCACTTTCACAGGCATGGGCTGGTTTGTGAGCCTGCTGTGATTAGATAGCTGTTAGCATTTACATTTTTTTCTTCACCTTGTAGTGCTTTTAAAAACTAAACTGATGTTATTGTGCTGTACGAGATTTCTGGCATGTGTTAATATACAGACCTTCTTGTTCACACGCACAGACTCTCTCACACAAGCACAAGTGCCCAAACACTGACTACTGCTGCTTTTGTGTTCTAACCATCATCCCAGAGTGAACCACACCCAATATAGGCCTTACAGCTTCCCAGCAATATTTATTCATTAACATAAAAATAAGTCAAACATACATTTAAAATTGTATCATCTTGCCCAACCAGATTTTTTTTTTTTTCTCACTGCCCACATAACACTTTCTTTGAAGTCTGTTATTTACTATAGTTATGTATGGGTTCTTTGCATTATATATACACATATATCACATTTAAAACTTAAATATTTACCAAACATACAAGAACAAATTTTGAATTTCTTTTCTGATTGTCGTTGTTTCGAGAAAATGGCACTAGGTCTCTTCTTGGGGAAGAAAGACACTTTCAGAATAATATATGCGCTTAGCTTGGGTCAGACGAAAATCAGATTCCACACCATTCAAATCCAAAATGAAGCAGGCCTGTTGGATGGGGTTAATATGATTAAACTATATGGGAGCTTCTCCCAGATGGCCATGCATTCTCTTCACACTGGGCAAGTTTGGTTTAGAAGGCCAATTAGGCACATTCAGATTCACTCTATGTTAAGTGAATGTTATCTTTAATATGCTATTTAGAGTGTGCATGTAAGCAACCCGGAGAAAGTAAGCAAAAATGTACTACTTGCCCAAGTGATGTTTCATTTCATAAATGAATTAGCTAGATAGCAAGGTCACTGATGGTCACTGGGAAGTACAAACCACCTGCATGACCAACCACATCCTGAACATAAACTACTCCTACACGGACACAACACCATTTTCTGAACAAGCCAAGGTTCTTAAACGGTTCTTGACTTGGATGTACCCTTCTAAGAAGAGCCCTCAACTTTTACGACATGTGGAGGTTTTTTCACTCCCAAATTTAATTTACAACAATGACTCACCCACTGAAAGGCTCTTGGTGGAAAGTAGCTCTTCTGTGGAATCATGCCCTTCAAGTCTTTTCTGGCACTTTTTGAAGAAAAAAAAAAAAAAAAAAAAGAGTGCACATTACCCAATACAGAGTCCAGGCTGTCTTCTGTGGCTATATTAGCTAGAGATGGTCATTGTGACCACTGCTAAATGAGACCACAGTGAATTCTTTCCTGAGAAAGAAAACTGCAAAACAGCAAACATTTGCTGGTGTAAAACAATACCTTTAATTATACAAGATCATATTTCAGTTTCCTTTGTTGGTCAGAAATTCTTTTTCGCAGAAGACCAGTTTTACTGATGCACGCAGTTTGCCGAATTTGTTAACAGCCATCTGTTTACTTGTACTGTAGTGTCCTGAAAAGACGGAAGGACTTTAACACACTAGCTCACGTTTGTTCACATGCTTTGGCACTCTTGTACTTCAGTACCCTGAAAAGGGAAAATGGCTTTTTCAATCTACTGAGAACCTTTTATAACCGTGAGAAAACTAGGCAGATTTGTGCAGGGTCCTTCGAATAAACTTTCTGCACTGAACTAATCTAGAGTGACATTATCAGCTCAAAAAACTGCTGTGTTTGAGTTTGTCCCTGTGAGAAATATTACGACGGGATCAATTTCTCTCTCTCTCGTTCTCTCTCTCTCTCTCAAATAGCCATATATGTTGAGCCAAACAGTTCTGAAAAGTTTTATTCTTTTTTTTTTGGTCTATTCTGTGGATGTCGAGCTGTATTTCTTTCCCTGAAACTGGAAAGGGTTCTACAGACCATCTGTTGTGCTTTGAGAGACAGAGGCAGAAGGGGTGGGGGCCAAGAGTATGTAACGGGCGAAAAGATGAAAAAAAGAAAAAAAAAAAAGCAGAAGCTAAAGAAGGAGAGCCCACATCCGGCAGCAGTGCGAAGGAAATGCAACTGCAAGGGGAAGCAACAGAAGACACTGCGCAATGCTGTGTGGCTCAAACACACTCACTGCACATGCTCAGACACAGCTGGCCCAGCTGTACACAGCTGATGGTCTGCACATACAGGTACTGTGGCTTAACTCATAAGTGACATTTGTGAAATATATGCACAGACCGGCACAAACTAAAGTGAAAAGAACAAAAAAAGTCTCTTTTTCACATGGTGCACACGTGTATAACACAGCGGAGATTCTTAAGACTGCGAGAGTGAGTGTGACTGAAAACAGACCGCCTGGGCCTATGACAATACACACACACAGGGCTTGACTGGAAGCAGTGTAAGTAGCGAAGCACCACTGGAAAAACACGCTTCAGCTGCTGGCCCACATGCTAGAAGTCGTTTTTTCACCCTCACACATAAGCCTCCTACGTATTTGCCTTGAAAAATGTGAGGATGCAGGTTATATGCTGAGCACTAAAAGTGATTCTTTCTTCATAACACTCCGGATGTTCAAGGCAATAGTTTGTCAAACAAAAATCACATTTCTACAGTTTTCCTCACGTAGTGGATCAACCAAGACAAGTCTGATGTCTGAAGTTGCTTACAAGAAAAAAGAGCCCTGTAAATATCATATGAACTTCAAGTGATCACACAATTGCTTCAAGCCATATCAGGTTCAATGTTTTCAAACAGACTTGCTTGTGTGGTTTAAGATACTTCATGACAAACTGTTATCTAGAAAAATGGACAAAACAACACAGCTAAAAACCGTAGCGGCCATTTGGATGCCTGACTTTTGTCTGTACTTTTGTGAGTGGTGGGCTATGAGCTTCCTTGATAGCTTCATTACCTTTGTAGCTCCAGTTCAAATGTGGAGGAAAGTGAAGGAGAAAACGGGGGACAGCAATTTTTAACCAAACAATTCAGTTCCAATCAATATATAAAACAACTTACACATTCTGGGGAGAGTTTGGCCAATCGGAATAATCATGATAAATCAGCAGCAGCCATTTATGAGCACCACTGTACATCTGTAGACAGTGTGTCTATAATAGTGATTCAAAAGTCCTAAAAAATGGGGGCAAACAGATTTACAGGGAAAGTTGCTGTTTCCATTACAGCTGTAATAGATATGAGTTTCAATCTCTAACAGACAGAATAGGCTCCACCTTACAGACAACTTTATTCCTCTCATTAACACTACATGGCGTCAGGAAGCCTAGAGGAGCGAGCAGCATGAGCTAATCACTTACCATCTCTGTTCCATAGTAAGGGTCTAAGCCTTTTTTATTTATAAATCATTCAAATGAATGGAAAAGTTGTTTGACATTTTAAATGATAACATGAATTTAGTGCTTTAAGTCACTTCACTGACTTCTTCACTGACACACGCACACATGCACACACACACAGACTAGCACTTACTTTGAGAGTTAAAAGGTTATAAAAAAGTAGAAAAGAGCACTTTGAGCCAACTTTTATAGCAGTATTAACTAGAATGGTGCACACTAGGCTGCTTGTGGCCACATAAAAATTTCTGGATTCTATACGTTAGAATCGTCTCATTTGAGAATAATTATTGTTTCTACTCTTCAAAATTAGGGAGAGTTGGCAGACTGGTGTGCAGCCACAAATCCTAAACCATCATCAATGCTGCTTTATTGATTTGTCTGCCAATAGAACAATAGGACAAAAGAGAGACACAGAAAACTAAAACAACGAATGCAGTAAACACTGAGTAATGCAGGAAAAAAGAGAAAGGGATAGATTAAAAGCAGCATTCAGACAATGCAGGAGGGGGTCGTGTGGAATGGACTCCAGTCCGGGGGGGATGTAGAGAGAACACAACAATGGTAGCAACCCATGAGTCCATTTCATTAAACCCCCCTCTCTCTCCCTACCCGACCCCTCTCTCCTTCTCCTCCCCTCCCCTCTTCTCTCTCCATCAGCTGCTGCTGAGCTTAGTTGTGGTATGGAGTGTATGTGTGTCTTACTCTCTCTCTCTCTCTCTCTTACTCTTTCACATTCTCTCTCACTTGTTATCAAATGCTTCCCCTGAATAAGGGACTCTGTTGTGGGCTGAACGCTCATGCCCCAGGCATGGTCACAAGTGTATGGGAGCCAGACGGACACAAATATTTATTGACCCCCCTCAACCCACCCACCCCTTTCTCCACACACAGTTTTCCAGTATGTACCTCTGTCTTCATCCACTCATCCCCCAGTGCTGGTCATACAGGCCTAAATTCTCAATTCTTCTATCTTTTAACAGTTCAGGCACTTGCCAATCTGTTTCTCTTTTTCATCCTAATCTCCATCTGCTGGACTAGTAGCAAACAGACAATCACCATGGGCAATAATTTCAACCCACATCCCTGTACTTAGAAAGGAACTGAAAATCCGTCAACGCAAAACACACCCATTAAAGAGGCCAGTGGGCAGGTGCTGAAGGTGAAGCAACTTCCCATTGACTTCTACTATAAAGTGTGCTTTGAGTCGCCTGCTTTTGTGTTTTTTTACCAAGCACAGACAAATTAGTCTGCAGTAATCAGCTGTACAACACACATGGGCTGAAAGATTAGGTTGAAAATGCTGTAGTATTTCTTAAACCATTACTGTGTCTCCAAGAAGAATGCAGTTTTATATTCAATTTTATCTAATCTCATTCCTCCTTTCTCAGTTCATTTTATTTTCCCCTCCAGCCTCATATCTGGGCATAGCCAGGTGCTTTATTGCTGCCCCATGCAGAAGTCAACACAGTGGTGTTATTATTAATGTCCAGTAGCAGCCAGGTTTTGAGCTTGGACGGGGAGGTGTGTTTAGGGGTTCAGTCTTATGAAACCATGCTTTGTTCCCCAGCACACGCAAACGCCACACACACACACACACAGACACACACACACACACACCTGAACCTCTGACCTTCCTGGGGGGAAGTTAGTCCGCATTGCAATCTTCAGAGGGGAGAGAGGGAGGGGGAGAGTGTGTACAAGTGTGTGCACGTGTAAGTGTCAGTGTGCATGCGTGATGGGAGTTCAGAAAGAACAAAGAGTGGGCTCCATTCGCTCTGCACCCATATGCTGCGAGACACGTGGACGCAGGCTTCAGCCGGCATTCACAAGGCTATCATTTGTCACTGTGTTAATTAGCATAACCCTAATGCACAGTGGCTAAACTGACACTTTCACCAGTTTTACTGGGTACTTTAGAACAGGTCTGAGCTTCTAGTACAAAAAGAAAGCTGAATGGACTGGGCTAGGTGGAGGCAGTGACCTGAGGGTATTTAGAAAGCTGCAAGGAACAACCCAATCAAACATGCTAACACAGCTAAAATGACTGGAAGCTGGTGCCCATCCATTAGTATAATGCTTCGTTTGCATAATGTTAACTGGGGGTTGTTCACTTTTATTCACTATAAGCAATATTAGCTTTCTCGCTAAACTAGACCTTGATAGAGGCCATGTGATTTGTTTTATTTTGCTCCCTATGAAGACTGTCATTTTATGCACCAAAAATATTTTTTTACAAAAATGTTTTTTTACATTTCCAACTATTTCTAATTCTGTGTTTATGTCACAGAATCATTCTGTGTTTTTCTTACTGTGCCTTTAAGACTGATCTCTGGTCTGACTGCCTGACAGAGACATAAAAATAACACTGAATTCAACATGAGTGTTTTTTCCAGTTTAGTGTCTATGAATGTGCTCCATATACAACACATTGTGAAAATGGTATGTTCAGTTTGGTATGTTTAAGTGAGAAAAATACAGATTTACATGACATTAAACAGTGCTGCACAAACTATAACCTTTAATATGTTCAGAAGAAGCTGACATTTAGCTCCAGCCCAAAGCATCGAGCACACATCATATTGATCATGATCTCACAGCGCAAGTCACTAAACTGAACAACTAACCAAATGATCACAATTCAGTTGATCCATCATCTAGAATGATTTTAGTGGGCCTGATCAGTTGTGCAAGTCTTCCACTGCTGCTGGTTTAATTCAAAAGTGTCAGAAGGGGACTTTCACATGGTAGGCAGCGTTGCCACAGCAACATGGTAATCTCTGTAGCAATGTTTAGGCGGTTGCCAGAGATACTCCAAAAGATTACGCGCAGTTTAACATTTACAACAGCTCCATCTGAGATGGCACCTGGCATGTAGAATTGTGCCCATCAGACACTGACTGTCCATTGACTCACTGTCTGAACAAAAACAGCCATTTATTTGTAAGATGAGACATATTCACATATTCAGAGGGATGCCTAGTCATACTGTAGGCCAAGAGATGTGTGCTGTGTGTGTGAGTGGCTTTCACATCATCTGCATTATTTAGAGCTGCTGCAAGATCTTAAGAGGAGGCACAGGAAAGAGTGAAAGTTCCACGAGATGAGATAATGATAAAGGACAGATAGATGGGTATGAGATTCACAGGGTCCATCAAGAAGGAAACTTGTACTATAGAAATATGGTACAAATACAGAGCAAAAGTAGAATTATCTAGCTTTTAGTAACGAAAGCTCAAGTAACAAAACTAGAGGCACATTGTGAGCACTTCCTCTTTGAGTTCAAGCGCACACCATGATGAGCAGATGGCTGGGTGTTGAGAGCATCACAAAAGTGCACCTCAACCATCTCAACCAGCTCTGCCTTCAACATCTCTCCAAACGAGACTCTGTTGTCCAGGATGCTTGGGAGCAAGTCCAGCACTTACTATCTAGATATCTGACATCTTTAGTAAGGTTGCCATGCTCCTCATATGGCGAGACTAGAGCTTCTTGATCTCCACCACTTCACAACAGGAAGGGAAGTGAAGGCAGATGTTTTTGAAGGTACTAAGCGAAGCAAAAACAGACAGAAAAGGCCACAGAGTAGACCTACACAATTTCACGCAATGTAAAAAGAGTACAACATTTTAAAAGTCCGTTTCTGAGTAAGAGATGAGTCTGAAAGTGACTTTTCGTTCCACCTTAAAACGACTGGACCAGAAAACAACGACTTAAGGTGGAAAAACGGAGAAACCTGGCAACTCCAACTTCATGAGAGGGTAGAAAGACTAACGTTATGGATACAAGGACTATGCAGCAGGCTAAATAAGAGGGAAAAACAATTTTGACTTGCTTTGGTAAGGTTAGTTCTGCTTTATAGAGGGCAGGTGGAAAAAGTAGCAAACAAAGGAAGTGAGTTGTGTCTCTGTAACACTAGCTCCTCACACGGAGAGCTGTACCTACCTGCGTGTGTAATGTCGGATAAATCATAGTTCTTGGCTGTCCGGGGGAACTCCTTCAGTTTTCGGTTGGACAGGACCAGGGCTCCGCTAGCCGCCGCCTCCTCCAGGGATTTCTCCACGCTCCTGCTGGCCGCTATAGTCGCCGGCAGCTGGGACCCATCCCCAGCAGCCATGAACCACCAGTACTCCCCCGGCTCTACTTTTCTTTTTTTGGGTATTACAGATAAAAGGCCGCTCCTAAACTTTCATTTCCACTCACATTACTTCATTAGAGACGGGAACCCATCGGTGCGACGTCTTAAATCCAGTGAATCAGTGTTAAATCCAGCGTGTAGGATCTGATAAACTTAGCCGAGGAGAGCCGTCCGCCCGGAGTTAACTGTCAATCCGGCGCTGCAGCAGAGAGGGGCGGGCTGGGGGCGCGGTGAGGCGGGCTGGGGGCGCGGTGGGGCGGGGCCAAAGGGAGCAGGAGGTGTGGTTATAGGTCGAGTAGAGGCTAGATTGATCGAGTAGAGGCTAGATCGCCCGAAACGAAGACTATAGCTGGGTCAGAATAAAAACTAATAAATGAGATACTACTACTCCTTTAACTATTACTACTACTACTACTGCTACTACTGTTATTACTATTAGTACTATCACTACTACTAATAATAATAATAATACATACTTTATGTACATACCCTATATAGACAAACATCACATGTGAAGTGATCAATCTTCTTGGAAGGCTTTCTACAAGATTTTGGAGTGATTCTGTGGAAATTTGTGCCCGTTCATTCTGTAGAGCATTTATGATGTCAGGAACCGATGTAGGTCGTACGTAATGTACTTAAGCACTGATGTACGTCGCTCTGGATAAGAGCGTCTGCTAAATGCTGTAAACGTAAACGTAGGACGAGAAGGCCTGGCTAGCAATCTACATTCAAGTTCATCCCAAAGGTGTTGGATGGGGTTGAGGTCAGGGCTTCGTGCGGACCAGTCAAGTTCTTCCACACCGAACTCATCCAACCACGTCTTTAGGGACCTTGCTTTGTGCACTGGGGCACAGTCATACTGGAATAGAAAAGGGCCCACCCTAAACTGTGTCCACAAAGTTGGAAGCATGGTGTTGGACAAAATGTCTTGGTATACTGAAGCAGTAAGACTGCCCCTCACTGGAAATAAGGGGCCATCTGAGTTCAATAATTTTGTCCATATAGTGTATGTGCTGTGATTACTATACTGTTGAATGAACTTTTAATGATGGTGTACTGTTTTGACACACTGTTACCATGACTGTATCTGGGACATTAGGTGGAGAAATCGGCAAAAGCACTGGGGTATATAAATAGATGATTGGGTGGAAAAGCTATAGAAAAATAAATAAACTCCTAAGGTCATAAGGTGTGTAGTTAACTTGTTTCTACAGTACGGCAACATGATTATTCCATAATGTAAATGTGCTATGGTCACTGGAGAGAGTGATATTCAAGAATATGTACAAAACATCTCACGCAGGCAAAACCTAAACCCCAAGGCAGCATTCATGCAAAATGCAGAACATAATCAAACACAAAAGCACCCAAACAAGCACACAAAACAAAATTATCATGCATGCTAAACTGAGACTAATTTGTATATTATATAATTAAATATTCTGCGGTGGGCTGGCGCCCCGCCCAGGGTGAGTCCTTGACCCCGGGATTGGCCCCGGGATACTAGTAAGGATTAAGCAGTACAGAAAATGAATGAATAAATTAATTAAATTCAGTGGTCGTTCAACATATTACAACACAGAGACACTATATTGACACAAAGAAAGGGAGAGATGAAATAGAAGGAATATAATGAAATATCATAATAGTGGAATAGAAATAATTGGTCAGAATCAGAAATGTGTAACCTGAGAAAAGTGCATCTACTATAGGCTTAGGCCGCTATGAAGCTGTTTTAAATGCCCCTTCACAGCCATTAACTAGCACTGCTTCCCATAAAAACTCCATTTGCCCATCTGTTAGTTTTCTCACTCAGCATTGTGGGTCCTCCGCCCATCTCTGTCACATGCACACATACACAAATATGTTACTGGCAGGATTGTGCAGAATTACTAGCTTGCAACACAAAGCTTATGATAAAGCGCTAAGGCTCAATGTATTTCCCTGTGTGTCTGTTTGTGTGTTCTCACATGAATGTTTTGTTTCCACAAAATCATTATTTTTGCTGAGTGCATAGTCTCTTGGTTTAGTCAGCTGAGTGCCTAAACCTCTTAGTGTTTTTTACTGCTAAACTATGCATAAACCAGTGCTTTACCAACATTTATGCTGATCTCTTAATGAGTGGCTGAAAAGCTTTTCATCTATCCTTTTGCCCACAATCATTGTGTTCTCTGTGTCTGTTTTGAGGGGGATGAATGAATCAATGAATAATAGATCATCCGTATGCTCGTCTTTTAATGTGTTGTTTTTAACTACAGGTCAGTCTATAAGTAAATGTGTAGTGACACAGCTCTGATTGTTCGGGCTTTGTGCAAAGGCACTATTAATTTCAACTGAAACAATCATTATGAGGTTTAAGTGCAGTCTGTCAGTTTTAATTTGTACTGCGTGAGCCGTACACAGATCACAATGTGCACAGTGTTCTAGTGGCCTGCACAGTTAACTCATGCTAACTTATATGTAATTAGAGGATCTCAATTTGTTGTGTGATTTTATGTTAGGACGGGACAGAAAAGTGGGCCAGTAAATCTTCAGCATATCTATATAGTCAGGTCTATAGTCATTCAGTCCTGTGATGGTGGTTTTCTTGGGGACATTATCCCAGTTCCCAAGAAACACACCATCACAAGACTGAATGATTATAGACCTGTCGCCTTGATATCTGTGGTCATGAAATCCTTTGAACGCCTGGTGTTTGTCACGATGAAGAGTGAACGAGAATGTACCTTGACTGAAAGTTTGGCCCGTGTAGCATGAAGGATTAGCCCAGACGCGGATTGGCGCGAAGAGGCTGGATTTTCACGCGGTTTGATATTTGAACGCTCTGTATTACGAGTAGAGATTCCCACCGGAATCCGCGTTCATAAACATGTAAGGTGTGAGGGTGAGTACTAACGAAAGGGTGATCGAGCATCCATCGAGAAGACTAGTTGAACTCAATGACCGAGTGAGGAGGAAGTCTTCACATCCTGTTTTTATACCCTGTGACATGCTCATTTCCGATGCCCCATGCGTGCCACATCACTCGTGCATGTGAAAGTACCCCCCCACCGCCCCCCCTCCAGGACCGTCTCCAGACGGACCCGACTGGGAGGATACCCGAAGACGGTAGTCCCGGATGATGGACGGGTCCAGAATGAAGCGACTGGAGTCGACTGGGAAGGCTGTAACCTTCCCAGTCGACCAAGTACTGGGTGCCACGACCGCGGCGTCGCAAGCCGAGGATCCACCGGACAGTGTAGATGGGACCACCGTCAATAATCCGAGGCGGAGGAGGGTCCGGGAGGTTCGGTGCCAGGGTTGAGGTGACGAAGGGTTTAAGATGGGAGGCGTGGAAGACTGGGTGAATTCTGAGACAGGTAGGCAGCTGGAGCTGGAAGGTGACAGGGTTTATCCTGTGTGTGATGCGGTAGGCAGAAGAGTATGCCCAAAGTAGGGTGTCCGAACATAGGTTAGAGGGGACGAAAAGATGTCCAGGTGGGGTTCCTGCCGGAGGGGGCTCCAAGGTCTGCCCCTGGCACACTTGATCCTCTAACTCCCACCGGAGTGGCGAAACGATCAACCAAGATGGAATCACAGGCACGGGGTCCGACCGGGGGCTCTCCTTTTGATGTTGTCGGGAGAGGGCATATGCCTTGGTGTTTTTTGACCCCGGTCGGTAGGAGATGGTAAAATTGAACTGTTCAAAGAACAGTGCCCACCGCGCTTGGCGAGGGTTTAATTGTTTCGCTTGCTGGATGCCGATAAGGTTTTGGTGGTCGGTACAGATGATGAATGGGTCACTGCCGCCCTGGAGCCAGTGACGCCATTCCTCCAGAGCCCACTTGATGGCCAGAAGCTCACGGTCCCCTATCCCGTATTGCTGCTGAGTGGGAGTAAATTTTCTGGAGAAATAACAACAGGGGTGTAATTTGTGGTCTGGACCTCGTTGGGAAAGGACGGCTCCTATGCCCACATCAGAGGCGTCCACTTCCACAACGAACGGCTTGGCAGAGTCTGGGTGGATGAGAATAGGTGCTGGGGTGAAGGCGGTGTAGAGTCGGTGGAAGGCGAGGGTGGCTTGGGGAGTGAGCTGGAAGGTGGTCTTGGAGGTCTTGGTAAAAGCAGTAAGAGGTGCCGCAACTGAACTTAAGCCCCAGATAAAGCGGTGGTAGAAGTCTGCAAACCCCAGAAAGCATTGGAGCTGTTTAAGCATAGTGGGTAGAGGCCAACTACACACAGCTGCTAACTTCTGAGGTTCCATGGCCACCCTTGTGGGGATATGATGAATCCCAGGAAGGTGGTGGAGCACTGGTAGAAAGCGCATTTTTCCAGCTTACAGAATAGTTGATGGGCCAGCAACCTCTTTAGGACTGCTCGGACATACTAGATGTGTTCTTGCTCGGTCTTCAAATTAATGAGGATGTCATCTAAGTAATGAAGACCCATCGACCCAGCATATCACGAAGGACGTCGTTGATAAACTGCTGAAATGCTGCCGGACTATTGCACAAGCCGAAAGGCATAACCAGCATCTCATAGTGGCCGGTGGGAGTGATGAAGGCCATCTTCGACTTGTCGCCCTCACTGATGCGGACCAGATTATATGAGCTGTGGAGGTCCAGCTTGGTGAACAGTGATGCACCAGAGAGAGCTGGTGAGGAAGAGGGTCGCAGAGTTCCATGACGAAGCCCCTCGGTGACGTAGTCCTCCATGGCTCTCTGCTCCTCTTTTGACAGGAAGTAGAGGTAGCCACGGGGTGGCACCGTTCCTGGGAGGAGGTCTATCTTCAAA
>JBBJLS010000011.1:9446287-9454481 GCA_037577275.1 Bryconaethiops microstoma
TGATCATAATTAAATAGCTGCATGGATTTGTATTACCATTGATCTGTCATGTCAAGGGATAAGTAAGGTAAAATGTGTGACAAAATATTGCAGTCAATGCACATAATCCAGGCATTTTCTGCCAAAGCGGGTAATCAGTAAGGATCACAAGAAAGTTTTGGGAAAATTTCAAACAATTTCTAAAATAAATGTAATGGAATGTAGTTATAGAAGATATAGAACAACATAAAATGTTTATACCCATAATTTAGACATTAAAAAGATAACTAGGGGTATGATACAGTCTCTCACTCTCCATCTGTGTCTTTGTTTCACTTTCTCTCTTTCTCTCGCCAGAGTGATGGTACATCTTTGGTAAACCCGGCTGTATGTTCAGTGGAGAAAGCTGACAGAAGGAGTATCGGAATCAAAGTGTACAAAAGAGCCTACCACATGCTTCAGGGCCCCAAACCAGACCTAGTGATTGGTGGGTGAAAAGCACAAAACTGTGTGCGAGTTTGTGGGTATGAAAGAGAAAAAGGCCTTGAAGTTTTGAATGGTGTGCTTGAACAGACACAGCATTCAGTGCTTTCAATAGAGGGAAGGAAGTACAGGAGCCCCTCCTATGATTGCCATTGTTTATTAATGAATCAGTTCTTTATAATCTTTTTGAATGGGCCCAAACTTCCAACACAACACTAAACAACGCAATAAAGCACACTCCTCAGCAGAGAGATCATTCAGAACATGACTGTTTGTGTGTGTGTGTGTGTGTGTGTGTGTGTGTGTGTGTGTGTGTGTGTGTGTGTCACAGGATTCCGGCCAGCGATCCCTCTACACAACTCCTGGCTCAGCACTCTCCCCCGACTTCAGGTAAAACACAAACACATTGTATATCCAGCATCTGCTGAGTATTAGGTGACTTTTATTGATTATTTACTAAGGTCCGTGGCTAATGGACTGTTATTGTGCGCTGCAGTCTCTCCGAGTTCCAGCCTATTTCTGTGAGCTGAGTGAGTTGAGCTGTGAGTCCAGCCAGCAGGTGATGAATTCTGCCACAGGGGGTGCTCTCTCTCCCCCAATTATGAACCCCTTCCGCTGTCCTCTACGAATCTGTGGCGGCGACAACTTGTTACCATGGTGAGTGGAACAATCTGTTGTATTAGTGTGTTCAAATTGCCCTTGTAAAGTCATGAAGTCGCTCACCAAAAATGGTCACTCACCAAATTATAACTATAAAATTGTATCTTTTTTATATTCAGCAGTTAATAAATCTATTTTGTGAACACCATGCATAGACCAATTATATCCTAGTTCACATGATACCAAAAAATTGTATTTTGTCAACTTTGTCAGCTGTTTCACTGCACTTTCCTTGTAGTAAACTCAGAAATGAACAAGTTTACAGATTTCTGAGGGCTGTGCAAAGTTCCTCAATTGGGGATTTTTAGTGTGGCTGAGGAGAAAATACAAAATGTACACAGAAATGTGTACAATTTTTTCTTCTATTGCTACAGAAAGTATTTTTCTTCCATGCTTTCATTCCTCTTTATTTATTTATTTTTTCAGGTACTCCAATGCATTTGTTTTTCATCTCCTCTATAAGCCACTTGCGCCTGGTCCACAGCGCCCTTCCCTGACCAGTGGACAAGCAGGTGCTCAACCTGGCTCACCACAGCCAGCCAATCAGAGAGCACATCAGACCCCTCCACCTGGACCGCCCAAGATGACTAAGAAAGAGCGGAAGCAAGCATCCCGCAATACGCCTCGCAAGCGCAAATAAATACAGTGTCATGACTACAACAGCTGTCATTTACTTACAAATATGCTTCTATAACAAAATTGCAATACAATTAAAATACATTTTATGCTAGAATAATTTGTTGTTTAAGTACTGGTGGTGCATGATCAAGCAAGTAAATTCCTACTCCCTCCCACTCTATAATCCCTATCCAACAACACATTTAGGCCATATGGGCTGTGCCGGCATTATACCATATGCACAGCTGACCTGCCTCACAATATAAGCCCTGAGGTTGTTTACCAGCTAGCTGCTTTCATGTTATATAAGTCTTGGGACAATGAACAAGAAAACAAGGGGTCATTTATAGCCATGGTAGCTGACATCCAGCAGGGGTGAAGTAGTATAGAGCAGTACATAAACTGAGTAACCTCAGCTCAAGGATTTTTAAAAAAGGGCAGCAACACATCATATAGAAATGATATAATGTAGATACTTTGTGAATGCTCTAGAAAAGATCATGTAAGGATACACTGTGGAGAGTTTAAAAACTGCTGACCATATAAACTATATGCATCATGCAGTTTGTATGGCAGCTGATGCATGCAGTTTGTATGGTCAGCTGCCATACAAGCTTAAGTCAGCTGACATGCCCTTGCCCATGTGACTGTTTTATAAAACACAGCGTAATTAATTGCTAGCTGTACTGTATGATTCGTGCTCCTGTGCACTCTCAGTGGCCAGACCTCAGAACAGCTGGACTATGGGGGACAAGGGAAGGCTATTGCACAACCCACTGCCCCTCGCAGGGGGGCACCTGACACTTGGACAAGAGACAGCAGGGGGCGGGGAGAAGGAAGGGATCGCCTGGATGGAGTTATTATTTCCCCACCTGTTTTCAGACAAGCCCCACCTCGCGTTCAATGCGATTGGATAGTAGTTCCACTTCTCAAGAACTCGATTGATACACTGCCCTCTTGTGAGAATAAACTCTTAACCAATCGTAACCCACCAAAGCAAAGCCCCACCGGCCAATCCCGCCCCAGATTAGCGGTGGCTGTCGGAAGACGGGTGGGAAATAAAAACGTGCTCCATTCAGCTCGTGTTTTTATTGGTCCTCTGCGTGGTGGTGCACGATTGCGTCTCACAGTCGGTTTATTATTCATTTATATTAACAAGGAGCCAGAGCATACAAATTTGTCACTTAATTTGCACTGCATAAACCAATAAAACTGGGAGACATGAGAGTGTGTTTTAAATCATGCCGTGTAATAAACCTTCGATAGGAGGAAAATAGCGCGTGGCTTTGCAGCAGAGCGCGCGCCGTGCTCATCAGTCGAATAAATTCAGTCTATTTCTGTCCAGGGCTTCCACCAACGTCACTGGAAAGTTGTCAGGTTGTGAAGCAAGGGAGTGAGGAGAGACGGCAGAGAGAGCCGCTCTGCAGGGCGCGATTTACACTTAGAGGGGTGGGGGGGTGGCGTGTGTCGAGGGGGGGGGTCTGCACAGCCTGCGCATGGGGCACTGCGACCCACCGGCGAGCAGTCAAGGACAGGACGAGTGAGCTTAAGGCTCTGGAGAGAGAGAGAGAGAGAGAGAGAGAGAGAGAGAGCTGCAGGCCTCATTCACTCGTACAGGAGTGGAAAAGACCGGATGAGAAGGACTGTGGGTCGAGCTGGACCAACTGGCATCAGGGCAAGTGAGTGTATTCGGACGCAGCGACACACACTCAGACACAGACACGCACGCACACTGTGTGATATCTGTGGATCGTTTTGGCTTCAGGCGCACACTACCATCCTCTGATCCGCAGTTGCGCGACTATTTCGCGCCGCGTTCCCCTCTGACCCAGTTTTTTTTTTTTCCCACAGTGAGACCGAGCGGTGGATAGACCAGGCTCTCGGTGAAGCGATGTGGAGCCTCAGCCCGGCACACAGGCCAGACCACCGGCTCCGTTTCAGAGCGTTAAAGAAGACCACCGGCTCCGTATCGGCTCGTTATACAGGACATCGGATCGCTTTGGTTGCGTTTAGGAGGTTACCAGATCCCCCGGCTCGTTTTTTTTAGCTTTGCCGGTGAAGGAGCTCATGTAACGCAGAGGAAACACGAACCCCGCGGCAGGTCAGAGTGAACTGCGAGTCGATAACGGCCCATCTGCACTGGAGAGATTAAACATTGCCCCTGACGTCGTTTCGACGCTGCTGCTGCTGCTAAAGGTCTGTCCAAATGATTAAACCTGGACGCTGCTGTAGACACTGACATTTGCTTTTTTAAGGAAAAAAAAAGCATTTGGGCTTTAAAAAAAAAAACTCCTACCCTGCTGTTTCTGTGCATGCTGTTGGGGATTTACACCTTTAATTAAGACTCAGGAATTTTTTGCCAGCTAGATCCTAATCTGCACATGCAGAGTCTGCTCTAAAGGGATTATAACCTTGCTGCACTTTATCAAAAGGACGTTTTTGATGGATTAATCACATGCACTTTAAAGGGAGATCTCCTGACTGATATAATCAATATTTCACCTGAATAATCAGTGGTTTCCCCGCTGCAATGACTTGATGACTTCTCATGACAATGTAAAGGATCACAATGGAGATGATGTTAGAAGACAAGAACAAGCAAACAAATAACCCCCCCAGTGAGCTGCTGCAGTGAGCCAGTCCACTGGTCAGTCCCAGGTACAGGATATTATCATGTGGTCGCTACCTCTCCTCCGTCACACAGATGTCCCCCAAAGGGTGACAGAAAACTTCATCCTGTCGGGTTACCGCTTCCCTGACTACAGCCTCCTTCAGTGCCTGGTCTCCGCATTCCGTCCCACCAATGAGACTGGAAACTTCTGGACACATTTCCTCCCCATCTTTATCTTCTCCTTCCACTTTTTGGAGATATTTGACTGGGAAGGGGCGCCAACGCCTGGGGACCCTTTCTTCTACCCTGCCTGGAACTACTTCATTGGGGTATTCTACCTGTTGTTGGCCAGCAGCTTGGCTCATCTCCTGAACTCCATGTCGCTGATCATCCGGGAGATCTGCTTCTTTGTAGATTATGGAACCATAAGTGCGTACACTGTTGGTTCTTCACTGGCCTATTATTACTACATCCATCCACAGGCAGGAATACCAAAGACTGGGGTTGAGGCACTTAACACATCAAGTATACATTTGGAGAGGGTAGAGAACCCTATCTCTCTCTCTTCTTCCTCCTCCTCCTCCTCTTCCCCCTCCTGGACCTCTTTCCTACTCTTCCGCCCATTCTTCGAGACCTTATACATCCCCTGCTCCTGCCTGATAGCCATCATCTGTGTGATAACTTGCTGCAACACCAGGCAGCGCTGGAGGAAGTACCGCTATGCCGTGCGCACCCTCGTCTTCCTCCTGCCCTTCTTCGTCTCGTCCACGCCAGTCTTCTACCGCCTGCTCAGCCCTTCGCCGTACCCTCCCTCCTCTCCACTGCCCTCTTCTTACCTGTCCTCCACAATGGCCTCCTTTTTCTACCGCCACTGCTTTTGGCTGGTGGTGTCTGCAGTCTTCAACATCAGCAAGATCCCTGAGCGGCTGTTGCCGGGCAAGTTTGACATTTGGGGCCACAGCCACCAGTGGTTCCACTGCTTCACCTTCTTGTCCATCCTTGATGAGCTCCATATGATCAAGGTGGAGATACGGGCCCTGTTGCTCCATCCTTCTCTGGTCCTAGTGCCCTCAATGGCTCCTCAGCTTCCTGGCCCCACCGTCTGCTCCACCTACGGTGTGATGCTGGTGCTGCAAGGCATTATAGCCTCTATCATTGTCTTTTTTGGGTGGTGCGCCTACCAGATTTATGCTCCCCAGCAGAAACTACTGAAGGCACATTGAGAAGAGCCATAGACTGCAAAGTATAAGGTTGATTTGACTGAATTATAGTCACACAGGGCAGGAGGAAACATTTTTCCATATGACCATATGTAGTCTGGCATGGCCGCTGTTGAGGCCGCAGGGCATGCTTTGACATTTGACAAAATTGCAAATCTAACTGCCACTGTAGATGTACTATCAAATATTAATACAGGAAGGGTTTTTTTTCTAATGAGGAAGTAGGGTTGTTTTGTTGTAGGGTTACTGAGAGTTTTTTCTTTGAATGTCCCTAAGTCAACTTGCCCTGGCCATTTTTGTCCCTGGGGGTGGTACAGGGGAGCTCACAGGGCTTTTGAGATCGAGCTGCTAATTTCATGCCAGGTGGGCACCGCTATCACAGGACCACACAAAAAACGCTTTCAGAGTTTCCCAAGGCAACACAATGCTTTTAGTTGGTATCTGTCTCGCACTCTCTTTTTTTTGGCAGTGTGTCTCTCTCAAAGATGCAAACGCACGATGGCACGCACACACTCACTTCCTCCCTCTTGCTTGTGAGCCATTTAAACAGGAAGTGGCGGAGCCGACAGGCTCAAATAGCTTCAACCACAATCTTGTCGAATAAAGGAAATGGGAGCGGAGAGGTTGATGCATAATATGCTTGAACAGAATCGCACTGTTCGGTCCACATTTTAGAACAACATTCTGTCGGCTTTCTCGCAGCAAAGACGAAAAAATGGAAATACTGAAAAATCAGAGAGCTGGATGATGTGTGAAAATATGTACTATGCTACTGAGCTGGTGTTATCAAATATAGACTTGGTTTTATGAGATACCATCAAGACAAACATGTCTATACTAAACATTACTATAACCTATGCATGGCTCTTGATTGTACATTAGGCGTATAGATAGCAAAGTTAGAAAAAGGGGTTTGGTTATCATGGCTGGACGGGAGAATCAGACCTTGAATGTTGGATGGAGAAGATGAAGCCATAACATTGCTTACTAGACATATCAACATGATCTCAGCAGGGTTTTCCACTGCTTAGCTGAATTTGCACTCGAGCAACCAGATGCGTTCAGGAAGTGGTGCATGTGCATTAAAGGGCATTTCAGTGAATTATTTAAGAGCGTTTTGCCTGTTGTTGCATTAATTATTAATCCGTCATTAATGTTACTTGTTAATTCCTTTGTTGATGATGGTTCTATCTCGTTGGTTACACTTAATTTTTGCCCTTCTCACCATCACTTACCTGTAACAGCTGGTTCAGAATACTACTTGAACCTTTCTTTAGACGTGTAAGATAAAATAGTGTAAGAAGTGCCACTGTGACGACTGAGTGCTTTTGTTGTTAGGTTTCCCGTGCTTGACGTGTTTAGGCCTGTGTTCTGCAAGAATTCCAGGTTGAGAGTGTAGGTTTGGGATCAGATTCCTCTTGCGCGTGCGTGAGTCAGACCATGTGACAAAGGAGGAAAAAACACAAGATCCAGAAGCAGCACTCTTAAGCAAACGTTCTCCCAGAATGCAGGCCTCCTGCGTTCTTCCAGAATAATATTTTTCCATCCAGTGTGCAGTTACTGGATAGCATGTCACTGAGCATTCTGTCATAAAGCTATCAACAGCATCTGTATTCTTAGAGGTAACACAACTGAAGGACATCATTTTTAACCCATTCTGATAGTTCAGTTACTTTTTAGTTGCTAGGGGAGAGAAAATGAATGTTAAAATCAGTTAAAGGCTTCTTTTGTTCAGTTTGATCTCGTCTCACCCAAGCTACTGCTATGACAACTGATGCTTGTAAATGTATTGCTTTGCATGAACCCTGCTACATAACATAGACGTAAACATGTCATGTTTACTTTAAACCTGTCATTACATGTTTACATGTTAGACAACCTTATGACAAATGATTTCTGTTACTATGTGTTTGATGCCATGACATTAAATTAGCACAATACAAACTGTCCTGACATAGAACATGGTGGCATCTGTCAAAGCAATGTCTAGCAATGGTAAAATGACAGCTCATGACATCCTATAACATCTACCAGTGTGTACATAGGCTTATGTAAGTTGACATTGAAAGGGTCAAGTAGGTGCCATCTAGCGTTATAAATGCTGCCCTTCACTAGTGTTACCCTCTTTTTTCAATATGATACTTCACTTTTTATCCCCTCTCTCAAAACTATTGCCAGACTTTGTGGGGTCTTTGTAGTGTCATGTCATTTTTATGTGCTCGCATGTCTTGTCACATTGTGTCTATGACAGCTTTATGACAGCTCGTATAGCGCCAAGTCTCGCCAGTTAACTGTTGGACACGTTTGCACAGTTTAAAAGCCTAATCATTATGAAAATAGACTCTGATTTAGCTATGTCTGTAAATTTCAATTATGAATGTGCCTGCTATGTTTGTGTCACTCGACTGTGTCTAGATTTGAATCAGTGGTGAGTCAGGCATCTGTGTTGTTCACAAGAGTATTTTATCTTTGTGGTCTGTTACTCATTTCAACCAGCATTACGGTAGTTGCTGTAGACCAGGGGTGTCCAACTCCGGTCCTGGAGGGCCAGTGTTCAGCACAGTTCGATGGTTCTCCTCCTCAAACACATTCACTAAACCTGACAATTAACTGGCGAGGTGAA
>JBBJLS010000011.1:9454581-9468701 GCA_037577275.1 Bryconaethiops microstoma
ACACACACACACACACACACACACACACACACACACACACACACACACACACACACACACACACACACACACTCACCCTTTCTCTCTCTCTCTGTCTCTCTCTCTCTTATGAACTGATCACTCACACATTGTCGTTTTACTTTAAGCAGCTTTAAGTAAGTAATGAGCTTGTTTTCATGTAATTAATTTTAAGACATTTGTCTTGAAACAAAAACACAAGCTGAGAGAAGTTCTTAGCTAAGTGGCCAATTACAGACCTCATAAACCCTGCACTGAATTAACTCTCACGCTCTTCCATCCTACATTCTTTACACACACACACACACACACACACACACACACACACACACACACACACACACAAATACTTCTAAACATATAAAAAAACCCACACTTTTCATCAAACTCACATTCAACATCAAACACACACTCCAATCAAAAGCAGCACATTTATCAGACTGCTTTTGAAGTACTTTAACACATTCATCTGTAACAGAGACTGAGGCCAAGACTAAGACGTAGTTTGCCTGGAGCACAACCCAGTTAACCCACATTCATTCTGCTTGGTATAATTTGTGCATCACAAAGCAGTCTAGGACTCAGTTGTGAAGTTTCCTAATGTGTGACTTACATATGGACCCAACAATGGAAGAGTGCTTCAAATGAACAGGATTCAGTGATGACTATCAGTCAGATTTTTCTAAAAAAATAAAAAATAATTAAAAAAATTATATATATATATATATATAATTTATTTTTTTCCCCCAGACTTCTCAGGGTATTGTAAGGCCAAGAGTGATGGACTAATCTAAGCATCTGGTTGAGGACCTGAAATTAATTAAACACAGTTACCTAAATATGTCCTGCTTGTAATTTTCACTGTCAGAAATATGAAAGTGAAGGAGGATCAAGAAAGATCTCTGAAAGATCTGTTCGTTGATTTGCCAGGCATGCAAAGCAAAACCCCCTCATCCCTGCCTACTGGACCTACAGAAAAACTTGGATGGCACAGAAATACGCCCTGAGCCACTGTGCAGTCTTACTTTGCAAACATTATCTACATGGAAGGGTCATCCGATGGTAAACTTAACTGTGATCTCCTAACAGAATTCAACATTTGAAGTATAGGGGGATACTGGGATACCAGGAACACTTTTTGGACTCAAGTTCTGAGGTCTGATGAAATTAAAATTGAACTCTTTAGCTACGATCATCTTGCCAGCTGTTAAGCAGTGGCACAGGAAATGTTGTTGTGATAGGAGGAAGAGAGGATTCTACTAAATATCAATAAATCCTGACGGCTAATTTCTTTCAGTCAGCGATGAAACTGAAGAAGAAAAGAGGGTGGATATTACAACAAGACAAGGATCTGAAATATACGTCTACAATGACACTGAATTACTTCTAAAAATGCCCACAGCTTTGAATATTATTGGAAATATCTGTGATTAGATTTTAAAAAATGCTGTGCATGCAAGGCCACCTGTGAACATTTATAAGCATTTTGTAACATTTTGCAAGGCAAAGTGAAAAAGAATTCAACATCAAAAAGAGAAAGCCTGATTGCTGCATACAAGGAATGTTTGGAGGCTGTGGTTTCAGCAAAAGGGGTCTTTTTGTATATTTCTGCACATGCCACACTTTGTGTTTTATTTTTATACTATCTTAAGGTAAATTCAGCAAATGAATAATAATTGGGAAATAAAATGTAAGGTCCAAGCAATGGTTGTTTCCACCTCATTTCACTTAGAAAAGCTACGTGACCAGGGGTGCACAATTCTAAAAAAAATCCTTTCAGAAGAAAAATCCTACACCCTTGGTGTAGAGCTCACAAAAATAGTTCTCTTAGGGCATCACTCCAATTATTTCCTTCACAGACTTTATTTTTAAAAAACAAAGATGCCAGAAAGGTTCTTCTAGAGATGTTACCGAAAAACCGCTTCTCTATAAAGAACTATTTTGTACATGTGAGTTTGAAGAACTTCTACATAATGGAAAAATTTTCACAGCTTCATATTCAATTGAGGGAACAGCTGATGTGTTGAGAGTCTTTCTGATAACTCAGATGAAGCAGGTGTGTTTAGAACACTTATGCAAAGATCAACTTGTCCTACTATTTTTAAAATAAACACGTAATAAGGACAGAATGAATACCTGCTTAGTGAATGCATAAATTCACACCCCACGCATACCCACAGTCACACACACACACACACACACACACACACACACACACACACACACGCACACTTACCTTGTAAAGTTGGTCTGGCTTTGTCCTTGCACCCATTGCGATCCCAAAAACAGGAGGCTCACACACACCACACATACATTACCCCTCATCCTTCCCTTCAGAGAGGAACAGACTAGGATAGAATGAGAGAGGGGAGGAGAGGAGGAGACTTCAGGGTGGAGGAGGAGAGAAGGCTATGTGAAAGGGGGATTGAGAAGAGGAAAAACGCAAGTGAGAGAGAGAGAGAGAGAGAGAGAGAGAGAGAGAATTGAAGTGAAAGAAGTGAAGGGACTTAGCGGAATGAAAGAGTAGGAATGGCACCCAGATGGCACTGGACTGCAAGGATAAAAAAAAAACAAACAAACAATTAAATTCAAGTACCCAAACATGCATCTAATCCAAGCCTGTTTATTGTGTCTGCTTTTTTTCCGCAGGGCAGTGTGTGTAAGTGTTTTGTGGGGAAAGCTGTTTGAAAGCTGCGTTTGTGTTTTCTTCTCTGAATGTTAAATGGTCAAGGATACAGTATTCAAACAGTGATAGTGGATACTGGTGTTTGTATGTGGGAGTGAAAGTCCACACTGCTGAGTTTAACTCTTTTCCTATTGGCTACCTGCCCTTCTCTCTCTCCCTCTCTTTGAATAGAGCCACTCTGAACCCACATCATACCTTTAACAGGAAGGGTTTGACCATGTAAATACATTTTAATGGGACTTACAATGAAAGCCCTATTGCTTTTAGTCATGCAGCTTTCTTTACTCTCTCCCTCTCTCTAAGTGTGGACCCCTGAAGGTGTGCCTTAGTATCTGGCACTAGGATTTAACATTGGGCAACATTTGTATAATGGATTAGTTTGTCTACCACAACCCACTGAATTTGGAGTTTGGGGGCAAGTCAGCACCTTAAACTCTTTCTTCAAACCATTCCTGAACATTTTCGGAGTGTGGCAGAGTGCATTACCCTGCTGGAAGCGGCCACTGCTAGTAGAAACTACTGTTGCCATGAAGGGCTGTACTTGGTCTGCAACAATGTTTAGGTAGGCAGTGTCAAAATAACATTCAAATGAACCCAAACTGTCTCCTCTAGCTTGCTTTATTTCCAAACACCTGGCTGGCCACACCATGAAAATGTGAATCACCAACCAGGCCACTATCTTCTGTTGCCACTAGCAGACCACATCCGTGGTCCAGTTCTGATGCTCACATGCCCACTGTAGGCACTTTTGGAGGTGGACATGGGTCAGCTTGGGCACTCTGAACAATCTCCGGCTATGCACCTCCATAAGCAGCAAACACTGTATGTTCTGACACCTGTCCATCATAGCCAGTTGTGTATTTGGCTCTTGATTTTTTCCTGCTTCCGCTACATCAGCTTTAAGAACTGACTATTCACTTGCGTGCTAATAAAAGCCACACCTCGACACGTGCCACTGTAACGAGATGATCAATGTTATTCACTTTTAACGTTATGGCTGTGAGTATAATAACCGACCATCATACCTTTTTGGAGGCAGCTGGACGTTCAAAGCAAAAAAATAATACAACAAATAGCAATAGTGGATATAGTTTGGGTGTATATAGAGATAGTATAACAGGTTCTTTAAAGAACTACATACAACAGGTTTGCCATTATAGAGAAGAACTACTTCAGTACATTAAACCAATTCTATATATGACTGTTGTCTCTGGCTTTTTTTTTTTTTTAAATGGTACAGGGAATCAGAAATCCATCACAAAGAATCTCTTCTGGCACCAAATGTATATCTGACATTCTGTTATTCTGTACCATAAAAAAGCCAGAGTTCTTTTGAGCATGTCATGCATTATTTTACTCTTCCCGTTATGCACACACAACTGGTTTCTTCTGCTTCTGCTCTGGGGCTGGCAGTGGGTGGAAGAGCACAAAACCAGGCTGCTGGCACCAGAAACCATGCGATTAAATCTGCCTTTATGACCCCCCATCCGTCTCTGTAATAATAATCATGATGATTGTCCTTGTGTGCGCATATGTTATACGGCTCAGTGTGTGTGCGTGCATGTGTTGCTGCTTGTGCCTTGGTGTTTGTGCCTATAAAACCACAATGTGGCCAAGTCAAAGGCTTTTTAAAGCTCACTGCACATTCTTGTCTTAAAGAAGATGAGACTGAGGTTTAGAACAACAAAAAGATTTCACTTCCTCTCTCCGCTTCTGTAGTCAACAGTGCAAATTTCAGTGCATTGCACAACACGACAAAGAAAGTAATCAACACAATTACTGCTTTGATTTACAAAAATGCTAATACACAACAAACAGTGTGAACAAGAATTTTATTTTCATACAAAGAAAATCACAAAAAAATACTTACAAACTGCTCAGGACCACTGAAGCCGAATACATGATTATGAACAAAAGACAGCAGCAGAAAAGAAAGAGTCTCACTGGTCCTAAGCAAACGTTTCAGAGTCGACTACCGCTTTCTAAACCCATCATTTTCTTCTCTGATTGCCAAGCTCGTATAACTAAAGCAAGCCACTATAGTGAAAAGGGGACCACACAGGCACCATAATGTCCGTTTTTGAGGCCCTCTGCGACAGGAGGGTCCGTTTTACTGGCCTTCACCTCTTCTCATCTTGATCTCTTTCTCAGAGGATGCTGTTGGCAACATGGCATTTTAGATCCTTTACTGTTATCATCAATGTTATGAAACTGACTAAAAGAATAAATTATGCCCATTCATTCCTAACCAACTCTTTGAGGGACATGCTTGAAGAAGCTGGAGTTAACACTTCTGCTGTCAACAGGCTAAACGCAACCCACTTGAGGATTAAACAGAAAGCACAGAAACTACAAATAACCCTTGGACAGAGCAGACACCAATGATGTATAAAAAAATATTCACAAACTTCCAAAAATAAAATCAGCCTGTGAATTTTTCTTGAGTAAATTTGGTCAAAACGCACAAGAAAACTGCAGATCAAACGTCTGCAAAGGCAGTGATATTGATCCGAATGCCCGCAAGTGCACAACATTGCATTTTCTTGCTCCTGCTGAGCATTACTACATGAAAATCGACTGATTTTTTAGTTAATGTTGTATGTTTTATGGGTGTAACAGCTCAAAGTAGACTGGTCTGAGCCATGCTACATTACAAATGTATATACAGTGTTGTGGATCCTCAAGGCTGGAGCATTATAACAGGGTCTTGAGTTAATTCCCCAACCTCCCCTCCCCCGATTAAAACTAACCACCCAAAAAGGTCATAAATTCATTGGGAGAAAGTGTCCTATGGAGGTGTGTGCTGAGCAGGGATGTCACAGTTTTACAACAAGGTGGCCGTTCATTTCACATTCATTGTCTGTCAGCCTTTTCTGGCTTTTTTCGCTGATTTGCATTCGCCTATACAAATAAATTGTTTTAACCAAGTTTTTATTTGTAGAAAAACAAATGAAAGCTTCACTTGAGTTTAAAATCACAGGACACAATCACATGATGCAATCCTTCGCGCCATCATTGGATACACTCAAAACATACTGTAGTGATGTACTTTGTGTTTTGTACTCAAAGCCTAAAGGTCAACACGTTTGGCCTTAAGGCTGTAGTCCTTTTCGAAAAGCCCATTATACAAACCAGACTGAGAACCATGACCCATTAAAAGGTCTGACTAGTGTCGGGATGTTAGTTGTGCACTTCAAGAAGTTTCTGTTGCCACTAGCAACATCTGCTGACATCATCATCAGTGGGTGTGAAGCCAGTTTTCCTGCCAATTGATGGTTCATAACATCAGGTCAGTGGCTCATGTCAGTCACACTGCCAACTTTCTCCTCCTCCATTTGTGAAGTTATTTCCTGTTCCTCGGCCATCATTTCATGGTCGCTGACCTGCGTCGTCATACCAATGGTTTCTTTCTCATCCTCTTCTTCTACTCTCCACAGTCCTGCCTCTCCATCTCCCTCTGCCTCTTCCATGGCGGTGTCTGGCTGGATGTGTTTATCGACACTGGCACCCTCTTCTGTTACCTCCAGCACACTGCACAGCTCCATCTCGTGGATCTCCACGTCAAAGGGGGCTGCAGGCGGCACCGTAGGAGGAGACTTGCAGCCCACACAGGCCTAGGGGAATAAAGACAAACAGGAAAACAGACTATCAATGGCATGCTTTACATAATACAAATTAATGTTACTCCGACAGCTCTGACATGCTTCTCAATATTATAGCTACAGTAAACCATAACCTATGTCACAGACATGTTCCAAGCATAATTTAAGAGGGTGATATTGGCTATTTTAAGTTCAAAATTCTATTCCTTTTATCTAAAGCCACTGTCTTAGATGTGACATTGAAACAAATATTCTCCACAACTTGTGGCAGTGAAACATTTTCAGAAGTGGTTTAAATGTGTGCACTGTGTGACTATGGAGGATGAAGACAGCCAAATGTAATGTCTGCAATGACAGTGTTTGAACTGTGGATAAGAAACTGGCAGCATAGCATATCGTATTACCTTCTTTGGTTTTATTATTTAGTAACTAATGTACCTGAAGTGTGCAGCTATATTGTCTATGAAAATACAAATACTGGATTGAGACCTCAGAGTATCTGCAGATACTCAATATTACTGAAATCGGATCTAGATTAGGAACGAAAACCTTTTGTAAGAAAGCAGAGATTAGAGATACTCTGACAACAGTACAGGACAGATTTTATGAGATGCTTCGTTATGAGTGGTATGGCATGATACTGCAGAAACTCACTGATATGTTGATGGAACGTGGCAGGCGTCCTGTACGGATCCAGGGGTGCACCTGACTCAGCTCCCGCTTCTGGTCTTCAGTGAAATGGGGCTGATGCTTTTGCATGGCTCTCAAAGCAATGCGGTCCTCACGCAGTACAGTCTCTTGGTCTCTGTTGCACACACACAAAACAAGTCCTTTAAACCTGCAATGCTGTGAAAATACTCATAGTGGCACAGATTTTCTTGACTTTTGTACATAACTGGATCACCAGTTTTGGTCATGGACAGCCAGGGTATAGCATAGCTTGGTGATTTCTCAGCACTGGCACCCTTGACTCAACTCTTTAATTAATGACCGAGCTTAAATGACGTATTAGAAATGGGAAATCACCAAACTGTATGGGAATCCAGGATGTGAATTCATGTTCTGATTTATTGAAATGCATGTGTTGTACAGAGTGCAGGTGTTGTAGGCTGAATGTTTATTTTTAACAACACTTGCTGTGTGATGTGTTTGTGCCTGTTTATTTATTTTCCAACCTGATGGGCAACTGATAGGTCATCATGATCTTCTCATCTGTATCAGCCATGAGCAACCATATGGGGTCTTGCAGAACACACTTGATGAACTGCGCCTCTCCGTCGCCCCCTGCTGTCTGCTTTCGAGAGTGGTCATTCTCTGATGAGTCTATGCTGCCAAAGTACTTGCTGGTGTGGCTGCTCTGGCTACTTCCTTTATGGGAACAAACAGAAACATTTGTTCTTGCATAAATTACTCTGCAAATATGATAGTCAGTGCAACAAGCCAAATACAACAAACTAGTGAGTCCATGGCTAGTGTAGGACTTACTGGTTCCACTCCCAGATGAGCTACAACCATTGGAGCCAGACCCCGAAGAGCCTGAGCCCGAGCCTGAAGACCCAGTACCAGAGGAGCCAGACCCAGAGGCAGCCGAGCCAGTTCCCGAGCGAGAGTCCTCCTGCAGCAGCAGGTCCAGCAGGTCACTGGAGGTGGACATGGCGTCCTGGTTTGACTCATTGGCTTCTCCCTGAGGAGTGAGCAGTTAACAGGATGCAGTAAAAAACAAATGCTCATTCTACTACATGGCTTGAGGTCAATGAGAGGAATTTAAATGTCTTCTGATTTTCATGACCTATTTGTTTACAAAACTATAGTAATTTATTATATAACGTGCACTACTGTACTGTTATGCCATCTAACATTTAATCAGTAAAATGGCACTAACATCTCAAGATTTGTGAATGAATAAAACACATACTACAAGCATAGACTATAGGTTTATAGCATGTTGACTATAAACCTTTTAATGCAGGTTTGATTTTTCCTTACATTTTCATTCTCTTTGGAATCCCCTGTTGGACTTCTCTGATTGGCTGAAGCTTGTGCCCCAGCCCCACCTCCTGGTCCTAACACAGGTGGAGTGGCCTGCTGACCTGAAAGCAGGGCTGATGCTGCTTCTAGGCGGCTGGTGGGTGACTCTTCCAGCTGGAGCAAGTTTAGTGGGGAGGAACATCGGGACTGGAAGAGGGGAGACTCTGCCCCCTCCCTTTCAACTCCTCCTTCTCTCTGGCTGCAAGACTGTGGAGTGGTGCAGCGGGAGGGGTTTGGTGGACCTTGGGTGGCTGTCTGGGGGGCTGTTGGAGGGGCAGGGTTGGCTGATGAATAGGGAAAAGCCAAGTTTGGGTTGTAAAAAGGCTGGGGCATGGCTGCTGGACCAGGCTGGGCTATGGAAGTGCCCATTTGTGGAAACATGTAGTTAGGCAGTACCAATGCCATCATGGGAGGGACTATGGGAGGAGCCATTTGAGGATTCTGAATGGGGAAGCGAAGGCCAGACTGCATGGAAGGGTCCGTGATAGGCTGAGAGAGGGGTGGGTAAAGAGGGTAAAGGGGTAACATGCCTGGTGGGTAGGGCACAGAGGGAAGGCTGTTCTGGGAGCCCACTGAAGGCCAGGAAGAAGAGGTGGTGGGAGGCCCCAGGGGGAAAGAGGGGTTATGGGCTCCTTCTTGTGCAGGAGCTCCAGTGGAAAGGGCGCCAACAGGCCCTGCAAGTCCTAAAGAGCTCCCTTGCTCCGAAGTCTCCTGATGCTTCAGTCTTTTGCCGCCTCTACCACGCCTTCGACCACTGCTGCCTACTGCTGGATAATCACGTGAACAACGGACACCTGAGAAAGCGACAGTGAAAGGGGGGAGAGGGGGGAGAGAGAGAGAGAGAGAGAGAGAGAGAGAGAGAGAGAGAGAGAGAGAGAGAAACCATTGGTAAGTCATAGCAATCAAGTACTGCCTTACACAGAGTACTGTGCCACCCCTCATTTATTTATATTTTGCTTCCAAAGAGCCAGAGTTCTCTGACAGAAAATAAATCTTGCCTAAGAGCCAGAGTTCTCTGCAAAAAAAAAAAAAACTTGCCTAAGAGAGTTCAGACTATGTTGAAGCACAATGGTGGCCATACTAAAGACTGACTTTAAAGCTCACTAGAATTATACAAACTCTCTTTGTGTTATATGATGTATTTACATGCATATGTTGCAATTAATCACGGTACCTGTGGTCTCATTTTCCAAGAAAAATATATAGAAATGAGGGGTAGAAGAGGGTGTTCACTTAAGATGAATAACTAATAATAATTCCTATAATTGATTATCCCATTTTATCCCATGAAATGACTATTATGTTTAAATTAGTTCCTCTCCCTTTGTGTAACAAGCTATGTCATCTTTTATAGAGCAACAAAAATAAAACTAACTTTGAGAAACTTATAGTTGGGAGGCATTAGACTGCATTTAAATGAAATGTATTATTTTTTTTTAAACTGACATAGATTTCATAAAATAATCTTAGTGGTTACATTAACTGATATCGACCAAGTGTGTGCATGTTTGTGTGTGCATATGAATACATTCACAAAATTACCTCTAGTGGGTGGTGTGGTAGTGTGGCGTCTGAGTGCTAAAGTTGGGTCGAACACGCGCAGTTGACTTAGATCTCTAAATCGACAAAGGAAGTTCTGTTCCTCTTGCTGAGTGTGAGCTGAGAGCACCTCCTTAGTCAGTCCCAACCTTCCGCCTCCTCCTGCTACACCTCCTTCACCACCTCCTCTCCTGCTTCCCTTCCTCTCAGCTGTAGGTGCAGGACTGAGCGGAGTTGGTGGCGGAGGCAGAGACGGGGTGGTTGCAATGGTGAGTTGAGCAGGGGGGGGGTGGAGGACAGAAGGAGCAGGGACAGGAGTTGTGGGAGCTTCTTCCATTACAATGTCTGAGAGAGAGAGACACACACACAGAGAGGCTGTTATTTAGTCTAAGAGTAAACACATCGGCATGATCAAGTATATTAAATTGTATTTCTATATTTAAAAGAAATATAGAAGATTGACACCAGGTGGACCCTAAGACTCTCACCTGACTCAGGGGGTTTCTTGTCTCCCACATGGACAATTGTGCTGCTGAAACTGCACTGGGAAGTGGCTGATACCACACTCTCTGCCTTACTGTGTAATGTTAGGGCTGGAAGTGGTGCACGCTCACCAACGAGAGCAACTGATGGACCTGAAGTATACACACATAGTACTCTGATAATACTATGAATGCTGTTACTTTAAAATGAACATCAAAAAATGCCATCACCCAACCCGTTGTCACTGGGTTTGTACATTTTTACTCTTCACACTTACAATTCCACTGAAGATTCAAAGCCATATTCTGAAAATCAGAGCCCTCCATGCTAAAATGTGACACGTACCTTTAGCATTGCCAGGGGTATCCTGCTGCTTGTCTTCGTCAGATGTAGAAGAGGCAGTGCAGGAAGACGAGCCACACTTTCTCTTTACTGTGTTTGGGATGTTACAGCTCTCCAGGTACCTACAGTCACAAGGACAACCATTACTCTATAAGCACAACAGAAACATCAAACCAGTAGCATATAATTGGTAGCTACTGCTAATGGAAATAAAGAAAAGAGACGTGATGCTTGGCAGATGCACTTGCTAGAATCAGTCACGAGACTGAAAGCCTTTGAAAGTCTCTTGGTGTGTTAGACTTACATAATTCAGAAAAGGAACAGAGTATTGTAGGAGCACAAGAAGCACTGATCTATACGTGCCAGTACAACTGCATTGGTTATGGTAATATTCAATAAAGTTTAGAGTATACAATTCCCAGGTATTTCTAAAATGTAGAAATCTAAAAAGGGCTTGGTGTACTGGCCTAATGGCATCTCGTTTTCATCTACTTCTGAGTTCCTCTAGTGACGTATGTATTCTTTGCATTTTAAAAACATTTGAGTCATACTAGAATATTTTATCAAACTGAATAATATTCCCCAGAATTACTTCCAAAAGCATTGTAATCAAATTGGATCAATGTGATGTAAACGATTTAGACCCTTACAGCCTGATTACTCAATAACACACACACTTACCGGATGATACTGTCTAGGCAGTTGATTTGCTGGTACGAGTATGTGGTAGAGGGGTCCTTTCTCACAAGCTGGGAGGGAACTGTGTCTTTTGAGGGTGGAGCCACACCTGGTACAGAGTTCCCTATTGCCCGCAAAGAGCCTAGTGGTTTTAAAGTAAAGAGCAAAATGAATATTAACTGTTTCCACAAAACTTATCCAAACACATCTTCTCTGTATGTAACCATGTGTTTGTCGTGTATGTACCTGTGGCAGCATGTTTTCTGGGGGGAGGGCGGTTGCGGGACTCAATAAACACTTGCTGGCCACTGGTCTTCACCATGTGAACATCCTTGCATATCTGCTGGAAGGTCATCTGCTCACAAAAGAGATATATGACTCACATTTTGTTGCATAGCTTTCTGTATGTCTGAATGCAAAGATTTCTTTTGCCATAAATGCAGAGCAAGTTTATCCACACACAAAGAAATCAAGTGAAGTGTTATATGAGACTAATGTTATTAATTAAGATAAATTAAGAGTTGTGCCAAACCTAAATGAGGATGCATTGAGGAAGAAAGAAAAACTTCTAACATCATCCTAAAAATTTCTCTTCTACTTTTCTTTTGACAGGGTCTGCTAATGTGTACACCTTAGCTGGTAGTAACTTGGTTAAAAGCAGACGTTGATTTAAGTCTAGCTTTGCAGGTATCAATAACAGATGTGGACTACTTAAAGCACTGATGTCTGCCAAATGTGGTAACTGTGACTAAAATATTTTTGGTCACACTGTCCTAAGGATTATGCACTCTATAACTGAGGCTCAATTAATGTACTTTTTTTTCATGCAATTCTTGCAAGTTTGACAGTGTTCAAAGAACTATCTGAGAGTCCGATCAGGACTATAACCTATACAGAAAGAATTAAAATTACATTAATGCAATAGTTTTAACAGAATTCTACCATGATCTGATTACATACTTGTTTGTGTGTGTGTGTGTGTGTGTGTGTGTGTGTGTGTGTGTGTGCGCGCGTGCTAACCGGTTTGTGGAGCTGCGCAAGGTCCTCCAGTGCAGGGCTGTTGCTCTCGGATGACGAGGCTGCGCTAGGGTGAAGTTCGTGCGAGCCATTGCTTGCCAGGCTGCTGTAGCCCTGAGAGCTGCCGCTGTGTACAGGCTGAACCAGCAGCCGGTGGATCTGATCACTCAGCTGAACAATGTCTGGAGCCAGAGTCCGCTCTTCCACAGCTCGCGGCAGAGTGAATACGTCCTCATTCAGCGGAGACCTGGACAAGTGAAGGAGAGCAGAGGGGAGAGAGAATGAGGTTAGGACACAGAAGACGATGATCTATACGTATGCACGACATTCTGGAAGTCAGTATTAGGTCTATAGACTAATCAAATCTGTCGAATCTCATAACATGAGGCATTCTTTTCAAGGGGGATATTTTTGCAACTTAAGGGAACATTAGCTACATACAGGGAGGACCAACGTGTCTATAAGACTACATGGGCAGCCCAAAGATAAAGAAAAACTGGTCATACAATTACCTGTGAAATACAGTCAATGCTGAGAGTGAGTCATGTTTGTGTGTGTATTTACAGTAAATGAGAGAGTTTGAGTGAGGATAGGGGTGACAAAGTGAGTCACTGTACAATATGAGCATAGGTTTTGAAGTAAAGCGTGTGTGTATGATACATGTGAAGGTACCGTAATGAGTCATAATATCGTGGTAGAGGGGAAATAATGTTCTGGGGGAAATCCTTAGTTCATTCATGTTCACGTGTCTGTAGCAGCTGCACATGAAAGTTCATGTGTTTATGAGGATCCATTTATATGTGGGTCGGGACAAGATGAGACACAATAGGTGAATGTGTGTGCAACATGTGTAAGTCCTCTTAAGCTGTTATGAAGACTGGGGTTTTGTGTGCACATGTGTAAGTGGTATTGGTGAGATGGACATTTTACATGTGTGTGCATGAGGGTCCTTACGTTCTGACTTTATGCCGTCCCACAATGAAAGCCACCTTTCTGCTCCATGGGTTGACAAAGGAGGACCATGAAGTGTCTATGGTCACATACTCGCCGCTCCGGGCACACATCCGCAGTGGAGAGTGGTCAAACGGCTGCCCCGCAAACTGCAGAACTACAGAGAGAGAGAGAGAGAGAGAGAGAGAGAGAGAGAGAGAGAGAGAGAGAGAGAGAGAGAGATGTTCAGATTGTTAGGTTTAGGTTAGGTGAATTTAATACATATTAGGTTGAAAGTTAAATGCAAGATGGGCATCATAAGGCATCTATAGTGAGCTCTACAAATACAGAGTTATGCAAATATTCCACCATGATTCAAGATAAATGATTTTATCATTGTGTGGATTGTGTCTTCCTAGTGAAGGAATCTGTGAAGGATATAGCATTGGCCATAAATACAGGACTGCTGTGAATGTTTGCTCTGCTGGCTGCATGATGCTGCAGGCCGGCATATTATTGTGCTATATGCTGGTTTGTGCAATGTGTATAGATAATATTTTTGTCATTTTCTACACCAAAACAAATGCAAAAAAAAAAAGTGCTGACTCAAACCGGTTAATATGCAAAGTACACTGAATGCAAATCTTAAAACAATTTAAAAGAGAGAGAGAGAGAGAGAGATAGAGAGAGAGAGAGAGAGAGAGAGAGACACAGACAGACAGACAGACAGAGGCTCACTCTTTTTGTGGATGGCCACCATTATAGGTCTGTCCTCCGGGTGCAGATATAGCAAGACT
>JBBJLS010000011.1:9476846-9492864 GCA_037577275.1 Bryconaethiops microstoma
TGTTTGTCTTGTCTGTCTATTTTATTTCTAATCTTATTTCTTCTATTGCACTAAGTATTTGTATGTACACTGCAGATGCAGAGCTCTCGCCATTTCGTTTCCCTGTATACTTGTATATGGTGAAATGACAAATAAAGTTCACTTTGATGTTTTCTTCTGCTTCTAGCACATTTGACTGGCTATGTTAGTAGAAAACACACCTAAAAAAATAGGCAGTGTATTGCCTTGAATTAAAAAAAGTTACCTACATTAAGCTTGTTTGTGAATGAATTAAGTGTAAATCAAGCTTAATTTTATTAAGCACTTGTATGCCAGTTTATATTCCAGTGTATCAATTAATCAATGAATTATTGTGGCTTGACAAACATAACACACAAAACAACAACAACAAAAAATACCAAAAATGAAGAATTTTATTTTTTCAAACAATTTTAATGCATGTCTATATTTGAAAAACCAGAAATTCTCATGTGAACCAGTCAAATGTGCCCATAATGTCAAAATATTCCTGTTCAGCATGGCGTGGTGGTTAGAGAGTTGCCCCTGAAATCAGAAGGTTGTGGGTTTGAATCCCAGGACTGCTAGTGGCTGAGGTATCTTTGCCCTAGGTACTGCCCTGACACTGCCCTCCTCATGCAACCTGTTGGTGGCAGCCCACTGCTTCACTTGGTAAATGGGCTAAATACAGAGAAAGAATTTCATACTGTCCACACTGTGTACTGGGCTGTGGTGTGTTAATGCATGACTGTAAGGGGCCACTTCACTCTGAAGATAGTTGGTCCCCATAGTGCACATACAGGGAAAATGTGCAACGCAAGGATCATTCATGACCCAGGCTGAAAACACCACTTTAATTCTAAAGTTATTACTTGCTGTGCTTGGGTATCTGTCCACGGAGCTTGTTCGTCCTGCTGCAGGTTCAAAATGCAGGTACCAAGATAAATAAGAGCAGTACCTGTATCTGTTACCTTGTTGGTGTTCTCACTCACTCATTTTCTGCAACCACTTAATCCACACTAAGGCTGTGGGTTCCCGGAGCCTATTTCAGGGTCGACGGGCACGAGACAGGGACTCACCCTGGGTGGGACGCCAACCCACTGCACACCTTGTTGATCTTTTTATGGTTTTATTAATTTTTTCTACAGCTCAACGTGGCATAGCTCCAGACTTTCAACCGGTTGTTTTCAGCCTCTTTAAAGGTGACCGAGCCTGGGACAGACCCCCATATTTCATTAAGTCAAAGATTTTAATGCAATTTTAAACCCTATTTATTCCCTCAAGCCTTTGAATCCTCAGAAAGTTTCAAAAATCCTTTGTATGACTTCCATCATCTGTCCTCGTTTGGTCTGCTCCACCATCTGTTGCTCCATTTGTGTTTTTACTGTTTTCTATTTAGTTGAATTTATTGTGCAGTTTTTTCCCCATCACTGGTGGTGCTTGTTCAGCTCCATATGTTTTCATTTCAGTTGATTTGATTGTGCAGTAACTGGTTTCTTTAAAATGTACATAAAAAAGTTGACTCCACTTGACTATTTTGGTGAATAAAGTTGTCTTTTAGTACCTCAAAGGACACATGGGAACAACCTTTGTGGAAGGAAACATAGACTTCATGTCACACAATTTATTTCCAAGCAGTTCTTGATATGTTTGCAAAAATTGTTTCTTAATTCAGTGAAACCAAAAGCTTTTATTAAACTTTTTATTAAACTTTAATTCAGTAAAGTGCCTTTGGAGATCATGCATTTTTTCTTCTTTTGCTTTTCTCTCAGAGGCACTGCTTTTCCAGCACTCATGATCCATTATCAGTTTTGATCCATCAACTTTTTTCTGCTGTTAAAAAAATGCAAATGAACCAATGTGAACATTGATGTCATCACTGTCACTCTGAAAATACTGTTGGTTCAGTGTTTCCATCTGTTAAATCTTATGCATTCTGAGTGAGAAAAATAGGTTGGTTGTCCCAATTTCTTAAAAATCCCCTTTCTTTTTTTCCTACAAGCCACATGACCATTTGCCATTCGAACCATGACAATTTGCACATATTTTATTCATTCTCCACTGTAAATAATAAGATTTTTAAGACTTTTAGTCCATACTTTCTACTCTTTATTCTATTTTCTAGTGATTGTAATGTCTCAGGAGTGACTTAGGGTTACATGTCACTGCACAATATGCGTGTCTAATTGTATACGCTATACATACAAAAATATAGGGACGCCTGATCATTACACCAACAGGGACTTTAATGACATTGCATTCAAATACACAAACTTTAATATGGAGTTGGTCTCCCTTTGCAGTTATAACAGCTTCCACTCTTCTTGGAAGGCTTTCCACAAGATTTTGGAGTTTCTGTGGGAATTTGTGTCCATTCATTCTGTAGAGCATTTACGTGGTCAGGCACTGATATTGAATGAGAAGTCCTGGCTCGCAATCTCCATTCCAGTTCATCAAGGTGTTGAATGGGGTTGAGGTCAGGGCTCTGTGTGGGCCAGTCATGTCCTTCCACACTGAACTCATCTAGCCATGTCTTTATGGAGCTTGCTTTATGCACTGGCCACACAGTCATGTTGGAATAGAAAAGAAAACTGTGTACACAAGTTGGAAGCATGGCGTTGTCCAAAATGTCTTGGTGTGCTGATGACTGCCCTTCACTGGAAGTAAGGGCTCCAGCCCAAACCCTGGAAAACATGTTTGTCCCAATACTTTTGTCCGCATAGTGTATGTGAAAGTAAACATCTTGAATCAGGATGATGGTGTTTTGGCGTCCTCGCGTGGTCAGAACGTGCCACTGCAGATACTACGGCAGTGATGAATGAAGGAAAGTAAGTCGTGTTTAGGTCACTGTCGCTTCACTGCGCGTCCTTGGACCACCTTTTTGCTTTTTCGACGACAAGAGCTGTATCTGATGGATTATGAAACATTTATAGACGTTTGTTCGTTCATATTCAGCATATTTGCTGGCTGATTTGTGGTGCTGGCCTCTGGCCAAATAAATTGTGCAGAAAAAGTGCAGCCCGGAGGTTTAACAGGCTTCAACTCGTCCTGCGGAGAGAAAGATTTTTTTAAAGCCAGCGCCTGCCAAAACCCTCCCGTTTTAAAAGAAGTGTTGCGTGACTGAACCACACAGCATGAAGTGTGTGAAATGACGCAAACTCCTAACCAGGGTCTTCCAATAGGCCTGTTTTCTGGAGTGATATACACTATATGGACAAAAGTATTGGGACAGACCTGTTTTTCAGGGTCTGGACAAGGCCCCTTGCTTCCAGTAAAGTTCAGTCTTGATGCTTCAGCATACCAAGACATTCTGGACGACACCATGCTTCCAACTTTGTGGACACAGTTTGGGGAAGAACCTTTTCTATTGCAGCATGATTGTGCCCCAGTGCATAAAGCAAGATCTATAAAGACATGGCTGGATGAGTTCGGTGTGGAAGAACTCGATTGTCCCGTACAGAGCACTGACCTCAACCTCATCCAACCTCATCCAACACATTTGGGATGAACTGGAACTGAGATTGCGAGCCAGGCCTTCTCGTCCAGAATGAATGGGCAAAATTTTGCGGAAAGCCTTCCAAGAATAACGGAAACTCTTATAGCTGCAAAGGAGGGATCAACTTCACATTAAAGTCTATGTATTTGAATGCAATGTCATTAAAGTCCCTGTTTTGTAGTTACATTTACGGCATTTATCAGACGCTTTTATCCAAAGCGACTTCCATTCCATTCCATTCCCTGGAGCACCTGGGGATTAAGGGTCTTGCTCAGGAACCCAGTGGTGGTGCTGGAGGTAGGATTCGAACCCATGACCTTTTGGTCTAGAGGCAAGTACCCTACCACTAGGCCACCACCACCATAGTTATATGAGTGTCAGTGGTTGTCTGGTTAGTTCGTATTTATTTAAACAAACCCAGGTAAACAAAAAAAAACCAACCTCTTCCTTGTTGGACAGGCCGGACGGAGGTGTGTGAGCTGGGCTCAGGTGGGTTGAGGGGCGTTGGTGCTGGAGGTTCTGGAGTTTAGATGTCAGGGGCGTGGGCCAGCAGCAGCACAGCCCACTTACAGCGCACAGAGGGGCGGGACGAAGTCTCCAGAGTCCACCCTGCGCCCTGCTGCGCTCTGGTTCGGGCGGATAAACTTGATAAGAGAGGGTTAAAAACTTGAAGCTCGTCAGGAGTCCGGCTCAGGAGCTGTAGCGTTAAAAAACTGCGTCTATCCGAGGTAAGTCTGTCTGGGGAGGCAGAAAGTTGCAGTCAGCTTCTCTTTCATTGTCGACAGGCTGCTCAATATGCCTTCACAAAGAGGCTACAGCCTGGTGTTTGACTAAAATTAGCCGCAATATCTTCTGAGATCACCAGAAGTCCTTTTAGACTAAATGATGTTTGTGTGCAGAGAAATGCGAGCAACAGAAGTGGCCGTATTGAGTCTTCAGCAGAAGAATAGCCCGACTTTTTAAACACTTGTAAACACTTTCAGATAGAAAGGCATGGCAGCAAGTTGGTTTCTGCACTATTTTCGGCTCAGGACTGGTTTGTGAGACGGTTTGTAGCCTGGGGCTGTGTGACATGCCCCAAGTCTTTGAAGAGAACTCACACGGAAACTCCTTCTACCTGAAGTGTGTGTGTGTGTGTGTGTGTGTGTGTGTCCTTCAGTCCACTGGTTGGACTTTGCTCTCTGAGAGGCTGTGACTGTGAGGAACAAGAGATCTGAATCTGAATGACTCAAAATGTAAGTGAAACACAGAGACCACATAGGCCTGGACTGCCTATGTGTTCTCTGTGGTCATGCATGCCTCCAGTATCAAGTGCAATTATATGCTACTGTGCTGCTCACTTCTCACAGTCCAGCAGTAAATACTTCACTTTTTAAAATAATAAGTAATAAAACAAAGTTGTGCCTTCAGAAGAGAAGTCTTTGCTCCTTGTAAATTTGATGCTTGCTTAATTTTCCAGATATGGCATGAAAAGGCCTAAATGGACTTGTTGAAGGGTGGAACAGGAATCTGATTCATGCTAGAGTCTGTCCTTGGCTTTGAACCAGCAAGCTTCATTCCTCAGCTCCTCCACCATGGTTCCCTCAGCACACAGACAGGGTCTAATCGAACTCAGGCACGAGTCAAAAACAATCTGTTTGTATCTGAAGGCTGGCTCTTTTTGAGCTGTTTTAGAAAACTTTGGGAGTCGTGGAGTTGATGAGGTGTGTCCCAGTGTTGCAAGGACGTTCCATGCCTAAGACTGAGCGGGCACAACTCCAATACGTGTTGGAGCTTGCTGAGGGATGCGAGCAGAAAAAAAGAATATCAGAGGCTGCTTACAGCAAAGAATAAGTGTGTTTGTAAGAGTACTCCAGAGCTGCGATCAAAATCACTCCCCCGTGGAGAAATTGTGAGTTTTTTTTAAAGCCACATGTGTTGTAGTGGCGTTTGAATTCTCAGAGATGAATCCGTCAATTGTTCCAAGGCTGTTCTTCAGTCAGTTCTCTCTACAGCAAGCATTATGCTGTGTGTTGTGAACAAGTTAAATAGTGCGATCAGCTTTGGCCTCCCATTTCGCCAGTCTGAGAGCAGACCTTGTGCTCGGACATAAGGCTGAAGTTCATTTTTGAAATCGTTTTTGATATTTCAAGCCTGAATTCTGAATACATCCTATATAATGTCTATACTGTAATTGATAGTTATTTTCATTTTTTGAATAGCTGGTATTTATTTGAGAAGTTTTCAAATCATAATCTAAGTATGGCAAACTGAAATCACTTATAGGATTCTATAGGATCTTTAATGAGGTTTTTGTAAGCAGTTGACATTCATCCATCCCCAACTTTACTAATTCATAAAAAATACCATTTTATTAATTTCATTTCCCCACAAAATGTATCAAATCTGAAAATGTAAGATTTTTAAATTGTGTAATAGCCTTTCCCCAGATCTGTAAAGTGTGGTTGTAATGGTTTGTAACATTTCAAATATCACACTTTCATTTGTATTAGTGTGTGTAACAGTTGTAATGCCAGGGTTCACAATGGAAAACAACAAGGAAAGTGAGGAAAAAGTGGAATGGGACTACAAAATTAACACTCAACCTTTACCAAGGCCAGCTGAGTAATTGTCAGTTGAAGAATACAATGACCGCGTAGTTTGAACTGATGTGTAAAATAATTCCCCAACTTCAGGACACTGAACAGGTTGCCTTCCCTGCTCTGACAATACAAGAACCAAATATTAAAGAGTCTATGTTGTGATTATTTAACCTGTTCTTTTCAACTTGAAACACTTTATAATGTTTGCATATAAAAAGCATTACATCCTTTTAATTCTCATATGAAGGAGATTGTTGTAGTATGTAAACATAGTCTCTAAACGTACTCTCCAGGCCATATGGCCTGTATATAGAAATTAAGCTGTGAAAACGACCTGTTTTGAATTCATAGTTTTTGTGATGTCATTAAAAAAAAAACCCTATTTACATACACCTGCCAGTTCAGCCCACAGCACTCAACCCCATCACTTCACATTCCTTTTCAAATGAGTTACAATACAGGGCTGCCAATCAGAACAGAGCTTTACATATAAAAGGCAGAATAACAAATGGTGACTGATGGTGCATCAGTCTGCAATTAGCTGCTTTTTTTGGGGACTAATTGCATGCTAAATGACTACACTGATATGAAACACAGTGCAAACAGATGCACAGATGTGCATACATGTCAGATCAATAAATATAAATATAGATGCATGGCAAAATTACAGTTTTTTTAGCCCTTACAAATAAGTCCTAGCACCTTCTTAGTAGTTATAGGACAGGAACTAGTACAATGTGGGGAGAATTCAGATGTAACCATTTTATGCTTGGTTTTAAGTAGTGATTTACTGTGTCAGACCGTCTGTGCAGGGAATTGCACTAGCTCGAACATTTGCCCCATTGTGTGATGTAATTAGCCCACAGAGCCATCTCAGTGTTTCTGCAGTCCGCTGTCTGAATGCTCTTAATGGCAAATAGCGTTCGGTTGACTTTTGCTGAGCCGACCAAATTTCATGGAGTCAATTTCTCCACTGTTCTCCAGTGTTGTAAACCATTTATTTGCAAAGCAACAATTGAAGTGAAATATTAATCCACACCCTAGGCCTTGCAATTTGTGTCACAGTTTACACAGCCTAACAGCTTTTGTCCTGTCAGACACCAGAACAAGACTAGAAAGTTTTGCTCAAGTTAGAAGGTGGTTTTCGTTCTTCCTTTTTTGTGTGTGTGTGTGTTTGCACCGAACAGCTGTGAACATTGAGGGAGTCCGCTCAACTTACTTTCCATTACGTTTGAACATTACACGTAATTTCTTTAATATGTGGTGAATACTTATTTTTAAAAGTACACCATATGCCTGATAGACCTCAAAAGAAGAAGTGTTTTGGTGGAAATGGAGAAGCTGAAGAGCGAGAAGGTGTTTAAATTATCTAGAATTGAACTTGTACAGAAGATTAAAGTTTCAGTTCTCTTAGGCTGCATGACCTCATGAAATATATTTTAAAACTGAATTTATGAAATTCAGCTTGCAGCTGAAATGACCTTTTCTGTAGCTCACTCAGTCTGTCCAGCTGAAATGAACACATTGTTTTATATGTTCCACTTTTTTCTGTCTTTCTATCGGAAAGACACAAGCACCAATACTGAATGTGAGAAGCGGTGAATAAACAAAAAAAGTTTTCATAGCATTGTGGAGTTCAAAGCAGAGCTTGATAGCTGATAGCATTGAGCATGTAAAACAGTGAGTTTCCACACAGTGGTTTTAGAACGTTTGGGTTAACCACAGAGAGCACATGGTCACGGGTCCTAGTTATTGACCCAGCCTCTGCCACCCTCATCAGCTCTACGGGACTTTTAGATTGGAGGAGGGGCGATAGAGAGAGCGGGGGGCTTGCACTAGGTAACTTTTATGCAAAAGACTTACTTAAGTATTAGGTTTACTTTGCTGATACTAATACTAAGTATATTTGTTGTTTACTCTCATAGCTTATAAACTGAACATGTTTAGTATTGCTGATGAGCAGGTCTTTTATGGTGGAAAATTTCAGTTCTACATAAAACACTAAATATGAAACAATGGATAATGATAATATTTTCATACAGATTCAGCAGAACTTGTCAGAAGGTTGGCTATTTGAGACATCATTGCTTTAAATCCTAAAGCAACAAAGAATGCTTGATTTTCGAAGGAAGGTTTTGGCCAAAATTGCGGTTTGCACAATGAAATGTTGTCAGTCAGGACATGTGCCAGATATGTGGCTAATGTAGTTAACAAGCTTATACCCTACTAAGTTGGAATTTTGGAAACTGCATATCTCAAAGGACATTGTTTGGCACAGTAATTTCATTTGTAAGTGTGAAGGTTTTTACTATGATTTAAAAAAAAAAATTCCTATTCTCTTGCAGAACGTTCTGCGTTGTAATCGGGCCTCTGACTCATGGCATCAACTCTGCAGATCCTCATCCGATGCTAACGGTTGCTCCATGCTGTTGGTACCATGACCAGTGAAGGCTCAGATGGCTTCCCTCTCTCCTTCACCCTGGATCCCAGTGAAGAGATTTCTGTGTGGCTCTCCAGTCTCCACTTGTCTCAGTATGTCTCCAGCTTTACCAAGGCAGGATACAGCACTTTGGGAGACTGCAAGGGTCTGACTGAGGACAAGCTCGTGGACATGGGGCGCTTCCCCACAGGCCACCGACGGAGGATCCTTCGCAGCCTGGAGGACCTCATGGTGGGACATGATGGGGAAGGATCTGATGGAACAAAGAGGCCTGTCCCCTTTCCTAGAAGTGTTTTCCTTAAGGATGGCAAGCGAGTAGTCCATGGTCATGTTCCCCAGAAAAGAGGCATTGTAGAAAACCAAAACCCAGGCAGAGTGCAGAGTATTTCTGCACGGACTTGTGAGGAAACTGTGTCTAAACATGACTCAGGAGGACAGCATACAAATTTTTCTTTGGCGGGCCCTAACACTCTTCCAAGGAGCCTACCGAAAGCGGCCTCCTCATGCTCTAGCTCTACCTCTTTGCACAGCAGCAACGAATCACTGTCACTTTCCTCCCACTCTTTGCCCTCTGACTGGGAAAATTCAGAGGAACCCACTTTTTCTAAAGCAGAGCATATCCCGGGTGTGAAAGGAGACGTCTCTTCAGAAGAAGCCCCAGAAGGGTTTCAGGGCGAGATGGTGGTTAATGATATATATGAGAGCAGTTCAACTATTACTGGTACAGGCCCCAGAAAAACGCGCTCCTACAGGTTGCGACACAGACCTGTGCCAGAAATCCCAGAACGCACCATCATACCACACCATGACTGGTAGGTTAAAATCATTGACTGGTTTCTTTATGATTAATGTGCATGGAAACATTTTTGTGCTTCTACAATATTGTCACATATGTCTAAAATGCTTTACTCACTGGAGGAAAGAACATTCTTTAATATGTTAATATGTAGAGATATGTTAATACGTAGTCATTTTGAAGCATTTCTATTGGCCCGTTTGGTCTGTGCCTTTTTAAAACAATGAATAAAGGCAAGTGGCAGAAATGAAGAGGCAAATGGTTGTTGTAGTCAAGCTGTGAAATCTGCATAAAGATATTAATTTGAATTAAAGTATTTTATTAAAAAATGCCAAATATTCAGATATTTTACATAAAAAAAAAATTTGCGTGACAAAATAACACACTCCTGTTTTCCACACATAGGCTGTAATGTAAGACATGATATGAGCTGTGTTGCTACATTTCTTTCATTTAATAGCTGCATACATAATAACTATAAGCTACATTTTTAATTCCAAACCATACGAGCCATATTTGAATACATAACTAGATGCATTTCCCATGAAAACATGTGATTGTGTGATTGAAGAAACCTCAGTGGGTTTAAAAATAAGTTTGCTTGACCACTGGCACCCACTCATGATCGTTTGTTTCTATTATCCTCCTGAGGTTATGCGTACCTCCTTGAGGTTGTACATACCTTTTTATAGTGTATACTGAATAATGCTAACTGCAACAATAGAAAGTTCAGATTTCTTATTTGGATGCCAGATAAACTACTGATGAATTGCACCTTAATTTCTTTGTTTAATGTGTTTTCAAAACAAACATTTCCTTTGGTTGAATAGGAATTGTATATTCCATGATTAAAATACAATACAGTGAGTTTTTCCCCTCATTGTTTTCCCCTTGAATATGTGTAATTGCCTTTGAAGAATCTGGTCATTAGCTTAGCCTACATGAAAATATTTCTTTCAGAGTCAGCAGCTTGTGTGTGTGTGTGTGTGTGTGTGTGTGTGTGTGTGTGTATATATGTAAGTATATCAGAACTCTTACTGATCTACAGGAGTGCGCATGTGAAAACTGGCATGGAGCAGCAGAGTGACGCAGAGGCCCCCAGCGGCCAAACCGGCAGACAGAAAGGTACGCTCAACTTTTTCTGCTTCATTTGCCTTTTATTTAAGAAATATAAAGTTAGCTGTGCCGTTGTTTAGCCCACTGAAAGCAGTGATGGTTTGGGGTATGTCATGGGAGGAAGAGAGAGGGCCAATTCAGTCTTAGTCTCTGTGGAAACCGCTTCTCATCTCCTCATGCACGGAGAGGCCTAGTTTGCCAAACTCTCAAAACTATATAAAGTTGTGCATGCCTTTGAAACGCTTCTTTTGTGTCTCTGTGTTTTGGGCCGCGTGGATGTGTGTATAGACGTACAGGGAGAGGTTTTTTCCAGTTCCTGCAGGAACCGTGCTGAAATTGTTTGCGCGAGACAGTTTCTATAGAGGCTGGGGCAACTGGGAATTTGAACTGAAGCTGTCTGCAAGTGGACTGGTGTATTTTAGTGTCTTAATATTTTTAATATACAGCTGCAGTCTCCTGTTTCCTCTTAAGCTCTGGAGGATGATAAATGAGGGAGAGAATGATGTAATAAAAGAGACAAAGATAAAGTGGATGGAGGCTGGAGGTAGGATAGGTTCGAGAAAGACAAGATGTGCGTTGTGATATTTATTAAGAATTGTTTTTAATTGTGCATTAAAAATAATAAATACATTCTATAAGTATATTAGGACTGTCAGACACTGCTAGATGTCAGACACGCCATTGCCAGAGTATAAGACTGAGATCATTGCCAAGAAAAGAAGGCAGAAGGAATAAATAAAATCGCAGCAAACGTTCTACAAAAGAATATCTGGAAAAGTATCCATCAAATTATGCCAGCTTGTTTGGAAACGTGTTCAGCGGACAGTAGATTGTAAGAGGTCATTTGATACCCCAGTACCACAGAAAGGCCCAGAATGAGTGTGCAAACTGTAAATCACATGCCAGTAAAGTTGCAGTCAAGATGTAGATTAGAGTCTTACTTTGAAAGACAACGCCCAGATGTGCGAGGTGTGCTGGTGATGGAATTGAACAAATCCATGTGATGGCTGGGGGATATTGATATGTGTAGAACCTAGTCTGTGTTGTTCTAGTGCATTTGTGTGTGTGTATGTTTGTGTGTACGTGTGTTCAGGTTGGACTTCTGTAGTGAATGATATAACAGTGGATAGGGGATTCGTATGTGCAAAATGTTTCAGAAATTGGCAAAGGTGATGTCCTATCACAGCCATAATTATTGAATTCTTCAGTACGACTCACTCTACTGCCAGTGTTTGTCTATGAGATTTCATGACTATGTGGTTGATTTTATACACTTGCTAGTTTTAAAAGTCTAAAATTAGGAGGGCTGTTCACATATTTTGGCCATTAAAGGGTGTGTATGTTTGCGTGTGTATGTGTGTAGAACTGCCCAGTGATTTTTAACCTATTTTTTCCTGTGACTGTTAAAGAGCTATTTACTGTGACGGCTAACAAACTGCAGTAGAAGAATAATTGGAGCTTAGTTGTAATCAAATAAATGGTAAAGCAAGGGAGCAAACAGACCCAGCCCAGGCTTATGTGTATATGATGAATATGGTGTAGATGAAATTTGGAAACAGTGTATCAAAGTGTTAGTGTATCACCAATATGACTTCCAGCCTCTTCCAGTTGTCACTGATTTACTGCATTACAGCAAGCTGTTGTCAGTGATCAAAACATGTGGGTTCTATAATACATACGCAGTGCAGACACCTGACCTTTTTCATGGTCACTTGCGAATGATGCATTTTTCATGTGTCGTTATACATTTTTCTGAACCTGAAAATGTGAATTGTTACACCCCTAATAATAAAATCATTTACTACACAGTAGACGATGCAGACAATCCAGAGAAAGGGAGAAATGGAAGGGAGAAGTGAGAAGTAAAAGAGAGAGTGTAGCGTGCGGTTGGAAGGTCAACTGCAGATAATGATAAATGATGACACCGATCTAAAATGACTCCTGTGCCACTGGGCTAAGTGATCTGATACAGTGTCTGTCGTAGATAACATACTGCAGTCTAGATCAGACCCCCTCTGGTCTGCCCTTATCTAGCAGTGGGGTCCTGTCTATTAGCTGTGTATCTATGTGTCCGTCTACAGGGAGTGGTCTGGAATTTCTGCTGCTCCTTACTATCACTGTGGAGATATGGTGGTCATTTGTCACCTTGACAACCAGTCACCCAAACTGTAGCTTCTCTGTATGTTCCTTTCTATATGTTTCTCTCTCCTCCTGTCTCCTTTTCCTTCTCAATTTCATTCCTCTACTTCTCTGTTCCTTTCCCTGCATGCTCTGTTCCTTTTTTGTTCCATTCTGCCCATGTTTGCACCACATACGTTCCTACGTTCACCTTATAGTACAAAGAGAGAAGATGGTAAATAAGGGACAAGAATGAACTTGTTTAGAATTAACAATGAACTGATTTAGGAATGAACTGATTTAGGATTACCTATACTATTACTTCTAATCTAGATGATTACTGTTCTGTTTGGATGCATGTGTGTATTTCAGCTCCTCTGCAAAGGACGATGTCCCCCATCATCCCTTATGGCGAACTTTACCTGTCCAACAACAATACAGAAGACAAACCAGTATGTGACTTGTGTACAGAGCTTTGTGTTGATAGGGTAGTGTGTCAAAGGTGCCTTAATTTCAACTACATTATTCTAGTTTCACTTGGTTTGGTGACTGAGCAATGTTCTTGAGTTTTAATTTTACGTTGAAGGCAAGGCACTACTGGCAGCAATGATCGTTTTATACCTTCCAATCATTTTTCTGATATATTTGATAAATTTTCATCTATGTTTTCAAATGTAGAGACTTTAATGAAGGATTAGCTCCACCACGGTTGGTGCAATTATGTATCATATATCACTGAAAAGCTTGTTTCCTGTAGAATCTAGTAAGAAAACTGATATATGTCTATATATGTGTAATGCATTCATGACATCAGTCACACAAATGGTGCTTCTTATCTAAGATCTCACTGGGTAATACCTATTACCAAGGCTGTTTTAAATCAACTTGCCTTCCTATAATCTAATCTTCTGTAGCATCTGCATGTTCGTTTCTAAATATATTTTGAAGGATATTACCTAAGAAGTTCCTAATCAGTTGCTTATGTTTGCATTTGTATTAAAGAAAACTAAATGTTTATCACCATTTATAATAACAGTGCAGTGTTTGTAAGAAGTGTTTTTAAACAATGACATTTGATTTTCAGATGTAAAAAAACTTTCAAAATAAATTAAGAATATGTTGTTAGAATATCAGTGAGGAACTGGAAGAGTTCTTGTCATATCTGCTTTTTTCCTTGCACTGTAATGTCTTGCCTTAAAATGAAATCTATTGTTGTACATAGATACCACCTCTATGAAGCCAGCCTCTGAAATGATTCTTTGTTGGTTTTCAGGTGTTTATTGCTGTTTTCTGTTTTTTTTTTTTTCCATTCTCAAACTCACTTCCTTATATTTAATTGGTGTCATAGTTTCAGTAATGTTTTGACAGCAACTGCAAATGTCACTGAAGAACCATGTGAAGTATTTGTGCTTACAAATGTACCAGAGGAATGTGTATGTTACACCCTAGTGCCAGTTTAATACATTTCTTTTTCTGTTACTTGAAGGACATGCGTGCTAAGGAAGTGCTCAAACAAGAAGTAAAGGAGAAGCTAAAGCAGAAAAAGTTGAGGTGCCAACAGCCTTCTTTTGCACATTTAATTCTTGACTGTTAACCACATTTGTAGCACTACGTTTCTTAAAGATATACACTGGCGATAAGAATGTTTAGCAAGCAGCAAAAGTACATGTTTAGCAAGCAGCAGAAGACACCATGTGTAAGGGCTGCCCTGAAAATACATTGTGTTTTGAATGTTAGAATTTATTTTATCATTCTTTTAGGAGTGGTATATTTGTGTCATGCGTGCCACATTATTAAGTTTACACAGAGAAACGAATGAACACACACTTAAGCTTCCTCTCTCCCCCTTGAACACATACAGGAAACATCAGAGCAAGCAGAAACCAAAAGTGTTGCCGAGTGTGAACAGGTCCGACTTTTCTCAGCAAGGCGCCACTGCTGTACCCGATGACGGATATTCACTGATTCAGCCTTTGAGTCAGAAGGTGGCCGATGGAAGTTCTTCGGATACAGCTGTGTCCTTTAAGCCCCCCCCACAGACTTTGACACCCTCTAAGCCCTCGCTGCAGACTGCACCACATTTGACAGGAACTCAGCCACAAATGGGCGTGAGTGCAATCTACACTGAACCAGTGGATGCTCTTTACGGTCTTGTGAAGCACATCCTTCCTGCTCACAGCGAAACAGCCATCTCACCGTACGCCTGTTTCTACGGAGGTCCCAAAAGTTCTGCCAAAATGGGCTGGCTGGACAAGCTCTCTCCTCAAGGGTGAGGAAAACCCTGGCTGAATTCCCCACTTTTATGCTGTCACTGTCATCATAAAACTTTTTGTAGTTCTTAGTGTCCAACAGTTTTCTTGTATTTTTTTATTTCCCCAAGGTCCACATTTTTCATGTTTACATCACTATTTACCCACCTCCCCATATTCCTCAGATCAGACTGTTTCTTTTTTTTATTTTTTTATTGTGCCCTTAATACTGATATATGCCATCTGTTCTGATTGCATGGCCTGTCTTGTGCCTCATTTAAAAAGCAGTCCTGCCTAAAACACTCTGTTTTAAAATGAACAGGATTAACTAAACAGGCAGATACACGTAAATACGCTATGACAGTGCAGTGTAGTTTCCTAAGATTGTTTTGACCTGAGGAATGAATGGCGTGATTGATACTTTAACGTCGTTGACAGATTATATGTGTGACCTGATATGTATTTGAAAAAAATCCCCGTTATCTCAAAATTTTCATATAATATAAAAGAAAGAAGTTTTATGTAACAATGGAAAAAAATAAGTTACACAAGCTAAGATTGTCGTAAGGTGATTCAGAATCAGTGATAAAACTGTACATTATAGTTAACATTATTTTATGAAATAATGCTTCAGGTATACTGGCCACTGAACCCTAAAAAAATCAGATAACTTGGGTGCTTGTTCATATAGCTGTAACAGTTGTTAAAGACCTCTTTATCATTTGCAGAAGGTAGTATTGACTCTCTGTGAGTGTAGCAGTGGTTATAAGCTGCTTATGTACACTTTGTAGATCTTGGCACCCATCTAAATGTTCCATCTGTTTATCTGTGGTGGCTTCTATGCTTTATCTTCCTTGATGGTATGCAGATACTGCCCCTAATGTGTTCACACAAACATTGCTAGTGGTGTGTGGTGTTAATGTTAAGTTCGCACTGCTATTTTAGAGTTACAGGTCCTTTGACTGTTGTACAAGGATGTGAAACTAACTACATTTCCCAGAACGCTCCTCCTGATCAGTCCTAAGCTATATTTTGTAGTTTTGTTATGTTCTAAAATACAACCCCAAACCAGAAAAAGTTGGGACAGGGTGGAAAATGTGAATAAAAAAATTAAGCAGTAATTCACTAATGTCCCTTAACTTTTATCTCATTGCAGACAGTATGAACACAAGATAATTCATGTTTTTTTTGGTCAACATCATTTGATTTGTAAATAAACATCCA
>JBBJLS010000011.1:9497964-9512920 GCA_037577275.1 Bryconaethiops microstoma
TTTTTTGACTGTTTTGCCTGTAGTACCCCTTCATGGTCAGCTGGTGTCCCCATGGTTCCACAGTAGAGGCAGTGCAGAGGGAGGTTAAGGGCACCACAGCACTCTAAGTGGAAGCTACGCAATTAGACTGATGCAGGACCAGCTACACTAATCCTAATCTTAACCATTATGAAATAAATGGGGAAATTGGTCTTGGATCAGTGAGAAATTAGGCCCTCTGCACCAGCACAAGCTACAGAACTTGTGTAATTTCTCTCTGTGAATGCGAAGATGTCTTTTTGAGTCAGGCCTTTCAGCTCCATATTGTGACTTCTCCATGCCATGTATGTTTCAGGTTTATTTATAGTGTGCTTATATTCAGAATAGAGAGCACACTGCTCGTGCAAAAACAAATATGCACACATGTCGTGCACACAGTTGATATGTGTGCCTGAATCTTTGGAGAGAATCATCTGTTAAATGTCACAAGTACTGCTCAAGCTGAGGGACCAAAGGTGCCTGCACAGGGTGTGTCTATGTGTGTCTATGTGTGTCTATGTGTGTCTATGTGTGTCTATGTGTGTCTGTGTGTGTCTGTGTGTGTCTGTGTGTGTCTGTGTGTGTGTATATTGTGTCTTGTGGAAGGGGGCTGATGGTAGGTATGTCTTTCCATCATACACAGCGACCTAAAACATCTGTAAACTCATAACTAATGCGCACACAAACACACCCGACACACATGTTTGCTATTTCCATGTCATCCTTCTGACCTCAAAAATAATAATTAAAATGTGTAATTAACGCTAACCCAGATAGCGCCTAATTATCAGCACTTAGCTTCCGAAAGACACGCTCACGCATCCCTTTTCACCCATCCCTCGCTCCTCTGTTCCTCTCCTCCGTCCAAATTTAGATGGAGGGAGACTCATTAGAATGCTGCTAAGTTCGTGGCCCTATCGCCGTAGCAACGGGAGAACTGCTAAATTGGAGAGAGAGCGAAATCCCACAGAAAGGCGATGGCCGCCCCGTACCATAATTAGGGTTAGCTGTAGCCGCCATTGTTAACATCATGCCTTAATTTGAGGAGATGGCTCTCTCCCTGACCCCTCTTTTTTCCATCCCTCGCTCTATTTCTCTCCCTCTACCTTCTGCACTCGAATGCCTGCTGCATTCCTTTCTCTCTTTCTCTTGGTTATTTCTCTCTCTCTCTCTCTCTCTCTCTCTCTCTCTCTCTCTCTCTCTCTCTTTCCCATTGTTCTTTTATTTCCCTTTTGTGCGCTCACTAAGGAGGGAGTCCCTTACTCAATCTTCTCAGCTATTTCTGGAGAGTATATTCTAGAAATAGTGCAAGGTCATCATTATAATTAAGAGCCAGATGAAATGGACAAATGAATCTCTCTCTCTCTCTCACACACTCTCTTGCCCTCTCTCTCTCTCTCTTTCTCTCTCGCTCTCTCTCTTGTTCTTTCCAATAAGTGTCGATTAAAAATTCACCCCTTCATAGTTCATGTGCTGCTGGAGTTGAAATGGAGCTGTCTTGTAGATGGGAGATTTTCGTGGCGTGGTCGGCCTTAGACTGGGAGTGGAGCAGAGCTGCTGTTGTCGAGAGGCTCACTGTGGTTAGATCTGAGGCTATGGCTAGGCCTCAGAGCGCACTGGCTGTGGCTTTTGCTCTTGTGCTGGTTTTGAAGCTTCGATAGAGAGAGAGGAAGAGAAAGAGAGCAAACACCCTCTCCCTAAGCAAGCAAGCCCAGCCTCCCCCACCTATCCCTCTGAATCACCACGCTATAAATATGTGAGAGGTTTGTTTGCCGGCTGGGGACTCATATTAGCATTCGGACCTGCTGGATACCTGTGTGTGTTTGTCTACGTGTATTTCACATAGAGCATGAGCACATACAAACACTAGAGAGTGTGTGTGTGTGTGTGTGTGTGTGTGTGTGTGTGTGTGTGTGTGTGTGTGTGTGTGTGTGTGTGTGGTCTCACTCTCTCTCTTTCAGCAGACTGTAGGAGGTTGCATTGAAATAGAAGCTTCAGCTTTGACAATGTGTTTGTGTGTGTACACCTGGGTGGGTGTATGAATGTGTGTGTTTTTTAATGCCTTTTGTGTACTGAATCTCTTTCTATCTATGTCTCTCTCTTTCTCCTCTTTTCTTTTTTTTATCTCTGACTCACTCACACTCTTTCTGTCTATCTTCTATCTGTGTTTAACGCATCTTTTCTCTCTGTGTTATGACGGTCTGTCTAGTGTCTAGTTCTGTTATGTAGCATATGTTGTGAGCTTATTTCTATGTTTTGCTGTTACTCTGTAAAGCATCCTTGGGTTTGAGAAAGGCACTACCTATATGAATTAAACTTATTATTGTTAATAATAATAAATAATCTATTTCTCTCATACTTTCTCATTCCTTCCCCTCTCTCTTTCTCTAACTCTTTGTCTCCCTCTCTATATGTTTTTCTCCACTTTCGCTTGCCTCCAATGTTTTTCTTTTTATCTCTCACTCACTCTCTCGCTGTTTCTAACCCCCCCCCCCTTCTGTTTCTGTCTGTAGGAAATGTACTCTAAAGGACTGGTTCCCCTCTCAGCTGTTAAGCTGGTGCGGTCTGTGGGAGACAATAAGCTGGAGGTTGTCACCTCGCAAAGAACATACGTATTTCGAGCAGACAAAGAAGGTAAAGGTTTTTCCCCTCTGTCAGCCTCACAAATGTACTTACTTTAAATCGTGTTATTATAACCAGTTGATGCACATTTTTTTTACACCTCTGCTATCTACACATTTTTATCCTCCTTTCTTCAACTTTTTCTTAATTTCTGCTTGTTCCAGAAGAGACAGTCCTACTTTTCTGCCTTTTCTCTTAAGGTCTTTTGAAGGACTTCCTCGCTCAGACCTCATTTGAAGTCCTACAGTGAAGTAATGAAAATCATTCCACATAGACCATGTTTTGATGTCAAATATTCAAGTAATAAACCTCAAACTGTGCAGATGCACCATATTTTAATGAGTCTGGATGCAGGAGTTAGTTATGAGAAGCAAGAAGAACTTTAATAGATGACAGATAAAAGAAACCAACTATCAGATTTTGCAAATTTTTTCTCCATCTCTGCCTTTTTTCTCTTTCATGCGTCTTTTACTCTCTTTCTGTCATACTCTCTCATTCACTCTCTCTTTTTCTCTCTTTCTCTCCATCTCACTTTCTCTCTCTCTCCCTCTTCCCCTTGTTTTACTTTTCTTTCCGCATTGTTACTGTGAGACAATCAGGCAACAAAGGGGCAGACACCATCTAATAACACACTGTTAGTGAGAAGGAGGAGGAGGAGGAGGAGGAGGACGATAAAGGCTGATGATGGCATCATTTTAAATATGTGCATTAAATGTCCTGGCTGAATGCGTTATTGTCAGTTATGCTTACAGAGGTCTGAGTGATCAATTTATATATTTATTTCGGGTGGCGTGTAGGAAAATAATCGGGGATGGCATGTGATTCATTTTAATGCAACCAAAGCCTTGTCTCCATGTTAGCCCTTGTCTTTGTTCAGCATGTGTTGTCGTAATTGCTTGATTAAGCTCTATTACTAAATAAAAAACACTACATTACTTTCTGTATGAATCAGTAATGCTTGGAAATTCTTGTGAGTTCACCCATTCATGTGATTTATTGCAGAAAGGCCAAAAAGTGTTTACGGTGTGGGTTATAGGAAACACAGGTTATCACAATAACCTGTTTGCATTCATATTACCTTCACTTTTTTTAACAAGATGAATAAAAGTTAGCGTGCAAGTAACTCCATGTGCAAGTAAAATGTTAATTTTGTGTGTGTGTGTGTGTGTGTGTGTGTGTGTGTGTGTGTGTGTGTGTGTGTGTGTGTGTGTGTGTGTGTGTGTGTACGCACGCTGTAATTACTCTAGTTAAACATGAGTGTTAAACAGAGATTACTCCAGCTATCCATGTGAAGTGATTATTTTTCAACTGGTCTAAAAAACAAAAGTGAGAGGGAAACAAGTGGTAGATCAGTGCCAGTCTTCAACTAGCCAATTAGCCACCTTTATCTTTTTATCGGCAGTCTCTGCAAATGACAGTAAAAGAAAACATTGGATAGAAGTAACCATTGCCATAACTGTTCATTTATGCGTCCTGATCCAGTAATAAAACAATAAAACTGTAAATGAAACAGTTTACACTCAGTCTAGGAGATGTTTAGGACAATTTGGCTTGTCTTCCAATAAAAATTTTGCACCTTTGTGCTCAGGTTATATTTTAAGGGTCATCTTGAAAAAGGTTTTTGTTTCAATGTCTATATGTTTCAAAATATAAGAAAGAAGTAATGACAAATTTACCTATTTATTGTTCAGTTTATGCTGTTTTCAACAATGAAATAGTTGACATATACCTCACTTGTTAGGTTGTTGTTTGATGATTACTTGTAGTCAAAATAAGCCACTGTTAGGCTTATGGTTTTCTAATTGGTATCTCTTTGGAAAACAAATATTACTTTATTATATGGTGATACACATAGAAACCTTCAAAGATTTTAACTGTGATGTTTTTACCTGTATCTCCCACACCCACTTCATTCGTCATGAAATGTGAGCACAAATGCATAGTTTGCTGTGCCATGAGGTATGCATATATTCTCAAAATTACTCAGTCTCTCTCTCTCTGTCTCTCACTCTCTTTCTCTGTCTCTCTCTGTCTCTCTCTCTCTCTCTCTGTCTGTTTTTTTCTCTCTTTCTCTGTCTGTCTGTCTCTCTCTCTCTCTCTGTCTGTCTGTGTCACTGCATCTGTGTTGGTCTCGCTCTCCCTCTTTCTCTCTCTCCCTATCCTTCTCTCTCTCTTTCTAGTTTTATGACCTATGAATCACTATGTGAGCCCCTCCGTAAGTCTTGAAGTGTATTTGGCTGGACTTTCTTTCTTTAGCAGCCGTGTGTGTCGTGGAGGCAGGGAGGCGGCCTGGTCAGCTCATGCATCTTTAAACAGTTCTATACCAGACTGAGAGAGTCATCAATCTTAGGGCAAACACGAGAGAGAGAGAGGGAGAGAAGCAGCTGTAAGGGCTGGAGGTGGGCAGAGAGAAAGGAAAAGGCTATGACAGAGTGGTAAGAGAGGCAGAGAGAGCACATGGTGAATAATTTAGGTGCGTAGGAATATGTGTGTGTGTGCAAGTTTGTGTTTGGTAGCATGCACAGCTGTGCAGTGTTTTTCGTTTCTTGCCAGGCTGCAGGTGTGGAGGTCTCCCCAGGTAAGCGTTGACTGGGAGAAAGCAAAGTTTATAGTGTTGTTTAGGTATTGCAACTGCAAAACATTTGTGTGGAGGGAGTAAGAAATAAGCACTTTTTAAAAAATACAGCAGCCAAAATTACAGGTGAGTCATATTGTGGCTGGCTATTTCCTAGTGAGAGACCCACCAATGTGCAAGGGTGGCCCAACCAGTTATTAGGTTTAGGGGCCAATCACTTTGTCACACAGGGCCATGCAGGTTTGGACTTTTTTTCTCTCTTAATAATTTACATTTACATTTACGGCATTTAGCAGACGCTTTTATCCAAAGCGACTTCCAATTAAATCTAATTAAATCCTTCACTTAAAAAAATGCATTTGTGTTTACTTGTGTTGTCTTTGACTAATATTTAAATTTGTTTGATGATCTGACACATTTAAGTGTGACAAACATGGAAAAAAAAGAGAAATCAGGAAGGATGCAACCACGTTTTCACACGTGTGTGTATATATGTGTGTGTACAACAGGCAAAAAGAGGCTCTCGCTCTCTCGCTCTCTCTCTCTCTCCCCAAGATACCAGGTGTTGTGGACCTGCAGAGAATAGGTGGCGTCCAGCTGTTAATATTTCTTGGCTAGCGTGTGTTGAAGCCCCAGTGGTACCATTTAAACATGTCTCAAGGGACCCCTTGTGCTGCTCATTTCTAATCAACACACACATACTAGCCAACGAGACACAAGGGCTTTTTGCATGCGAGCTTCGTTTGCAGATTTGAAAGTTTACAAAAGTATGAATGCGTTATTAGGCCTCTTCCCCTCCATTAAATTCCCCGGACTCTAGGTCTCTTGCTACAAATACCAGTGGAAATGTGCATAAAAAAGCACATACTATATTTACACATGTATGCGCTCACATCCTGTTCGCTGGGGAACTTGAGACCCAATATAATCTAGCTCGCTCAGTCTCTACTCTCTTTCTTTCTTCCTTTTTTTTTCCCTCTGTGATGCATGTTTTCACACACACACACACACACACACACACACACACACACACACACATATATATATATATATATATATATATATCCTGTAACTGCTTTTGCTCCCATGTCACCCACTCAGGAGAGCGTCAGGATTGGCTGGAGGTTTTGCAGTCTGCTCTGAAGTCTCGCTCCCCTGTTTCCCACAAGCCCTGCAAACACAGCTCCAGCAAGAGCAGCTACGTGGAGCTGCGTGGCCACAAAGGCAAAGTGTACCTCAGCCTCACGGGAACCAAAGTCAGACTCTGCAAAACAGACCAGGTAGCTTTTTAGTTCAGCCATGTATTTATCATATTCCCCTATTCAAGACGCAGCCTCTTTCTGCCATCTTATTTGTGTAAATGTAAGGGAATAAGGATGAGCACTTTGATGTGTCTGTGAAGGAAAAGTATAGAAAGGGTAACACTTTTATGCCTGAGCCTCCACTGTGTATAAAGTGAGACAGCCGGGGCACTGCCTTGAGTAATGAAAACAAGTGAGAACTTATCCAGGCACACGCATAGCATTTGTAGTGGCACACACCTACCATTAATGACATTTCCCATGAATCCTTTATTCATGAAGCATTTATTAATCCAGTATAAGGCATAGATTATACCTTAAAATACCTGAAGCCTTCATGGTTGCTCACAAGCAATGTTGGGGTAGTTACTTCAAAATAGTCAATAAAAATGAATCTTTGATGAGGTGTTTCTCTCTTCTTCAGCACAGATAACTTGACTCTGGAGGATCATATTAGTATGCAGTCTAATTTGATGTTTCTACACATTGCTCTCCATGTTCTCAGCAGTGAAGAGTCGTGGTCCATTCTCGTTCTGTGCTGGTCACACTCATAATACAAGTTATACAGACCGTGTGTATATGCAGAAGGCAAAGAAGGAAATATTTGAAGCAAATTGTATATAATTAATATTATTTGTTTAAATAACATCAGTAAAGCAAATACATTTTTGAAGTGAAAATCATACCTCATCGCTCTGTACAGTGCTGCTTCAACATTGTTGGTATTTAACGATACTGAATGTTTTTATTTTTGAGCATTCTGTTGAATATTCTCAAACATTCAAATATGCTGTAAGAAATGCTTGATGTATTTCAGAATTTTAATGACTAGATTGTATTTTTATTCTTTTTGTAATGCTAGACATTATAGTAGTTAATACAACCACTTCTGCTAGTTTTATTTAGACTTTTATGCTTCAGGATAATGGGAAGAATCATTTGAATTATCAATTATTTATCATTTAATAGTTATCTTTCTCGCAACATAAAATGCAACTCAAGAGGAAGCTACTTAATGGAAACTGCTTTCTTTCAGAGTACATGGTTACATCGGTGCAGTGTCAGTTTCAGTGCACTCTAAATGGGTTTTATGCTCTCTTCTGGACAGCTTGCTGTTATTTATTCTCAATAATACATAGAGCATGCACACTAGCTTGCAGTTTTGAAGAGAAAACTGTGAAATTAAAACAGATTGTTACCTTAGTACAGATTGATTTAGGAATTTAGGAATTTTTGGATCTCCATGAAGCACTCTGCATGGTCCTATAACTGCTTATGAGCAGCTTTATGCCAGGCGTTAAAAGTTATGCATGTCAAGTAACATAATACTGATCCGTTTAAAATGCATTATAATCAGAGCATGTGCTCTGTGGCGTATTTTTTCGAATTGTCTTTACTAAACTGGGAGTGAAATGAAGTTATGCTAGGTATGTCCCGTTCTCACATTCATGCATGTGCGAGCCAACCCCTCTCTGTATATCATCTTTTCCTTTCATTACTTTTAGCATTAACATAAATTGAGGTCTTTTGTCTTCATTTTTCGAGTAAATTAGTCTTCGTCAGCTGATTGAGAGAGAGGGAAAGGGAGGGCGAGGGTTATTAAGTGGAGGAAATGGAAATTGATTGTATTGTTTTTGTTTTAAACCTCTTCTTCTTGGCAAACGCGTGGTCACACGGTGGGAGAAAAGGCGAGAGGTGAGACTGGGAGTTAGATGGAGAGAGACAATGATGGAGGGAATGTAGAGGGAGGTGAAGACAGCGGCGCGAATTGAGGGATGAAGAGAAGGTGAAAGAGCATGCGATGGAGAGCGAGGGAGGGAGCGAGCGAAAGAGTGAAGTGGGTGACTCTGTTCATGTTCAGTGGAGTGGAGTATTTAATTTAACAAGATGAACGAGCTTGCTGCTGCATTCTTCCCCCCCCCCCTCCCTCTCTCCCTCTCTCTCTCTCTCTCTCTCTCTCTCTCTCTCTCTCTCTCTCTCTCTCTCTCTCTCTTTCTCTTGCTCGTTCTCTGTCTCCCTCTCTCTCCTTGGGGAGGCGGCAGCCCTGCCCTGAGCAGAGGCCACCCCCGCACCTACCTGAAGGAGCCAAAGTCATGGCAAACAAACAAATGCAGCCACTGCGCGGCCTCTTTCAGCGCCACATTGATCCTCCGCTCAGCTACTTGCTCAAAGAACCGAAGGCAAGGACTCAAGCTTATGCAGGGTTAGCTTTCAGCACAGCAGGCCACCAATCTACAGGTTAAATTACAACTTTCAAGGGGTAATTTTTGCCACTTATGTATCTTCAAATCAAGACACGTTTGTTCAGCGGACAAAGGGAAATAGACGTACAAAACCAGAATGCTCCAGAGCCTTCTGGAGTACTGGAGCAAGGAGGCTTAACTCTTGTTATATTTCACTATATGAAGTGGTGTGCTATATTTTTGGGTCCTATATGATGGCTGTTCTTTGTGTGGCATAGTACACCATTGTTCACTATTTGTAATTGCATTCGTTTCATTTGTGCATTGTATTCTTACATAGCTCCATGCATATCGATGTACAAGTCGTCAGTGTCTTAACCCTTCAAGTTCTTCAACAAAATTCTGTCATTTGAAGAGTTAGTTTATTTTTCACCCTGCATTTCTGGAATTTCATGTTAACACTCTAGAGTTTCACTGTTAGCTGAAACAGTGTTGCGAAGTATGTTTAACTGAAGAAAAGTTGGCATTATAATAGGGAACACTGTTTTAATCACACACTTGTGGTCATACTCCCTTGAGACCAACAGGACATCTTCATGTATTTGTGATCTCACTCCTCAAAGAGTTAAATGTTTTTTTTTTTCCAATCCTGTTCTTGCGCTTTGGTTTCAATTTATTTATTTATTTATTTATTTATTAACCAGCATCATATATTGTAAAGTGCAAAGAACAGTACTCTATTACGTGTGAAACCACAGCTGACGGTGTAATGTAGGTGTAAATTATAGATGGCCTGGCTCAAAGTAAATGTTGTCCAGTTTGCTATGGAAATGACATAGCAACAACAAACTGTTCAGCTCAGCAGAAATGGTAAAGCTGGGAATGGACCCGTATTAGAGTATTTATTACCTCATTATGGCTGCTGTCACTACCAATAATAAAGATCACTGAGCGTAAGACGGGCTAATTTCTAAAAATGCTATAACAGCCAAAACCTTGTGTCATATAAGCTACGGTACTCGCTGAAAACAGTCAAGCAGAGATGGAGCAAGTTGGTCAAAGATAACATTGAACTACATAGTGTTTATTTAATTTTGTGTTTCAGGATTTTAACGCTGGACTGGCCATCGCTGTAGTAGACCTGACTGCTGCCTCTGTCAAGCCTGTGGATCGCAGAAGCTTCGAAATCAACACCCCTTTCAGATCCTTCTGGTGAGTGCCTATAACTTTAAGCACATACAGTACGTAAACCATCACCTCTTTTTGAGATTAAACATGCAAGTAAATCCCTAGTACATTAATAAAAAACACCTTTTATAAAATGACCTTCAAACCTTCATAAGCCTCTTAGCCAACTTCTTAAACATCAATTCACTCTAGGCTTTTAACCATGAAACCCAATGAACTTTTTTTTTTTTTTTCCTCTCAAGGTAATAGCTTGCAGATTTTATTTGCTCAAAATGCTCTTAGAGTTTACCCAAGCTGTTTGAAATCAGATGCTTTGGATGGTCTGAAAAAGTTTCATGTTTAAAGCTAAACAAAGGCTTCATGTTTAAAGCTGAACAAACTATATTGTCAGTGTCGTTTCAAAGTAGTTGTTTCAAACACTTTCAGGTAGATGTACAATATGTATGATAAATAAACACAATAATAAAAAGATAAACTCTCCATGTAATGATGCTCACTGGGTGTACACTTATCAGCCTGTTCGGCCCAGAGTTGAGAGCCTCTGCCATTAAGCACTACAGCCTTGTCCAAGAGCTCTGAAATTGCTGTTGCATAAAATAGAGCAAATAAAATACCTATAGTTCTAAAACTTTCATTCCTGCTGCCATCCCAGTGGAATCAACCATGTTAAGGCAGCATCTGGCCTTAACCCATGGTTCTAGTGCTATCCAGCTCTAGCCTGGATATTTGAACATTTTAACAAACAGTTAAAATATTTTAGCTTTAAACCAAATTCTGAATAAAATTGGTTGAGCCTTTTAGTCATCTGTTGAGTTGCTTGTTAAAACTCCATTCTTATGTAGAGTATATTTTTAAGTGTTTCTAGCCTTTTACCTCATTTACAGATAATTTGTGTACATGTATTCATGAGCCACTGCATAATTTCTTCCTCCAAACTGTGTGGAATGTCAGTTTCCACTTTTTTTTTTTTTTTTGTTTTTTTTTGGGACTTCTCCTCCCTGTCCCATGCTGTGGCTGCATGTTGTGATTGTTTACATTGGCACGCTCAGACTAGAGAATGGAACACATGGTCAGAAACTGACAGCGTAGTGAAAGTAGAGCTACTCAGCATATCGAAAAATATTGATGAACCACAACTTGCAGGACTTTTTTGTGGGTGGTGAGAAGTGGCCGTGGGAAATTTTCAGCAGTCTATTCTTTCAATTTAGCTAGTTTATTCAATCTGCCTTGTTCATACATAGAGAAAGTGGCGTCTGTTTAACAGCAATAGATGGTAAATTAAAATACAGGGGGGTACTCGAGTTGCGACACAGATTCGTTCCTATGGCAGTGATGTAACCTGAATTTTGGTGCTAGCTGAAACAGACCCTAGCCTATGTCACTTATCTGTCCTAACACAGTTGTAAAATCATAATCTAGAACAGAAAAACCATAGAAAAAGGAAAAGGACATAAATATCCTGTACTTGTACACTGTACTGTAGTAACAGAAAAAAATTATAAATAATGAGTGTAAAAACACTTGCACTATTAACAGTCCGAAACTGTAGGTAAGCATACGGGGGACACCGAGTACCAAGACACCAAGGCGGGGCACGCAGTATGAAGTTACTCAAATTAGGTATGCATTTGCACTGTGAATATTGCAAACTGCCACGCAGTTGTGTACCACATACGCCAATTTGTACTTCCGTACCACTTATGTCAATCCCTGTCCATACACCTACATAGTTTGATTAGACAACGTTTCTCCATGAACCTCGGCGTGACATTAGAACAACATTCAACAGAGTGCAAGTTACAACAGAAACAACACAGACAACACAACAAATACACACCACAACATTGTAGCAGTAATGTAATGTAACCGTACAGTGTGGACGCTATGTAAACCATCCAGAATGACTAGTGTTGCACAAGAAGTATGATTATTGCACAGTCTGCAGTTAGCAGCAATGGACAGTGTAAGGGATGACAATGCAATAAGTAGACAAGTGTGACTATAGCAGTAATGTGAAAGGGATGTAAATCTGAGACAATGGAGTGAGCAAACAATACAGCAGTGTAACAGTAAAATGGGAAAGGGATATAAACCTTCCAGAATTTGTCATATTGCACCATATGTGTTTATAGTAAAGTGTGAAAAGGATATAAACCTTCCAGACTGAATATATTAACATTGAACCATATGTACGTTGTTGCACAGGAGACTGCTAGCAGCATTGAACCAGACTGAGTAAGTTTAAATTGTAAATATACATGACATCTAGTCAGAATTCCCTGTATTATCACTGCACTGCTTTAGGAGATGTAAACCTGTCCAGAAGTAAAAAGGCGTGTCTTATGAGCTAGGCCTTGAAAATGATTTGTATTTTATCCGTGTGGGGTAGGTGAGTGAATGAATGTGACTATTCCTATTTTAGTTTATTAAAGAATCATCTTGTCAAAATATCACCCTTTTGTTTAGATGATCTATGAGTCCAACTTGGATTTAAATCGAACATATGATTAAAAGACCTGGAAAAATTTACTCCATGCACCAAATAGAAGGTTTTGAAGCCCTCTTTGTCTGGAACTCTCGAGTAACCAGAATATGTGCTTGCTGATCCCGATAGTGCAAGATTTATTAGTGGCAGATGAAACACTTCTGATGCTTTAGACTTTGTTTTGGTATCACTTCGCATAGTCACTCACCTGCTGTTTTTTTTTTTTTTCTCCCTCTTCTCTCAAACAGGCTCTCGCTCATTACCGTTCTACTTCTGATACGGCAATCTGAGCTACTTTCACTCATTATTGATCTGTTTTCTTTCCCTCCTTGCACCTCTCCTTTCCTTTTTTTTTGTTTTTTTTTTTGATGCTGCTAAAGTGGTTGTACAGTTGCGCGGTTTATGACCGTTGACCCCAAGCAAACAGCCGCCTCCTGCAAAGCTGCGACCTAATCCATGAAGTCTGGATGTTTGTTTCTTTAATGACCCTTTTATAGCCGTTCGATATGGTGCTAAGGATGCCTTCCGTTTCTGTCTGGCTTAGGCTGAACTGTACTGGTGAAGTTTTTTCTTTGTTTTGTCTCTGCCTTTTGTGGACCGTAGGACATATTGATCTGTTTGTATTTGCTTGACAAACACGGGGGCCTGCGTCTCTGGTGTTTAGCGTCGGCGTTGTCAACATAATTGGAATTTCATGCTAAAGTGAAGCATCAAAAATAAACCTGATCTCTCGGATTCATTAAAAGTAATGGCCGTGGAGGGTCCCATAACTGCGATTGATTTCGGATGCTGAGTGTTTACCAGATTGTGTATTTTGAGCTTATTTTGATCGCTGCCATGAAGTCACGAGGAAAGCACAGGTTGAAAGAACGCGGCTGAGTGAAGCCACCGAACAGTTTACTTTTAGTTTAATTTTCATACTGTGTATGCACACACACACATACACACACACATAAATGCATTACTTTATTCTTCCCATCTTTATCTTAAATACGCACCCTGTCACAGACTCATACAGCATCAGGGAGAAGGAAATGACTACCATTTAGCTCGAGCTCTGTCTGCTGGCTGATTTGTTTTTGTCTGTCCTTCACTCTCTCCTTCTATCTGTGTGTTTTCCCTATATATATTCCTTTTCTTTTGCATGTCTGTTGTTTGTGTTCTTTTTCCTCTCTCTCTATGTCTCTTTCTCTCGCTGTCTTTTCTTCTTTTTTGCTTTCTTTGTCATCCTCTTCTTTTTTCTTTTTGTCTCTATCATTCTTAAGCTCTCTTCTTTTGTTTGTCTTTACTTCTTTTTTTGCCATCTTTCTCTTTGTCTTGGTTCTTTTCTTCTCCCCCTCTCTGCACCTTTATAGTTGTTTAATTCTTTTCTTGTTTCCTTTCTCCCTCCTTTTCACTTTCTTTCTCTGTTGTAATCTTTTTTCTTTCACTTTTTATAATTTAGTTAATCTTTTTGCTTTAATTTCTCTCTTGTTCTTTCACTTCTTTTTTTTCTCCTCTTATTCGGTTTTATTTTTTCTTCCTGCTTTAATTTCCCCCTTATACTTTTTCTTTCATATTTCATTAACTGTCTTTTAACTTACTCTTGCTGTCTTTCTTTCTCCCTCTATCTTTCTATCTCTCACTCCCTCTTCCCCCCCTCTATTTCTCTTTCTCGCTCTCTCTGTTTCTCTCTCTCTCTCTCCTTTCTGTCTCTTGCTCTCTCTGTCTCTTGCTCTCTCTCCCTGCTCCCCTAATAACCGCACAGCACCTTGTACATGTTTAATTGGTCCATAAAAATCAAATCAATAATGAAGAGTTTTAAAAAAAGATCAATTGTCAGTTTCACAGCGGAGTCGGAGCGTGAGCGCGAGGAGTGGATCGAGGCAGTGCAGGAATCGATTGTGGAGACGCTGTCCAATTATGAGGTGGCCGAGAAGGTTTGGTTCAACCAGTCGAACAGGAACTGCGCCGACTGCCGAGCGCCGAACCCTGAGTGGGCCTCCATCAACCTCGGAGTGGTCATCTGTAAAACATGTGCAGGTACACACTCTGAACAGAGCGTGCACACACACACACATTTATAGCAGTGTTAAAAGTATGAATACCCCTACAGTGTTAAAAGTATGAATAAAAGAATTTTCACTCCTGCACACAACCTCAACCTCGATAAGCCACACTGTTGTTTTCTTAGTATTACTTCTAACAACCCAGGGCCTATAAGTTCCTCACTGTCATTGCTACATAATTTACATAGTAGATTAGATGCAGAATAAATTGGGATTAAAGGAATATATAAAGATCATTCAAAGAAACCTCAAAAAGATGTAACAATATAACATTACATTATATTGTATCGTATCGTATGATCTTGTTGTATTATGGCTAGCATGTAAGCTTTTAGCTGTGAGCTTAATGGTCACATATTAGTTTATGGCTAGAGCATTATTAACAAGGGTAGACGTAAGTGATATACAAAATGCGCAACAGTTTTCAGTCTGCGTACCTGATTTGTGAATTCATATTGGGTGGAGGGGGGGGGAGGGGGGGGGGGGGGGGGGGGGGGGGGGGGGGGGGGGGGGGGGGGGGGGGGGGGGGGGGGGGG
>JBBJLS010000011.1:9555715-9582932 GCA_037577275.1 Bryconaethiops microstoma
GGAAAGTATGTTTTGAAACTCCAACAAAAAAAAAAAAAACATATATATATATATATATATATATATATATATATAAAATATATATGGGCCTTTTAATGATTTTCAGTGTCAGTATTTTTGCTAGTGAAAAATATACACAAGCTAACAATTTCAAAACCGTTCCAGTAGATTGAAATATATGGTTTATGGAAGTCTGTTTGGCCTGGGCCACTGGGTTGTGAATAAAGTGTGTATCTGTGTGCTTTAAGTTACTATTTATCTCATTAAACTAGGTCAGCGAAGAGCAAGTCAGGCAAATGGAGAGAGAGAACCGCTTTATCATAAGGTGGAAGGACACTACGGTAAGTCCACCCCTTTTAACCTCCACATTAAGTGTGTGTGTTCTGTGGGGAAAAGAAAATGAAGATCAAACTGCAGATGCTGCATTTACTTTTTTAAGCTCGTCTTTGTGATTTAGCAACTTTTTGTCTGTGTAATTGCACTACGCGCATATGTATGTGTCTTTCATTTTTGTATGCATGTTTGTATGCCTGTATGTTTTTATCAGAATCAGAAAACTTTATTGATCCCGGGAGAAATTGCTTATGTGGTGACTGCCACAACACACAGACACACAAGAATACTGTAAATAAAACGAAATATTCATACATATATTTTTACATTATATTGCTACATATTGTCTCACAACCCTGTATAAAAATGTGTATAAGACACACTGATATACATTGCATAAAATGAAGAAAAAAAATTCCTGAAAGCTTATTTACAGTTTACAATTGTTACTTGTTAGTTACTATTGATTCACCAGTCTCTGCGTATATTTTGCCAATGAAACTTTATTTAAAAAATAAAAGCAAAATATTGATGTTTCCACTTTATATCGAATGTACATTGAATCTCCTTGCAAGGAAACACACCTTCACACTGTGAAATTTGTCCATCATTTCTACCCTACGTATTTATGTTTTCAATTTCTAAAGTGTTATTTTGCCCTGCCCAGATGTTGGTTTGAGCTCATGTCGGACAAAGAATCCCATCACCTCCACGCATTAAGCTTAGTTGACAGCAGCACAAAAAACACAGTTTGCTCAGATATCCTGAAAACAAATTAACCTTCCCTGTGTGCTGTTGTCTGAATCCAAAGAGTTGTTTGCGAATTTGTTTTATTTGGTTTATTTATTTATTTTTGGTCTGAGTGGAGAGACAGGAGATTTGGGGTTGGGTTCAGCCATGCAGAATAGAAGGTCAGCTCTTCGAAGGGTCAGTTCTATTACTGTCCCCTCAAGTCATGGGGAAAATTGAAAATCCACTAAGACAAATGAAAAGAGGAAAATGCTTAGGACATGCAGTGGAGTGTTTAGCGGAGGAGGGGGAGCAGAGAAAGGGGTTTGCTTTGGCATTTGTAGTGTTTTGTAACACGTACATGTAAGAAGCTGATTCTGCACTGCACACAACATGGAAATGCATGTGCTTAGAGTGCATTTGTACATGGGGTACCATTATGTGTGGTTTATACTTAGAACTGGTTATTGTTTTCTTTCTTCTATGGTGAGTATTTAGAAATGAATGAACCGCCAGACATCTCAGTGCACCAAACTTCTGCTTTCCTCTGTAATGATGTGTTAAATTATGTGTGACTCCAGCTGTACATCATTTAAATAAACACACACAGCCATGTGAGAAGAATGGAGTGTTGATTACACTTTGTTATTTTCACAGTCACTGCAATAGAGTTGAATGAATTACTCAGTAAATGTGCATATCTTTATCTTTCATTCTTTTTTTTTTCTCTCCTTCTCTCCTCCTCTTTGTCCAATTTGGCTTGAAAGACTTGTAGCATCCTCAAATGAGACAAAACGAAATAATTTTATTTTTGGTTTTATAAGCTTGAAGCACTTAGGCATGGGTGTAATTGATATTTTACCGATGCCAATATCAGTACTGATACTGCTTATCTGGTACTTATCAATACTTTTACTGATAGTACTTTTGATGGTTTATTACATAAATGTAACGGAAAAGTTTTATGAAAATTCAGCAGTTATTGTATTGTTTTTCTTGAGAAACGAGAAACTAAATTGTTTCCTGAGTTTCCTGTACATGTAATGATGGAAGAGCAATCGTATGGAAGTAAATTAGTAACAAAAGTATTTGAATAAAATACATTTTTTGCAATGCCTGATTTATTTCCATGCCTGATTTATTTCAATTGTATTTACAGGATTTAAGATTCAATATAGACACATTAATCTATTCAAATTCAGCAAAAAAAACAAAACAAAAATAAACTTTAATTATTCGATTGGTATTATTCAATGTCTTACTTTCAGCTGGAAATTCCCCCCAACCCCCCCGATACGATCTAGCATCTACGAATACCAATTATCTGAGTAGCAGACCTGCCATAGGAGAAAATAACCTGATTGTGCTGCTTCATTTGTGAGTTTAATTGTTTTGAAAGGAATGTGACCGACTGTCATCACACCAGTCATGACAGCATATGTCCACCATGATGATTATGGTATAGTTATGTCAGTGTTATGTTACCCCATGTTTTTACTTTACAGACTCAAGTATTAACTTTAACTCTGATGTGAACAAAATATATTTGTGTCTCTACAGTTTTCTCCAGCTGGTGACTTGATACTTGAGGTCTACTTGGAAAAGAAAGAGCCAGAAAACTGCTGTTTAATCAAGGTGTGTGTCCGTCTGTCTATTTGTGTTAAACCTGGGGTGATAACTGCCACCGACCAAATCAAAGAGGAGTTAACCAAAGAAAGTGTTTCATTTAATTGTATGAGTAATAGTATTTTATCAGCAACAGAGGAAAGCTGCAGGGTGTGCCCTTACACAGGTGTGAAGCCTTAGCAAAGTGTGTGTGTGTGTGTGTGTGTGTGTGTGTGTGTGTGTGTGTGTGTGTGTGTGTGTGTGTGTGTGTGTGTGTGTATGGCCATGTCTGCATCTCAGTTTCCTTCCTCTGTTCCTCAGCATAACGTATTTGACATATATTGCTCTGTGTGTTAGGTCTCTCCCACTATGAGTTCTGATGAACTGGCTGAAAGCACTTTAGAGTTGAGGGGAATAGAGCCAGGCTCACAGGACCTCTGGACCACGTTTGAGGTCATTGAAAATGGAGAATTGGGTAAGAACCATATTTACACAAAAAAGAGAGCCCAGAACACACTGAACCAGTGTTCTCCAACAATGAACAAACACTGGATTGGTGTGTAATCGCATTAAATTATACTACAGTTCTAACCTAGCAATGTGACTGAGAGGCATTTTCTGATTGCCAGTATCTCTTGATGATGTTCATGTTCCACCTTAAATACTGCTCTGAGCCCAACCACATTTCATCAAAACATGGGTAAATGGCCAAAAATGAAGAAAAAACTAATCTATGAGGTGGTGAAAGTGAGCTGCATGACCCCTAAGGCTTATAAGGACATTAGTGTTTCAGTTTCAGTTTGTGTTTTTAGTCTGATGTGAGCCACTAATATTGCATTTACATGTATTATACAAATGTAAAACTGTAACTCAGCAAATCTTCTTACTATTATTTCAAGGCATTAGCTGATACGTCTTGCAGTTTTCTGTCATTGCTTCATTTGAATGTAGTCATCAGAAGTGGTCTCTGTCTTATTTAATTTAAATCTTGTTTAAATCTGTTTAAACAAGAGTTCTTAGCAACTTGTCAACATGTTCCATTTGACATGTCTACTAAATCTGCTGTCTGATGCTGTGATTTGGAAAAAATATAGCCACCTTAAATCAATATGTTCATTTTATCATGTGATTGATAAGTTATATATGTGTGCATTATTCCTCCTTTTTACTTATTTTTTTATTGGTAAAGGGGCATACTATGGGAAAAAAAACCTTAGAAGTATGAGAACATTTTCAGCATAAACCTTATAAATGATGCTAATTACAACCTTTTAAACTGTGAAAAATAATTTGGCCGGGCCTTGAAGTCTGTAGCAGCTGTGGAGCTGCGTTAAAAATGGCCATGTTACATACATGAGTGCACAGCCTGTTTATTAGAATCATTTCCTTCTGGTTATGAAAAACTATTAACTGACTATGATGGGATTGAAGCAGTGGGGGAACAGAGGGGGCACACACATGAGGCTTGCCAATAGCGCGCACTGTGTTACCCCCTTTCGCAAATTAGGACTGGATAATAGATCTATTTTGCACTTGAGTGTGTTTTCTAATCAGGCTCAGATTGGCTGAGGATAATTGCAAATTTGCACTATGTAATTATGTGCACATGGAAGCCAGAAAAAAAAAAACAGCATTTAATTTGTAATAGATTTTTTTTATAATGATGGAATTTGCTGATGACATTTTAGGGTTGGAGTTAACTGATGTAAGAATTGCCACAGCTGAGGAGATTAATTTTGTAGAAGATTGGAGTTAAATTGTGGAAGACGCCATCCACTACCATTATCTTGCCTGACTTAGACAGAGATGCATGGACACAGACATGCACAGACAGATGATCACATTTGGTGATCATCTACCTCGTTCAGTTGCATAGTAGAAGGGTAAAAACAGGTCAAAAGATTGAACTCTGCATATGAGTCGATCGATCCTATCCTTGCTTCGCCCACACATGCTTTCGCTGTGAGGTTGGACCAGCTCTGCAGATTACTGACAAAGGACCCGTTCCACCTAATGAGTAACTGCAGTGCTAATGAGTAACTCAGTTTTTTGTTAGTTATTCATATAAAATTATATTCATTAATGTTCCAATATTCCCTAGTTCTGATCAGCTGCATCAACATAGTAGAGGTTAGTAGTGTAACTGGATAAACTGGAAAGACAATAATTTCTCAGGTACTACTTATAATGTGTCCCTAGCAACTGTGTTAACAAGACATGCGAAACAATGTAACTACAGATGGATTACAGTTGCACAACTCATGTTAGTACACATGTGAATTGACTTCCCTTTTTATTTGTGTAATCACACATGCATCTTGTATAAATAAGCATATTTTCTCTTTTACATGTGTGAAAAAAGGGTGAGAGTAATTACATTCATGCCTTTCTGATTGTAACAGGAGGGAATTGCCTACATTATGAGACTGGGTACACTGCGTCTGCACAGGAAATGAAAATGTTCCTAACATTAATCTAGCTGTAGTATTATGCTTGTGTTGTGAGCATAATAACCTAACTATGGTTCTGGTGTTAAACCATGCAGCAGATGTAAAGTATGCATGCTTGTAACATTGGTAATTATACACCACCTGTCCAAAAATTCATGTTGGAAAAGCAGCACTTTACACTATTATCTAAGAGAAAATATGCTGTTACAACTATCAAGATGTATTTGTGTAATTATGTAAATAAAATAAACGACATTGACACAGCTGTACTAACAGCTGTACTACTGTAATCCATCTGTAACAATGGCTGCTACAAGTTGTTTCATTCTTAATGCATGCACTGTTTGTGTATCTATGGTTATTAGTGACAATATAAGGTGGAACAATTTCTTATTACGTTGAATGGGTTTTTTTTCCAGCATTATATGAAGCTTGTCAAACTTCGGTATGAGAGAATGTGGGCAGTGGAGAGAACATGGGTACATCAATTTCTCCCATCTCAGTCTTTGTCTTGTTTGTTTCAGAGCGCCCGTTATGCTACAGAGAGAAGGTTCTAGAACAGGTTTTGGAGTGGAATACTCTGGAGGACCCCAGCTCAGCCTACCTGCTCATTAAAAACTTTCCTGGCTTCAAGACGTCCCATTCCAGATCAGGTAGAGAATTCTGTACTCGCACCCAAGAATGACCTCTCCACTAGGTCAGAATCTTGGTCCTTCTCCCAAATACTACTTCCTGACTACATTCCACCAAGGTACTTTCTACATGAAAGATTTATAGGTTTGTTTTCCACAGAGAGCATTTCGAAGATTTCATATCTTCTTCTGTAAGGATTTGCTTTTGCTAGTATATTGAATCATTCACCGCATTAAAGAAAGACTAATTTAGCTGTTGCTTTCTGCTGCTCCTTCCGCCATTCCAAACATAGTAATAGCAGTCAAGAGAGCACCTTAGTCTTTAATAGTCTATTATTGAACTGGCGTATCACATGCAACCTTTTACCCACACAGAGTAATAACTTCCCTTTCACACCTCACCAAATGATATTAATATCTATGAGTCATCTTACTGAATGATTACTGCAGTAACTGTCACTCCCCAAGCTATTTAGATGTGGGCTGTGGCCTTATCAGGTCTTTTTAATAATTTCTTGCCTCTAGTTTGAGTGTCTTGACTGATGTGTAAATTAGTGCATGCCAAATCCCAACTGTAATAATTATTCATTATTATGTGCGTGCCCGGCATTTTGTGTGTGTGTGCGTGCGTGCATGCGCGCGCGTGTGCGTGTGTGTGTGTGTGTGTGTTTAGAAGACCTGACTGATGTCACTAAAGGAGAGCACCTGAAGTTTAAAGATGGCTCAACCAAACTGCTGTCGGGTCACAAATTTCAGGATAGATACCTGGTGCTGCGGGACAAGAAGCTGCTACTGTACAAAGACCCCAAAGTATGGATTTACCTACGTCCTTCTTTCCATGCTTCTGTCCTTTCCTGTCCTGTCCTGTTCTTTCCTGTTTGCTTCCTTTCTTCTTGTTTCCTTTCCTTTCCTTTGCTTTCTTTTCTCATTTCCTTACTTGCTATATTTTCTCCTCTCTCTCTCTCTCTTTTACTCTATCACTTAACTTCTTCCTTCATTATTGCCTCTAACCCCAACACTGCCCCAAAACCCACCAAGAACTGAGCTTGTAGCATATTGATTATTTTTCTTTCTTTCTTACTGTCTTTCTTTCTTTCTGTCTTTCTTTCTCCCTCTCTTTGTCTTTTTCCTCTCCGTCTCTCTTCACCACACACACTCTCTCTCTCTCTCTCTCTCTCTCTTTAATTATTGCCTTGAGCTCCAGCCCTACCCTGTAACCAATCAGAGAGTTTTGGAGGAATATCTGAGTTTTTCTGCCCATGACAGTGTTGCAGCAGTAGCTGGGTCCCTGTTCACCTGCCTTGTTGCCGCCTTGGCTCTCTCGCCGATTACAACGCTTTAGTTTGGCCATTCATGCACACGGTTTTCGATTTTCTTTCAGATGAGCTAATGATTAAAAGACCGAGGTAGGATGAAATTGCTCTGGGCCGGTTGGATGGCCCACTTGCGATGCACCATGGAGGGGGAGATAATGCACCTGTTTCTTCATTTTGAGAAGTAAAGATGTCTAAAGCTCTTTCTTTCCCCTGGAATTAAAATGGTGATTAAAAAAGTTCCGATTTTGTAATTTGTGCAGTTTGTTGTTCTGCCCTCTTTTATACCATGCGCTTAAGCACATTTCTCCCTCAGGGGCACACACACGCACAGCTCGAGCCACGTAAAGACAGTTCTGTGTGTTAATAATTGATATTTCAAGAAAGGGAGCGAGCATGTAAGCGCGTGCAGGGAGGAGGTTAAGACAATTTAAATGTAGGCTGTTCTTTTCTTAATTAGCGTAATATGTGACTGCTTCAGAATGTTCTCCTAATTATCAAGTGAAGAAGGTGGAAATCAGCTGTGAAGCAGAAATTTAATTGATATTCTGATGCCTTTGTTTCTCCAAGTTTCTTTTTCTTGAGCAAGTGAGTGGGCAAAAGGTTTGTGTGAGAAAGAATCTCATTTTATCATTGCGCTCTTCTCTGGCTGCGCTGTGTTGTTCATTATGTGTGAAATGCATCCCTTCAAGGCAACATTACAGTCTTGTTGGCATATGCTAGTTTAAACAAGGCCCTTGGGCTTGGAACTGCTGCACACAGGATACTGGCATTATTTTCCTCTTTTCAAAGAAATGAACACGGGGAAATAAAAGAATATCATGGATAGTTCAGCTGAGCCGCTCGCGCTCCGACTGCAAGTCTGACTCAATTCCAGCACTTACAGTGATAGTTTGGGGAAAATGTGGCACAATATGATGGAGCCATTTTCACTGTCGTCTCCTCAAGCAAAGATGATGTTATTACCCACCAGATATAATCAACCAAGGGGGCTACAGCCATATTGAATTATGGAGAACTGTACAAAGGTACATTGCTTATTCGAGGAGTTCATATGGCTTCATATGGAGCAGGAGTGTGGATGCGTTTTGAATTATATTTTCCAACTTTTCTGGGTCAAATTAGTGTCTTTATATTGTCACATGTAATCTCTTCCTCAGAGCACAAAGCCAGAGCGAGAGGTTCCTGTGGAGTCTGTGAAGTGCTACCTAGGCCTGAGAAAAAAGTTGAAACCAACAAGCAAGTAAGGACTCCTAGTCCTTCATTTCTTACTCATTTATTTCAGTGTCATAGTTATACAGTTGCTTGCAAACATTCGTGCATGCCTGGTCAAATGATGTGCTGACTATGTGAAAATAACACGTTCTGAAATATGGTCTGTGAAAAGTTTATATTTTATACTTTTTTCCCCATGTTAATCTGAATTAAATAGAAATGATATATATAGTAAAATCTGTTTTTTATGTAGTAAAACATGATTGGTGTATAATGATTGTACATAATGCACCTCCTTTTAATCAAAACATGCTCTGTAACATTCCAAACCCCATCCCATATTGCCACCAATACAACATCCAATATAGTAATCCCACAAATATTTTCGAGTTAAAGATCTATTTTTACATGCAATAGACAAGTACCAGAAAAAAATACAGTCTAAGTAAGTACGTGATTAAGATCGATTCACAATTATTTTTGTGTTATCCTCTGTCCTCGTTAATATCACTTCCTGCCTGCTGCTGTCTCAGACCCTTGTGCCTATGATGCATGGCCCTCTCAGCTTAGTTCAAGTCCCTTTCCCAGAGAAAGGCTTTAAAGGCTTCCCCAAAACCACATTTATATCTCACAATAACAGAATTGATTAAAGGTAATTGGGTTTTAACAAATACAAATTATCCATTTTGTCCTCTCCCTTGGGAAGCAGTTTTATTTTAATCATTTTCAGAGCAGATCAGAACATTTTACCAGTTATCATTTTAATCAATTTCTCTGAATGGGAGCGTAACAAAAACCCGATAACTGCGTCTCTGGAATTATAATGTGTTTCACATTCAAATGGGGTGGAAAAGAGACGGGCGGGAGGGAACGGAGATGGAGAGATTAGGGGAAAAATCGATCCGTGGAATTGAGCGTGGCATTGGGAGAGGGAAAGAAAGGTGAAAGATATAGAGACAGGGTTGGGCGCAAAAGAACTGGGTGTTCAAACAGCAACTTATTTTTTTTCAGTGGTGCAAGAATGGCGCTTGTATGATGTGATAAGGCTGAAACCTTGTGAGGTTAGAATGCGATATTAGAAAAGCGTTGTCTATAGCAGTCAGTCATCTCAGAGAAAGAAACAGACAGAGAGCTGCTGAATAGAAGCAGACGGAAGAAATCGCAGTTTACCCTGGAACCATTTATAATAGTTTCTCTATTTTTCTTCTTGCAATTCTGGCTGCATCCATTGTCGTTGCATACATTGTGAATGCCATTGCAGCGTTAATATCTGGAGAATCTTTCGTCACCCCCAAAATCCGAATGGCATTGTACTTTTATTTTGCTTATGGCTGTTTCTGTAGCTTTATAGTTTTAGTATTTTTTTTTTTTGCCCCCAGAGCAGCAAAAAAAATCAACAGGAACCAGTTGACCTGAAGATAAAGGCAATCAAAACTGGAACTTCTCCATCCCTGTCCTGGAACTTCTCCATGCCTGTAAATCAGAGCTCTGTGTGTCCAAACTCCCTCTTTGCCCCGTCTATGGATTTAGAGAAAGCAGAGATCTTTCATACACGGAATATCATGTGTACAGTTTGAATCCATTAGTATCATGTGCTGAACTATTGCCAGAAAGCAAAGAGCAGGGAGGCCTTCCTTTAGCCCCAGCTTTTATTCCGCCCACCAGCTCTTTAAACTGCATTTAGGTCTTATTTAGGCCGCTGTGGAGGAAGCTAAGCTGAATTTTATGGTTGCTTAGCGCTTTAGCAATCCTCTGGGGGTCGCATTTTGCGACTGTTGGAAAGAGTTGAGAATAGACTTAAATCGATATGGGGTCTTTGGTGAAATGCTGGGAGGCTAAAGGTCTCTCTCTCTCTCTCTCTCTCTCTCTCTCTCTCTCAGTTGGGGCTTTACTGTTTACACTCAAAAACAGCAATGGTAAGAGCAACTCATTTTGGCTTAATTGCACAATAACTCCTCGAGAATGGACTGTGTATTTATGTATGGTTCTGTTTTTGGTATCTTGCTTACATTTTAAAGTCTTAGTATGTAGCTGGCATTTGCCGTTTTAACAATAGTGTGAGATGTACCAGTGGCGAAGCTCACTTTGGACTTTGTATTCCCCTGTTAAGGTATTTCTGCTGCGAAGGAAAAGATTCTCAACTGGACTGGGTTATTTCCATTATCAGATGCAAGGTGAGCTCACTTACATTGTCTCTGCGTGAAAGAGAGATTAAAGTACAATAACTGTTTCTGTGTCGATTACTAATAACCCAAACAGATGTTTTGTTATTGCATTTCCAAATTACATATTTTCTTCAGAGGAAAAAAAAAAGAAGTCAGCTCTCTTTTGCTCCTTTCAGACTGAAGTGAAGGGAAAAAAAACTGCCCACTTTTCAGCGAAGCATTTTCCTTTTCTAGCACAATGAAGAGGGGTAAAAAAGGGATAGTTATGTGAATAAGGGGAAAGTTTTTGAGGTCATTCGCTGCCAGCATAAATCACATTATCCGGAAAAGTCTTTTAGCAGAAATAAGGTCATGTAGACTGCCACAATCACACTGGCTCCATCACCCTCCTCTCTCAGCAGCTGAGTGCAGCTACAGACCAAAGGCCTGAGTCAGCTCACCGTGCATTAATAATAGAAACGGAGGGCACGTATTGGCGGGGAGGCTAGCGATGATTTAGACGTTGTCTGGATTCCACCCCCCCTCCCCCACTCCTCCTTTTTTCTGCCCAAGTGCTTCTGCCTTATCTGCCTCCCTCAGTCTCTTACTTTATTGTGAGCTTTTGTCCTTCTTTTTGTGGTTTTGTTCCGATCGAGCGATACAGGTTTAAAAAATAAAGAGCTCGGAATAGTTTTATAGGAAAACTCTAAAGTGTAGGCCAAGACTTCTGCAAGAGAGAGAGAGAGGCAGACAGAGACAGAGAGAATCACAAATGGGTTTGAAGCATTTAAGGTACTTTTATAAGAATGTTTTAGCAAGTCTATATTGTGCAAGCCTTGAGTGGTGGAGACAACCCAGCAACTAGACTAATTGATACCCTCAGACTGTGGCACTTTCACATTCTTTTTCTATCTTTTTAACCACCACTCTCCGAGGTGTGGTTTCCATAGAAACTGCAGAGGAACAATGCAGAGGTAAAGGTACAGGTAGATGAGTCCTTTCTGCTGCTAAAACAAGGATAAATATGCCAAGAACAGGATCAGAGGCCACAGAGTCGCAGGGGAAAGTACAAGCTGTCTTAGCAAGCAAAAAGAGGGCGTTCCAGTCGTTCTGGTCCTGGTGCGAGATGTTCCAGCACATTTGTTCTTGCATCATTAAGGTCTTAAAGTTGCTTTTAGAACTTAGATTGGCATCTAGTGCATGTAAGTTAATAGAATAGTTTTATAGACTGTGCTTGTTTTTGGCGTTCACTTTCTTAATTTTAAGACACAAAGCACTTTACTTAAGACTCTTGCACATGAAGCGGAGGAGTGAAACACTGAGCAGTTCAGAATTGTCTTTGCTTTAACATCCGATTCATAAAAGACTATACAACTGGCCTGTCATCACAGTAACCTTAAATGCTATTATGTTTTATTTGTGACTATACATTTAACCTAAATGCTTATTTTGGAGGTCCCTCAGCTGAGGGAATATCAACATTGATGGAATATCATTGTATCATGGAAATGTATAGGGAAAAAAACAAATGTGACTTATTGGTAAGGAAATAAATAAGCATATATACATTTTTTATTGTGTTTAAATGCTTTTTATTGCAGTTGTGCACAATTATTGATATCAAGAGAGCTGCTATTGTGCTGTCACTTTTGTCTCAGGGAGAGAAAGTCATTGCGGAGATGGATAAACTGTTAAGAGTTCTCACCCCTTAATGCTCACTAGCAGCTCAACTAGAGTTACAACATTTCACACACAGAGTATCTCCAACAATGTCTTAGTTAATCTGATAACAAAGGTACTGGTTGAAAATGTTATTTGACTATATTGATTAAAAATGTCTGAGTTGATTATTGAATAATTTGAATTAGAAAACAGATGACCCGCTAATTCTAGAGTGTGATCCTACTACTTAAAGCAAGGCTTTACTCAGGAATGATTGTTTGGCTACCAGATATCAAGTCAAGTAACCAAATTATTCTCATATCTTTCTGCTAGTCACATTTTATTTTTTATGTTTTTGTCTGATGTAACTCTAATCTGGGGAAACCATTCCACATGTTATCCTTTGTGTGCCAAAAGAAAATCCTTCATGCCATGACTTCATGAAGTATTTAGGCATTTGTGCCTTTGTCTTTGTGTTCATTGTGTTAAGAAGCAAAATGTCAAATCAAGTGTCATTTATTTTGCCATTCAAATACTACAATTTCCTTATAGGCGAGTATTCTTTCAAACGGTGATTGGTGTGTTTCAGATCATTATTGTTTGAGCTGTTGTCTTGCAGACTTCAGCAGGTTTGCATGCGTAATGCCTATTGAAATACACGATCCCACAAGCTTACACATTGAGGCTGTTTTTCTTACAATGCTGTACAGACTTTTTACAGTACTCTTAATGCAGTATGGTTGGAGGTATTCTACAGGCCTTCTCCACAGAAGTAGTCTGCCATTGGTTGGATGTTTTTCTCCGAGTTTGTTTTCTCATATCATTATGTCAAAGTGTTCAAATAATTGTTGGGGCCACTGTGTTTTCCTTTTGTATATACATTTGCATGTTAGTCTTTTATCATACTGGAGTAACTTTGTGTGTTTTTATTCATATAGTATGGAGGAGACTTATGGCCAACATGCAAAAACAAGAGCAAGTTTTCAATTCAACAGAGCGATACAGAGTATAGTTCCAGTCACCGGGGATCAGAGAATGAAACAAGAAGGCAAAGCAAGGGGGTCAGCATCAAAGCATACCATACTAATTTTACAACTCAAAATAGCATTATCTGCATGCCTAAGGAGTTATGAAGACATAGCGAGCTTCATTTCCTTTTTTATGAAAATGAAAATGTTGCAGTGCTCACATACAGGCGCTTGTTCTCTTTTTCCACTTCTTGGGTTTCCTTTTGTAAGTACAAAACATGACAGTACAGAATGATTTTAAGGAACGATTTTCATGACAGATATTTTGGATATTTTGTAGCCTCAAAAAAAAAGCAGCATATCCAGGCATCTTGCGTGATGCCACAGCCATCTGTAGCATGGTGTCCATGAGAGCAAAATTGGCCTCGGTCTCTTGGTACATGCTTACCAAAATTGATGTATCAGAATTGGCAGTTGACATTCTCTTCCAAGCATGTTGAGCTGTCCAATAACATTGTGTAATAAAATGTGACTCATAAGAAGCATGTGTTAGCGTTGGTGGTGATAGGAGGACCTCAATACTAGTGAGTGGACTTTACTTGACAAAATTAGTGAGATTTGGAAAGAAGTTGAGAAAAAATGATCAGAATGTCTTTTTTGGGCTGAAGCTTGAACACTACACATGCTCCATACTTTTTAGTTGGTTACAGTTATATTGTCAAATACTCTGCTCATAAGTGTTTGGTTGCTTCTGAGAGATATCGTACTCATCTGAGCTTCATAGTGTTAGGTTGCATTTCCCCACTTACAGCTTGTTAGGACAATCTTGTTGTCTGTGTAAGCTAAGATTAAAATAGTAACTACTTGTGATTTGAAAATTACACCCTTTCATATTATTATTGTGACAAAATGGTCAGTCTTTCACCTCTAAATGCAGTTCAAGGAAACCAAAGACTGTAATGATCCTGACAATTTGTTCACTTCATTTGTTTTGACAGGATAACAGGATGGTACCCACGAATATTACTCCCAAGACAGAGAACTCTAATGAAGCTAATTACAAGCATAAAATGGCCATTTTAGAGAGTCATTTTAAACAAAAAGACCAAAGATGGGACTCCAAATTAGGACACACAATGGCCACCAGTGGACTTAACCATCCCCTCCCAAGAGACAGAATGGCCTGTGATGGACCATCCCAAATTCATAGTGTTCCCTCATGCCTGGACGAAAGTAATCATACCAGACCTCCTCAAAAGAAAGTTATGTTTGGATATGCAGCAGGACAAATGCCACAAAATCTTCTAAGCGAACTGAGCACTGTCCTTAACCAGACGGGACGGGCTCCCAAGGGAGGAAGCTGAGAGGACATTAAAAAAGGTCTTCCAAGTTGTACACAAAGCAAAGTAGAGGTCAAAATAGCAAAATCGCTCTCAGATCTCAGGCAGACAAAATAAAGCTGTAAATAATGAAATATTTATTTCTTGTGTGTCCTGAGTAAAGCATTTCTCTCTATGACTTAACCATCATCTAAAGAGGATTTCACACAGCCAGCAAGCCAGTTCAGTGGTACAATGCCGATACAACGGCAAGGAAGGTGGAAGCGTACATCCAAAGGGCTCTCAGATTGACTTATAGGTCAAACATCAAGGTGTAGGAGTATGTAGATGTATATTCCTTAAACTAATCATCAAAAATGCTTGAAAATGTTCTTGTTACGGTGTTCACGTTTTCAGGGAGTATGTATTATTACAAATATCAGTATTACCCTACAATAATCATTGCTACCACAATCTACATCAGTCACCGGTCTTATCCATAAAGTGCCAATGTAGCTGTTGGTTTTCATTCCAGTCAAGCAGAAGCTCACCTGATTCCACGTGTTTAAACTGTTGGTGTCATTTTTTCAAACAGTGTGTGAGATATGAGGTGTGCTACTGCTTCATGTTTAATTTGAGGTTGAGTTGAAGTCCGTTCAGACACTACTTTGATTATCTAAGACTGCTGGCATGTTCAGTGGTTTAGTGTGTTATATGTTTTGTACATTTAAGAATAGCTGTTCTATAAAATGACTATTTTTTCATTCCAAGTCACCCAAAACCTTTGCATAATGAATATTCATCTGAAATGGGTATACACTGGTTTCTGTTGCCCAGTTTACTTAAATATTTATGACCAGGATTTTACGCAGATGATGTATCACTTCACTGCCGCCTGCATTTCGTGTTCTTTTAAAGTATTCTAATTGTTCACTTATGACTGTTGCTAAAACCTGTAATGTATTGTTAGACTCTGTGAGATTGTATAAATAAATGAAGCTGAAAGTTAACTGTGAGATGCCTTTTGCTGTATTACATTCTACTCAGTGTTGTTGCCTGATATAAATGTTAATGAAAAACTAACATCATACAAGACTTTAATTGATAATTGTTACTATGATTTTACTATGAAATACTACTGCTTTCACTCTGCATAAGACCTTGAGGTTGAATGAATGTTAACTCTATTATGCTGTTTACCTGAATGATAGCTTTTAGCCATGTTTGCTTTCATTCTCCATTATCTAACTTCATGATAGTATCTAGACGATTGCAGATCACAGGGGTGGGTGTGTGTGTGTGTGTGTGTGCGCGCGGGATGTATTATTCTTACACTGTGTCCGGGCTGCCATCGATGAGAGAGGTTTGTGTGACACACCTGTTCTATTTCCCTCATTAGTTCCTTTTGTTAGAAATAATTATCATGGTTATAAATGACAAGCGGGAGACTTTTACACCTCAAGCACTGCCAGATTGTATGATTCTCAAAGCACAAAGAAACATGACACTTTCGTGTTCCAATCATGTGTGTGTGTGAGAGAGGAAAAGACTGTACATTAACATGTGAGCTGTGTGTGTGGTTCTCGCCTGTTAACAGTCAACTCCTTTACTGCATGTAGCTTTTCACATGCTGCGGTGCTTCCCTTTGAAGGTTACCATATGGCAGGAGTTACACAACTGAGAGTTGATATAAAGATGTTACGCACCCCACTCTGAGCTTGGCACTCTAAAGATGGCTCCAACAGTAGCTCAGTGAGACACATGGCTTTGTACATGTACAACCTAGATTCATGCTTCTGTCACATGTACAAACATGCAGGTCTGAAGATTAGGTTGGAATGTTAAGTGATTAGAACACTAACGTTCCAACAGTAGCTCAGTGAGACACGGTTCTTTGTACACATACAGCATATGTTCCTGTATCTGTTGCATGTAAAAACATGTTAGGTTGGAATGTTAGTGTTAATTAGAACTCATGATAAATGTATTCACTCTTTTAAGTTCACATTCCTTTTTGTGGCCTAAACAATTCACACACTAATTTCAAACTTAAGTGTACTTATGAAAATGGTTTCATTTTACATGTCTGTTACATCTGCATATAGCTTTAAAGCAGGACTGTAACTGAAATTTTGATCAGTACCTAAAAGCAGTGCAAGAATTTTCAGACCAAGCCCCACCCAAGGCACATCAATTTGAGTCTTTGTTTTGAAACTCACCATGCAGAGTGCCAAATAAAAGTGATTTTTCTAATCACTGCCAGTGAGATTACTGTATAGCCACAATAACAATCATCAGCAAATGATGGATAAATCAAATTAAAAATATAATATTTGGAACATATAAAGATGTTTTTTGGCCAGACAACTTAAATATAAATGCTGTTTTGGCTGTGCCAATCTGTCCTCTCCTAATTTGATGGGCTGTTTTATTTCTCGTGTGTGCATTTCCTCGCAAGCTTGAGGCTAGCAGACCTCTGTGGTAAATTCTGTCAACGCGAGTGGATGACCCCAGCATGCAGGATTAAAGTTTGTTTTAAGGTAATGAAGGAGGAATAAAGTAATGAGAATCACTAAAGCAGAGGAGATGCAGTTTAAAATCTGTTCAAAATCAGAGGCTGGCTCTGAGAACTTGTTTGTGAAATTTGAAAGTGAACCGATGCAGTCAGATTCTGTTAACTTTGAGCACTGTTTCCCAAATATATGTGGGGTTCAACTATCAAAACAGATACATTACATGGACAAAAGTATTGGGACACCTGACCATTACACCAAAAGGGACTTTAATGACATTTAATTCAAATACATAAACTTTAATATGGAGTTGGTCCCCCCTTTGCAGCTATAGCAGCTTCCACTCTTCTTGGAAGGCTTTCCACAAGATTTTTCATATTGGATGAGAAGACCCAGCTCACAATTTCTGTTCGATGGGGTTGAGATCAGGACTCAAGTTCTTTCACACCGAGCACATCCAGCCATGTCTTTATGGAGCTTGCTATGTGCACTCGGGCACAATCATGCTGGAATGAAGAAGGTTCTTCTACAAACCGTGTCCACAAAGTTGGAAGCATGGCATTGTCCAAAATGTCTTGGTCTGCTGAAGCCTTAAGATTACCCTTCATTGGAAGTAAGGGGCCTTGCCCAAACCTTGAAAAAGAGGTTGGCCTTAATACTTTTGTCCATACAGTGCATTTTAAGCTCTATTGCATGTGCATGTTTTTAAAAATAATTCTACAGTGTTCTGAAAAAATGTAATCAAATCAATTTGCACTGAATCTTTTACTAAAGAATTGTAATTCACTTGTGGTAAAGTCAGAGATTTAAGGTGATGTTGGCAAAGAGAAGTCACCAGTACTGTTTTTATGCTCTGCTCTGAAGCTATCAATCTATCAAAATTATATATTATAGATTGTATATGCTGTGTAGCACCACTGCAATATACAACAAAAGAATTTGTTGTTTTAATGTAGAAAATAAATACAGGTCAGTTTCCTGAGGATTACTCTGCCCAGCTATTCTAAAATGTGTCGATAATCTTTTCCATAAATTTCACTCTAATTTCTCAGCTTTACCACACAAACCAAAACTGATATAATAAAAAAGGTCTTTAAAAAACACTACCACTGAAAGCTCAAATTAAAAAAAAAAAAAAAAGTTGAAGCCAATATGATTCAAACATTTGCTCATAAAAGATGCAGTGTGTCTCTGTAAGCTATTACTGCAAGCCTTGTGTTTGATCAAGCACAGGCCAATTCGGCTTTATTTTGGATGGGGGGGGGGGGGGAAGACAAGTCTCTGTCTCCGACAAGCCACTGAGTAAATGGCACATCATATGAACTCATCATTTATTGATGGTCCTCAATTCTGCACATATTGGATAAGCCTAGCAAATTAACAGTAAATAAAGCTAGTTTGTTTTCAAATCAAGGAGGTGGGAAAGGGCCTGAGGGGAAGCTTTGGGTCTTCAAGTGCTCAAGTTGACCTCAAATGCTTGATGAAATCTCCTAAAGTGTTTGTGTTCTATTATATATAATAGCTAGATGTCTTATTACTTAAATAATGACTTTTTTGCTTTGCTAGTTACTGGCAATACAGCTTTGCTGATTCTCTCTTTCTGTATTTGTCACACTAAATGGTTTCAGATCTTCATACAAAATGTAGGAGAACATGAGGAAACACAACATAGTCTTAAGTGATAATGTTGTTTATTAGTGGGGAAAAAAAAAATCTCAGCAGGATCTAAGAGTTTATGAAGTGTTTTTTAATAATTATCAGATGTAATGGGACCCCTGACTTTCAAAAAGTTTCACAGCTCACCATTTGAAGATCCATCATTATTCCCAAAGGCACATTTTGGTAAATATTAGATGAGCATTTATGTTCCTCTTAGTTAGCATTGGCTTTTAGCTTGAAACATACCATCTTTGCCCAGTCTCTGTCTAAAGGCAAAATAATTGAACAGTGACCTTGTCTGAAGCAGCCAAGGCCTTCGGTTTCTATTATGCCAATATGGGTTCTTTGTGGCTTCTCAAATGCACACATTGAGGAACTTTGATAGAACGCCCACTTGAAGATCACCACTGCTGGAATCCTAGAGCCTTAGAAATGTCTCTACAACCCTCTCAAAACTGTTATATTTTTAATAATGATGTTTTTCCGCTCTTCCAGAGATTCTTTTGTGGCACATTGTGCTACTTAATTTAAAGCTTTGTTGGAAATGTTTTGTTTAAGGTTAGATTTAGTGGGGCTGCTGGTAACCAAACCTGACCCCAAGTATCAACAAAATTTGGTTAATTTCATCAATGGAGTTACATTTTCACAGAGGGCCAGAAGGTGTTATATAACTTTTTCCGTCAATAAATAAAGTTATCCCTTAAAGATTTAATTCTTTGTTTACTTGTTTTGTTTGAAACTTTACTTGTTTGATCTGAAACTATTGTGATTAGTATGTGTGGCAATTGTGAATCATGATAAATACACAAATATAAGGAATAAATCGGGGGGGCGGGCAAAAAAATGTTTATGGTACTATATGTATAAGCTAAGTATCACAGATGAGAGGTTTCAGCTTGGACTTTCCTATGGCTTGGCAGCACTTGCTGAGTATCAAGTTTATGCATAACTGTAATCACACTAGTTTGCAAAGTTCAGAAGCATAAACTAATTGTTTTTTCTTTCTGAAAAAAAATCAAAGCTTCAGAACTTCAAATAAGACAGTTAACTAGTTAACTAGCTAAACTACTTTATATGAAAATTATGAGAACATTGTTAGTCATGATGAACATGTTTTAGTCATGAACAAATATGTCATTTAACTTGTCATTTCTTGTGTTAACTCTGTTAAGATAAAAGACTCTCTGAAAAATAAATAAACATTCCACAATGCTTACAAGTAAGTGGTCAGAACTTTACAAATACTTATAACCATCTTCCAGGATTCTAATAGAATTCTAATAGAAAACATACTGCATGACATAACTGGGTATGAAATTAAAAAAAAATCAGTAATGTTTCTTTCCAGAGGCTATAGCCACTTTAACAGAAATGGGGAAAAATAGTGACCTTACGCTGTTGTTTGCTGTTATGTTAGCAATTAGATGAAGAAATGTGGAAAAATGTAATCTACAGGCTGAATCAGCATTTCTCAGAATTAATGATCTTAAAATTTTAATATTAATTGGTGTACCCCCAGAGCTTCAGAAACACATTGCTAGTGGAGCAGGTGAAGGACTTCAACCCAAAATGTCCTTTTCCTCAGAAACTTTGTTTGCAGCACCCAACTACAAATTTATATGCACTGACATGCCACACCATTATGTACCCTTACTTTGTATCTAAACTCATTGTCTAATTTATCTGCTACAAATGCTACACATTTAGGTGCAATTTGTAGTTTACAATTGAATTCTGTAGTGTGTACAGAATTACAGAATGTAATTTATTTCCCTGCATTGTTTGTGAGCCCTCTTTACTTCGTTAATTAATGTTCTCGACCCCTACAGGACGTGCACATTGAATTAAATAGTTCCAACTAAATACTCTGGTTTGTCATAAAAACATATTTTCTTTGTGATGCTCTAGTGATCACTATGCTGAAAGCGGGGTGATCAGAACACAGATCACTAATCTAGACAACATGGATCAGAATAAGATGGGATGGCCAACAAAGGTTAATGAAATCTACTATTGTGTTGATACTGAAGGTAAGAACTCAATAGACTACACACATCTAAACACATAAGAAAGAACTTCCACAGCCTCACTTCAAATGTAATACTGTTGAAAAAACAGTACAATTCTGAACTTTCCTGAATACTTTTCAAGCAATTTCCTCTGGGACCAATAAAGTTTACTGACTCTGATTCTAAAATTCCAAACTTTAAAGCTACTTTTTTATGAGCTTATAGGCTCATGATTTCTTAAGTTACCTCTATTTTTTTATTTGTTTAGCAGTTTGATTAAATTTCTTTATAAAGTGGCTGACTTCCACTTATTCCACCACATTATCTTTTTCTCTGTTACTTATTTATTTATTGAAATAATAATATTTAATTGATAAATGAGTATGAGCACTGGAAGCAATGCACATATTTTATGCAACAAAAAACTTTTGTGCTAAAAGCATTAAAATATTACATTATTATATTACAATTACAGCAGTCACTAAATGAAACATTCAACAGTCTACCACTTGAGTCCTTTGGTATTAATTTACACATGCAATTGCCATCTTCAGAGATATATTTTTTTTCTTAGGCTTAGTAAATCTATCTGCAGGTGCTAAATTCATCATTTGCAATGATTCTGCATTTTGCATGGTTTGGAAGAAACACTCAAAATTGAACACTGAAAAAAGAACCATGGACCCTGTTAGCAGATCAGCCTGTGCATTTTTGCGAGGTTTCATGTTTCTACCCACTCAAACATTTAGTAAATCAGGATCTAAACTAGCTGTATTGTAATTTCCCCTATCTACTCTCATTAGACATAGATTATCAGATACACTTACTATGAATTAATCATCCACTGTCTACCCAGCCTAATAATGTAAAGGTATATAATTTTACCAGATATAATTTGGAAGGTGGAGCACTCTCAGAACAGCGTATTTGTATGACAAATTGCGCCACACAAAACTTTAGCTTAGTTTCCAGTGGCACTATAATTGTAGGCCTCATTACTCGTTATATTTGTGGGTTCATGCATGGATATTTGTGTGTCTTTTCCCGCCTGCAGAACATCTTATCCACACTGGACTGTCTCTCTTGATGTAATCAAATTGTGACAATAGCGCCCACAGCACAAACAACAAGGCCCAATTTCACTCCGTTTCACCTGGATATCGGCCACTCGAATTGGGCATGCAACTTTATCGGCCCAAAGCTAGTTCGCTGAAATTACCATCACGGATTGGCAAAAGCGAGAGTGCTCTAGAGGCACTGTTTGAAGTGATATGGAGGGCTTGTGAAATGGGGGACCACAGTCTTGCCTCAAATTATGGCAAATTACATTCATCACAGCCTGTTTGTTTGTCTGCTTCGATTATAGCCTGATATGGTAATTTACTGTATCATTCTCACTTCATGGAACTGGCTCTCTGGGTCTTCCAAATGCCTTCTTTGGCTTTCAGAGGTTAAAAACCCATTGTTAAGTTATGCAGTGGGAAACATCTAATCAAGATGTAGACTGGGCATGATGGAAGCCAGGCAACATATGTGTGCAGCAAATGGATAATGAGCCTGTATTCTGTCTGAATTATTCACGGGTGGGAAGAGATTTGGGGGAGTTATGAATCATTATGAAGCTTATCATATCAGGATTAATAAGCTTGATGATATCACGCCATTTGTTCAACTGGCACAGGACTCAAATTCGGTATCATAATATGCATCGCTGTAACACCCCCACCCCCATACTGCTCCGCCCCATTATGCCTTTATCTGATGTAAATATAGCAACCCTTGTTGAATGGTGAGAATGTCTGATTGGCTGCCTAACAACTAGCTAATTAGCAGTTGAAAGACAATGCGGAGTTGATGTGAGATAATTTATGATCACACATGAAAACAAATTTCACAATGTGGCAAAGACAAAGATAGGTCAAATGTGTGTGGATATGTGAGAGAGAGAGTTAAATTATTGTAAAAGTAACACATAAGAGATCTCATCTGAGGAAAGATCTCAATAGATTAGCACTATTTGTTCATATTTGCAAGTTCCATTCTCTAAAGTTTTGGCATGTACTCATTGGCAATGTTCCTTTCATATGAGGAAGCAATTTAAATTGCAAGTAGTATCATTAACCTTATGGTGAGTTTTTCCTCTTACTTAATTATGGGGCCCTTCTGGCACAAAGTTTTGTGGTCTCCTAGCATAATCTGTGCAGTATAACTAAGTAACTTGTTAACTAGCAAACTATAATGCAGATCCGGTAGATAGTTATAGTTGAACATTGCTCTTGGTTTTTGCAGTGCACCATTCAAACTACATTTTTCAACACCCCCGCAAATATTCCACTAGGGGACTAGATTGACCGTAAACACTGCTGTATGTTGGAAGGCCAAACAGTATCTGAGAAAATTTGAATTTTTTACAAATTTACCATAATTTTCCCATAGTGGCAAACATTTAGATCTGCATTGTAAGAAACATGACCAGTAGCTGAACAACATGATTGTCATGTCCTATCAACGGCCGCTAGAGGCCATATGAGTTTGGGTTTTGGTTTTTGGGTCTTTTATGTTGATATGGAGCACACCGGCCTTAGATTTGTTTATGTTATGTGTTTCAGCTGACCGGTGTGCTCATAGAAGAGGGATTTATGTTCTTATTGGTTTGTGGGGTTTCAGATTTTAAGTTTGTTAGGGGTGGACCTCAGTGTTGGTCCACCATCATTCTAAGCCCAGGTTGTATTGGTCCTGTCTCCTATTGTTTAAGAGTTCTATTAGGCCCTTGAGCCTGTTAGGCCCTTGTGCCTGGAAATCTGTGAATGTGCTTGCTTCATGTGCCTGGAGAAGGAAGAGAACTGTGACAGATTGACCGACCTACCAACTGCAGGTGCAGCAGACTAGGCGTGCACGCCCGAGGAGGAGTGGCTCCTGGCAGAGCTATCCATGCTCTCCCAGGAGCTGATAGCAAAAGACATGGTTGACTGAGACTTGGCCAACTGGCTAGCACCTCAGCAAGTGAGGAGGAAGTGGGCAAGGAAGTCCGCCTTGAGCACCCTGGCGAAGGCGCTGGTCACAAGTGCACTTTCGGTCCTCCTGCTGGCATCCTGCCAGGACCCTCGACCAGCGTGGAGGAAGCAAGCAAAGAGGCCTGCATTGAGCACCCCGGCGAAGGCGCCAGCTACGAGTGCTCTTCCGGTCTCCCCGCTGGCTCCGAGGACCCTGGAGCAGTACGTGGAGGAGCAATGCCAGACGGACGAGTTCGCCCCGCAAGGCCACGCAGCCAGTCTTGCCACTCCTCGAGGCCATGCAGCCCGTCTCACCACTCCTCGCGGCCGCGGTCCGGAGCCACGAAACGGCTGAGGTCGAGTGCCAAGTCGCTGAACGAGAGAGCCAAGTCACAGAATAAGAGAGCCCTGGAGTCAAGCCAAGCAGTCGAACGAGAGAGCCTAGCCGCCAAGCAAGAGAGCCCAGCTGATGAGCGAGAGAGCCACGAAGCGACGCACCTGACTGTTGAGGCTGCTTCAAGGGGGTTCACGCGTCTGGTGCCAGCATCATGGCTCATGCGTCCAGAGCCAGCATCAAGGATTCAAGGAACGCCTGTTCCCCGGCTTCGGTTGCAAGCTCCAGCTCCAGTAAGGGTGCCTACAGCTCCGGCTTCAGAGAGTCTTTGTATTGCTGCAGCCCCAGCTCATGTGAGTGTTTGTGTCGCTGCAGCACCAGCTCCAGAAGCTGCAGCCCCAGTGCCAGTGTGTAGCGCAGAAACTGCAGCCCCAGTATCAGTGTATAGTGCAGAAGCTGCAGCTCCAGTGCTAGAATATAGCGCAGTAGCTGCAGCCCCAGTGCCAGTGAGGCATGCCCTTGGACGGGGGCTGCGGCTGGGGGTCTTCCCCTGAATTTTGTGGGGGATAATGTGGTCTGACAGAGCTCCGGAGGAGCTCCCTGGAGGGGACTCGGACTCGGGGGTCTCGGCTTGGCTCCGTGGAGGGTGTTCGACCCCGGTGGGGACTCAGTCCCAGAGGACATGGAGGGGCTCCCGGTAGGGGGCTCCACCCTTGAGGACAGTGAAGGGCTCCTGGTATGGGGCTCCGCCCCCGAGGGCAGTGTAGGGCTCCCAGGAGGGGGGTCCGCCCACGAGCACAGTGAGGGGCTCCCCGGAGAGGGCTTTGCCCATGAGCCCAGTGAGGGGCTCCCGGTAGGGTCTGGAGAAGGAGGAGAACTGTGATAATGATGGACCAATTCACTTCAAATTTACTTTTCATTCATGTCTGAATGACATTTTATCTATAAAATACATAAAAGTAAGCTGTATAGTTAGCAAAACAGTAGCAGCAAAAGGGGGCTTTCCCTCCTTTGTTGTATTTTCTGAACCCCCAGTTTTAGTTATACTTTTCTTGATTTTGAGTGATCTGGTACTGAGGCCATGAGCTACAGTTCAGGCCAAATCAGGGTAAGCAGATATGAAAGGAAGCTATTCAGATGCAGCCACATTCATGTCTGTCCTCATATTTGAAAATGTGGTATTGCGATTCTGCATCGCAAATGAACCATCGATTGGCAGCGTTCTGATTCAGTGGCTTTAAACATTGTCAGACTGACAATACTTGATGCAAAATGACATTGAGGGAGTGCAATGAGGGAGCAAACATATTTTAGGCAGTGCAACAAAAGTTTTGCCATCCTTCCTAAAATACTGCCTAGTTGGCCAACGCTGGCTGCAATTCCTCTGAGGAAAAGTAAGACAACATGTAGCTGCTGTATTTTTCTGCTGATTTGGTGTGCCAAAGACAGATATGTTTAGGCAATTTGCTTAGTGCTGCATTGGTGCTGTCCTCACACTGAATGGAGCAGAGGAGAGATAGACTGAGCACATTACTTCAGTTCACTTCAGCCTTGCTTGCTTTTTGTGGTTGTAAAAAATACTTTCAGCTCTAATTCTGTTCACTGTAGCAAATCCACCTAATGGAAATGAGAAAGAGAGAATGAGAGAGATGCATGGGAGGAGTTGTAAGACAGACAAAATGATCTGATCATTTTTTAACTTAATGATTTTAGCAATCATTTTCGTGAACCCCATTAATTTTGCATCATGTAGACCAAAAATGGCTACGTTCCAATGTTCTGATTCCCTGAACTGTACATGCAGGTTTATTACTGGTTTCAGCACTGCTGGGAAATAAATGTGTAATTTGATTCTGAAACAGTAGTTTTGTATTGTTGTTATTTGTCCTTTCAGATACTATTGCACGGTTATTACTGTTCGGTTCTTTTAAATTCTTATTGTATATCTTTATTCCTCTTGTTCCCTTTGCTGCACTGAGCACGTTTATGACAAAAGAATTTCCCTCGGGATGAATAAAGTTCTTTCTTATCTTATCTTAACTCAGTTAATTTTAGTAATCCGACTATTAGACAAATTTGAGGTGAAGACTTGGCAATCTGGTCCCAAATGTTCTATTTCATATTATGACGATGACACAAACACATGGAACACAGAATTTTCACACCTGGTCAAAGCAGCACTATATTACTTGCAGGATGAAACAAATACAGAAACAAGCATAACAGGATAAAAACTTACTGTTTTACCTCAAGATAAAATTGCCCCCTCATCAATTTTAACTGCCCCCGTAATCACATCCTGGTGTTGGGCCTGGTAACAGCCATCTTGAATCATGAACGTGTGCATGTTACTATTCAATACAATATCAGAAAACACATTAAATGTAATTCGATGATTTGTACATAGTTTGTAGAATACTGATTGATACCTATGTGCATGCATCACTTACTAGCTACATTAGCCTTGCAGCACTAGTGCAAAACTAAACAAGCAAACTTCAGACACCAAATGTCTCAGCTGAAGGGTAAATTTGTTTTTTACCCGAATAAGGACTGTAATACTCTAACAAAATGTGTGAAAAGTACTCATGTGTGCTTTGTTTCAATTATGTTGGCTTTCTGTGAAATTCTGAAAGGCCCTGATGGGGCCTGTGGTCTGGATGTTGTGCTGAAATGTTAAAATGCTTGTTAAAATGTTACTGCAGCGTGTGCACCAGTAAGAGTGACTCATGGGACTGGTGCAGCCTCCAACATCACTTTGTCACACTGACTGCATCCGAGATGCCCAGTCAATGCATTTTGCAAACAAACCCCGGCTGCATTTATTCTCTGCTGTATTTACTCTGTCAGATATTCTGCCATCACCAGCCTGACTAATGCCTTAACCTGATCTGTCAGAACATTCATCACCATTCTCTTCCTTTTGCTCTCATTCCCTCACTCTTGCTCTCTCATTCTCTCCCTTTCCTTCTCCCACATGCCTACTTCCACTCAGTCACAGACACATAACTGTTGCTTAGTTTTTTTTTTTCAGACCAGAGTCACTAACCTTTATGAAAAAAGAGAAAACATTTGGAAATTGTGGCGCTCAGTTCAGGTTTTGTCAAAATCCAGAAATTTAGAGTGCGCTTATCCTTTCGAATTATTTTGTGTAACGCATTTGTGTCCGAAGCATAAATTAAATTTTCCAAATTTATTTATGGCATTTAGCAGACGCTAAAAAGATACTAACCTCTGGATCAAGAGCTCATGGGTTCAAATTCTACCTTCAGCATACCACCACTGGGTTCCTGAGCAAGACCCTTAACCCCAAGTTGCTCCAGGGAGACTGTCCCCTGT
>JBBJLS010000011.1:9584586-9600610 GCA_037577275.1 Bryconaethiops microstoma
CTGGGTTCCTGAGCAAGACCCTTAACCCCAAGTTGCTCCAGGGAGACTGTCCCCTGTAGTTAGGGAATGAAAGTCGCCTTGGATAAAAGCGTCTGCTAAAAATGCTGTAAATGAATTGTAATGTAAAATTAGCTCCACCAAACCGTCTGTGAGTCACTATCTCTTTGATTTTGAATGGGCAGTGAATTTAAAATAGACCTAATTTACTTCAGTGCATTTATCTGCTCGTGCTTAGGCTACAATGGCTTTTAGCTACCACTGCAATTCCTGTGCCAAAGTGGCTCAAAACTTGCTCTCCCTCCTCACCCCACCTCTCTCTCTGAGCCTGCCATGTGAGTAAACAGTCTTGCCATTAACGAGACTTCTCCAGTCTTAATTAGCATTAGCCCCCAGTGTTAACTCCCAGACATGCTATCCAGGTCATAAACAAGACAGGGACAGTGGTGACTGGGCCCTTGTTTATGGCACTGTTTTTGCTGGAGTTTAATGAATGGAGTGTTAATGGTGAGGAAGGCTGTTGATTGGGTAATGGCGGGTAATCTCAAAGCTGGTTAATAATTGATAGTGTAGTCTCATCATAGAGAAGAAACACACTGTTATCATCAGTGGAGGTTTTGCTGTGACTCACTTGGTATGCTTGGATGGATTTACTTTGCTTTAATTATCACATGTTAAAGGAGATTGTTTGGATTCCAGCTGCTGGTCAGTGCCTATTATAATATACAGTCATGCACTGATATATGTGTACAATATGTGTATGATCAGACATGCAATAAATTATCCTAATTCTTTGAGGTCCAGTGTTGCAATATTTATGAGCAAAGATGACAAGTAACAAAGGGGTATAACCAATGTGATCATTTCAGAGCAGCACAAGGTGGACTTTTTAATTGTTTACTGGATTGTATCAAGCATAACCATATGCTGCTGAAAAAAGAGATTGGTAGTGTCATGTACACATGCCAAGGAGCGGAGACGCAGATGCAAGATTCCATACTTTTTTCTTTATTACTAAACAAAGCAAACCAAATGGCACAAGGGCCCACAAACAAACAAAAGATCACCCTTGAGAACCAACAGAACACCTGAACCAAAAGGATGGTGGACCGACAACAGTAACACAAAATATTGACCCTTAAATACAAACAGCACTGAAACAAGAACAAATCAAAACACCCAATCACTTAACTTAAACACCGGCCAGCTGTGGACATTCACCCGGCCAGTGTACTCCCCTGTCAAAATAAAAGTCCTACAAACAGAAAGAGCGGACTCTAGCGGCCGTTGACCATGGGCATAACATAGAGGTTATGTTGAAGCAAGTTTTTATGCAGAGTTTCTAACATGCAAATGTCTTGAATAAATAGGATTTTTTTGGTAATTATTTTATTTATTTAAATCAAGTCAAGATGGTTTATTGTAATTTCAACCATAAATACAGTGTATACAGTGAAACAAACCAATGTTGCTCCAGAACCATGGCGCAACAAAAGAACAAAACAGAAACAGAAACAAAGACCACATAAGTGCAGGCAGAGTGCAAAGAGAGCAAGAGAGAGAGTGCAAAATAAACATGAGCAACAAAACAACAGAACAAACAACATTTAGTGCAGCTGACATTTGAGTAAATACAAGATTATGACAGATACAGTATTCCAGCAGCAGAGTTGTTAGGTGTGAGAAAATACAGAATAGAGGTAGACAGCTATAAATCATAACTGTGCAAATAGCACGATGTTTGCACTCAAGTTGGAATGGGCAAAATGCACCAGCAGAATAGTAGTACCACATAAAAAAATAAAAATAAAAATCACTTCTTTTAAATAATAAAAAAAAAGATAATTTCACTTTTGTTTACATTTTAATATTAAAATATTATATTAGATTTTTTATTTTAAAAATATCAAAACAATTTGTTAGAAGAAATGAATAAAAAGATTTTGGCAAGGCATTGAATCTAAAGTAATTTTTAGTGTTAAAATACTACATTAACAAACAATTTTAATCTAAACTGTGACTGTGCTGAAATATAGCCTGACCAGTCACAAAACATGAAGTGTCTGCAAGATAAAACACTCACATTTATTAACTGCAGTATCGGTCTTTTGACCAAACTTTGGGCCAGGTGTTGGGCCTGGATTACTAACAACATGTCCAGCACACTCAAGCTTTTTTTCTCACCTTGGTGACAACTATTTGTCTAGTCAACTGGTTTTTTGAATGACTAATAGACTGGTGAAAATTGAGTAGTTGGTACAGCCCTAGCAATGCACTAGTTGTTATTGTGTATAGGCTGGCCTAAATCTGTCTTTTGTTGAGGGATTCAGAAGCATGATGTCCCGGATGTAATTTATCCACATAATGATAACCTATCATCATACTGTCCAGCCCTGTACAGAGCAGTAGTTTATAAGAAGATGAGAGACAAAAGTGGAGTAGGAGATCAAAAGCAAAATGGATTGAAAGCCAGAAGTTCAGAAAGAGAAGTAAGCAGGGTGCAGGAAGAAAGTGGAGCTAAAATAAGTGAATATAGCAATGATGAAACCTTGGGTGCCACTACGAGACAAATAACCCCAGCGGAGCAGCTCCTGCATTTATCAGGGCTGGGCTTCAGCCTCTTATCTTAATGAAGAATTCTGTTTACACCTTGCTACCCGTGTCTGCTCTGTCCCTACCATAACTCTCATGGGTTTCAACAAGAAATACATTAATAAATGAAGTAAAAGATGCTGAGTCACAAAGGTGTCTGCTGCAGAGAGAGAGGCGCTAGTCTGGCGCTAATGTACACAGACATTTCTTACTCGGTAACGCTAGGCTGGACCAGCACAATAGAAAGCACTGAGAGGTGGTTTCAGTAATTTCCCATTCTAGGGTGCACGTGTAGCTTTTGTACATACAGAATGGAATGCGCTCTGCACCGCAAGCAGTAATCAGCCAGGCTTTGTCCCTCACGGCCTTCATGTTTTCCCTCATTGTTCAACACCGGTGCTGTCCCGTGTGCAATCATCACAAACACACACACACACACACACACACACACACACACACACACACTTTTACACTTGCTTATATGAGAACAGGCTGTTCCTGGCCCAAATTTGTGTGTGATTGTGTTGTGAAATAATTGGCCTATTTATTGGCATACAGGAACATCAGAAAGACAGAAGAAGATGGAAAAAGTGACTGTATCTACAGAGGAATTGGATAAATTGAGGATAAATCAGGAGGATTAGAGCACACTAGTCTACAGAGCTGACACAGTGCTATCTAATTAAAAAATAAGATTCTTTGCCGGTCGAGGACGAGGGGTTACTGAATAAGTAGTTTGAAATTTGTTTTAAAATATGGAGCAACACGAAACTGAGGTAACCAAGTTTACATGCTTTCAGATGAAAAGTATCGTCATTAAACAGTTTTCCAGGAACACAATGCGGGTTCTCAAAGTAGCGTTTTAGATGCTAATTGTTGTGATACAGTGTCAGTCACAGTCTATCATTTACATGCACCTGGCTTTGTTTGCTGTACACATCAAACTCAAATCAGCCAAGAATAATGTCAGTTTGCATCTCTTAGATCATGGTTTTTTTAAACAAGCCCTGAGAGAATTACAGCATTGTGCAGAAATGGTGGTTGTGGAGCTTTGTTGTACAGATAAAGCCAGTTTTGCCATTTTCTGTTTAAGAGTTTTAAAAATAAAGGTCTCTCAAAGGTTCTTGGCTTGGGCATGAGGTTAATTGGTATAAAGCCTTCATAATATGTGTATATATTTTTGTTTAAAAAAGGTTCTTCTCATTCATTGCAAATTGAGCTTTTTTAAAAGAGATGTTAATTTAAACGGTTCTTCACAAAACCAAAAATGGTTCTTCTTCGGCATCGTTCCAAAAATCCCTTTTTGGTTCCATTTGTCAAATTCAGTTTTGAAGCTGTAGTCTAGCCTTTTGTGGGTGAGCTACAAAGTTCTGATTAGACCCTTTGTGACAGTTCGTTCCTCAAAGAAATAATGGCAGACAAAATAGTGTCGAAAATTCCACATCCTCCACTGCAGGATGGCTTACAGTGTCAAACAAACCAAGAAAAGGAAAAGGTATGACTGATGTTGAGAAAAGGCAAGTGTACACAGGTTTGGTTTCACACATGTAGTTGTACTGAGTAAAGAGTGGCATAGACCTTTTTTCATAGCATTTTCCATAGCACATGTCATTCTGAACTGTGCAGATGGTTTACCTAAATAGCTAATGTTAATATCAACAGGTTAAGTACATGAACTATGTCATCTACTTTATTCTTCAGTGGCTGCTTATAGAATTGGCCTGATACATTAACCTGTATGTGGGTAGCAAAGTGTTTTAAGGGACTCAGGGACTCAGTCCAATGTGGCTAATGTCAGCTAGCTTCTGTGTTAGTTGGCATTGGCTTGCCAATGATCTATCTTGTGTTATTTTATCTGTGACCATTGATTAAAGCTAATCCCTCTGTTAGTCTGGCTTTTAGTGAGTGTTTGTGTATATGTTTTGGTAGTGGTTCTTTGGAGGAAACACTGAGGGGAGCATGCTTTTAAGGGATATTACTAGAATATATCAATATAATGTCCGAGCGAAACCTCAGAAAATGCAGGGAATTCTATTTCTTTGGCTTATGTGTCTCTGTGAGGCCTGCAGTATGTATTGTGTTGTATGGTGTGTGTATGGAGAGTGACTGCTGCTTGAGTTCCTTGAGTTATTGTGACAGGATTTGCTTTTTGCCAATTTCTGAACTATCCTACAGGACATTGTGGTGTGACTTATAGATCTGGAACTGGATGCTCCTGTCATTGTGAAAGTGTGTGCAAAGTGACTTTGTGGAGATTATTTTGGAACCTTTGAGACCTTGGGCCTGACTGCGGCTGACTGTCGCAAATCTCATTAAGCTGCACGCGGGACACTTTTTTGGATGAACTGGTAAATTACCCAACAATGCAAAATAAATGAATAAATGGCAGGGGGGGGAGGCAGGGGTTTCAGAGGTTCTGATGTTGACATATAATCATTGGTGCATGATGAGTGATCTGATGGTCAAAATAGAATGCAAAATACATATCTGTGAGGGTGGAGAGTGTGTTTAGGTGTGCTATTGTGTTATGTTTTGTGTGTTTGTATGTATGTATGTATGTATGTATGTATGTGTGTGTGTGTGTGTGTGTGAGTGTGTGTTTGAGAGAAAGAGAGAAAGAGACATGCTGGAAGGATGACAGTATCAGTGAGTGTCCTGGTTCTGTATTGTCTGCTGTCTGTTTGGATATGAACACCAAGCTGAGACACAGATACCTGTCAACATCCTGAGGGGGAGGGAGATGGGCGAGAGAGTCTCCAGAGTATGAGGCACACACCCCCAAGGGTGGAGTGGATGTCACCCAAAGATGCACATTCAAATACAGACAGACAGGCGGTCACATGTGGCTTTCAGTTTTGTGGCCTTCGTTTCAATGAAGGATTAGAGTGAACGCTGCTGGAGTGAACGCTTTATAGCAATAATTATTAAACAAAAATTTAAAAGTAAAAATTGCATGCCCACAAACTACTTGCCTCACAAAAGAGTCTAGTTGTTACATAATCTCAAGCATAATGTGAAAATGCCACTTGCTCTTTGCAGTACGTCAAAATGTTCTGATGAACAGACCAATTGATCACAGTATGGCATGCTGTTATTTTTAAACAGGCTTAGTACATAGTTAAAATCAGAAGCTGCTGTCGTGTTTTATCTATATTTTTCTATTCAGAAACACACAAACACTCAGATCTTGCACAAGTACAGCCATAGACATTGATATCAATAAATTTGAGTATTTATGTTACACAAGCTTTTTCACCCTTGCTCCGACACACACAGACACACACACACACACACACACACACACACACACACACACACACACACACTCACACTCACACACATCACACAGACAACAATGCTGTGGTTCTGTCAAAGCTCTACACCTGTCAGCACATGGATTTGTCCACAGGCTCTGTTCACTTGCCAGCAACAAACAAAAATCACCTCTTATCATTCTGCTTGTCCTACTAACACTCTCTCCTGTTCTTGCTCCTCACTCTGATATCTAGTTTTGTCAGACACACTGGCATGCGTCAGCTGTATTGGACTGTGTTTGTGTGTGTGTCAGGGAGAACGCTCCCTCACCGGTCACTCAGAGGCCAGCAGTGTCTAGATACATCTGGCACAACAATCAGACAACTGTGAATAAATCAGTCTGTTCTTAGCTGCTCTTTTTATGTTTCCTTGGATGAGTTCAAAAGAAACACTGTGTCTCAATGTTGGTGCTTCCTTCATGCTCTATTCACTTTTATGGCAAAGAAATTGAATGATATACTAGAGCTGCTGAAAAATTAAGTGGTAAACATTGCACACTGCTTACATACTGCAGGTTGCCATAATTATGTAGCAGAAAGGGAGGAGCCATAAGAGGCTGCTGCAATTTGAAATGTCAAGTTAGGTGTCTTTGTTTTCCTATAGCTAGATTTGTACCCTTTGCTATATCCATCAAAGGATTTCAAAATGCTATAATGGGAATAGCATTGCTTGGCATGAGTCAGGAGTTCAAATGTCTCATTTATAAAGCATAAGTGAATGGATTTCATCGTAAAATGATTGTGTGAAAAATTTACAGTAAAGTATTAATTTATTCTACTGAATTTATAGGCAATAGAATGTGTAATTGGTAAAAACTGTGATTGTATAAATCGTTCATAACATATCTTAAGAACAAGGATGTCTTATAAAGGAGCTCCAGACAGAAAAAAGAATAAATGCATGAATAAATAATAGAAGATATTGCACTTTCCCCAAATTAACAGTAAAAGCCAGAATAAGACAGTAAGAATGTCTATTAGGTTTTGTTTGGTTTCGCAATCAAAATATAGAGGAAAGTTTTGTGCTAGACTTTGAGGGAAGACAGGAATAGCAGAGTTAAAGAGGTTAAAGAGTGTTTAATTAACAATTAAGGAGTAGTGACTCAAAAGGATCTGCCCCCAAATGTGTTGTGTTGAGAGGCCATTTACATGTTTTTAGATCAACACATATTAAACTTATGAAGGGATGTTCACAAATCACAAAGAAAATATAAGAATGTAGTGCCTAAGAGTCAGCTAGAACGTGTGCAGTATTTAGCAGACGCTCTTATCCAGAGCAATACATCAGTGCTTAAGTAGTCTACATGTGTTCTTCATACCTGCAAAGCTAAACTAAAATCAACACCTGCTTTTTACCAAGTTACCGCTAGCTAAGTTACACATCCTAACAATCCCTGTCAAAAGAAAAAAGCTTAATACACACGTAAGGACAAACAGTTAAGGGCCGAGGTTTTTTTAAATATAAAGAAAATGATGTATAAGAGATAAATGAGAGGACTGGTTAGTCACCAAGGTGCTACTTGAAGAGGTGGGTCTTCAGATGATGCTTGAAGACAGCGAGGGACTCCAGATCTGATCAGTAGAGGGAGTTCATTTCACCACTGGGGGACCAAGACTGAAAAGAGTCTTGATGCATGTCTTCCTCTTCTTTTGAGCAACGAGGGTTCAAGACGAGCAGCTCTGAGCTCTGCTTGAAGCTCTGAGAGGATGAACACACGGTGCTTTCAACTGAGCTGTCAGACTGCAGCGCATATATAAACTCTGGATAACGTCAGCGTATGGGAAGAAATATTTTGTGTAGATGAGTGTCAAAGTCTGCACTGTTGGGCTGTAGCCCTAACATTTTAATAGCCCGGGTCATTTGTGAGTTCAAAATAAATCTGTTCATTTTCAGTTCACCTATGCCTATATGTTGATAAATAAACATATGAGGCCCTTACATTTCCTACTCAAAATACATTTCTGCACCTGTAGATGGGTTCAGCCCCTGTTGTTGGTAGGCTTCATGGGACGCCTTTAAACAATTTTTTCTAATGTATTCTAGGTCAAAAATCAGAAAGTCGTGGGTTTGAATCCCAGGACAGCTATTGGCACCACTGAGGTACCCTTCATCAAGGTACCATCCCCACACACTGCTCCCTGGGATACATACGGAGAAAGAATTTCACACTGTTCACACTGTGTGCTTAGTTGTGGAGTGGTGTGTTCATAAGGCGCCACTTTACTACTTTACTTGATCTACTTAATAGACAAAAAGTACAAAAATTGTGGTTAAATAAAAATCGATTGATTTTAGAGGTTAATCGGGGTTTGTTATTTAAAATGCACATCATTATCATTAGATATGCTTCCAGTTGCCATGTGTCTGCCCAACCCTAATGTCATGATAGCACATGAGCCTGTGCTGTCTCCAGTTGTTTTCAGGGGAAAAGGCACATTTTGCTTGCTAATGGTTGCAGTGGACTTTCAGAATTCCATATTTGAATAATAATCAGACAACCAACTAGCTTTCAAGATGCTACAATGTTGCTTTCCAAAAAGGAGATGTGCATTTCTGGGACAGCACTATGGCAAGTGGTTGTATCATTTTATATGCTGTTTTAAACTTTTATTCATGGGTGAAAACAGCATTCCTGTCCCATTAGATTTCTCTAATTTTCAATTGTGTGCACTGGAGCTAAGGAAAGGCTTATCCCCTGATGTTAGCAGATTTCAGCAGAGACATTATAAAGTAGGAGACTGTTCATGGATTGAAAAATTAATAGTGATGTGGGATCTGTTTATGGTGAAAGTCCCATTCTTCAGTAAAAATAGTCAGTTGGCTTGTTGGATAAGTGAAAAAAGCCCACCCTCAATGAAGAGGTATTCGTGTGCCCAGTATCTTGGGCATCCTAAAACTATTTATGTGATTTTTGTCAGATTTTATCCGTGGCTCCACACAATGCTTAATGTGATGTTTGGTTTCAGATTTATTGGTCTCTGCCAATTTAAAGAGACAGGAGCCTGGTTTTGAATGAATAGAAATAACTGTCTGGACTTTCTAATAAGGACTTTGACTTCAGTCACATCCTTGTCATGTGCAAAACATGGATTTAAAACTTCAAATCAGACTGAAGCAATTGTTTGATGCACTGAAAGCTGACCATCACTAGTCTGAGGTGTTTTACAATCCTGTGGCGCTCTCAATAAATAAAGTCACAAATAGTTTGTATGTGTGTATTTGTGCAAGCTAGAAGGGCTTAACATCAGCCATATTCTTCTGTTACTGCATGGTTGCATATGGTGTGGTATTGAAGGTGCTTGTTAAAGAAAACCTGTTTCATTAAGAATGCCTCAAACTGTGTTTTGTGATGATGAAAAGTTGCAGTCATGCCGAGCAGTTGAATCAAATATCTTTTGACATACATTCACAGCTGCCCCTTACACACTTCTCATTCTCTCTCTCCCTCTCTTCCTCTCTTTCTCTCTCTTTCCCTCTTTCATTATGTGCATGTGTGTTAAGGATGCCCTTTTCCCTTTTAACATTACCCAAAACCCACAAACGGATTGTTTCCAACATGGATTGGATGTTCAAATCATAATTAGGATCAGAGAAAGCCCTTGCTTTGTTTACAGAGAAATAAAAGAGCACATGGAATTGCATGAGCAACATCTGGACTCTTTGATGAGTCCCTTTTCACGTAGCAAAAGTGAGCTGATTGGCAAATCAAGCCCCCCTAGGCAGGCTCTCAATGTTATTGAATGCCTCCCATTTTAAACACTTTCTCTTGATGGGTTTTTTTTAGGCACTTTCTTGCTGTGTTCAATTTGTGCTGGACTAACAGACAAACTGAATTTGTTAGCGGACGCTGGGTGGCTGGCTTGGTGCGATCAAGGCCTGCATTTGGAGAGGGAGAACTGTGGATGAAGGCAGTTATCACGCAATTAGGGGAGTGAATTAAACGTGGCAGAAACAGTCAGCGTGCCCGAGGGGCTCTTCCAATTCCCCCACCACCCCCTTTCTTCTGCCTTCTCTTCTTCTCTCCCTGAGAGTTCTCCTCTTTATTTTCACTGTCCTGTGCTTTGCATTTGGCACTATCGCTTTCCCCACAAAAAGCTATCTCTCTTCTTCCCTCTTTTATTCTCTTTTCAGCTTTCTGGGTGTGTGTACATTTTATTTGTGTTTTTGTTAGTTTCTGTGCATTTTCAAGGCAAAAATGTTCTGACTTTGCTGACAAACTGGACAAAAACAGATGTGGCCCATCATTTTAAGACCTGTAAAAATGGTTCAGGCTCTGTAAAGTGCTATACATAATTTCTTGATTATTGAGTTTAAGGTTAGTTTCAAGCTTAGAAAATTATTATTTATATATCTTCAATATATTGTCTACAATTTGTATACAAAAATACTTGCAGGTCATACTGGTAGGTTGTGTGGTGATGCAATTATATATATATATATATATATGGTGACCATGGATCCACATAGTAATGCTGGTAATGTCCCCCCAAGCCTTGTAGATTGTACCTTACATTTCAACTTATGTTTGGCATCTGTTGTGCCTGAATATTTTCAGAACATAATGTAAGCAGTTAGATGCACTGGCAAAGGTACAAACATGACGGGCCTTGTCATTGGGTACACCTACCTTTCATCCAAACACACTGTCCAGTTTATGAGCTCCACTGACCGGATGCGCTTGTGAGCCCAATTTACTCTGAACATCAGTGATCAGCACCCCCACAGGACCACCAGTGAGTAGGCATTATTTGGGTACTGGATCATTCTCAGTACAGCATTAAAAGCATTGATTTCTGTTTGTGCATGTATGTGTACACATACGTACTAAGTATGTGTAATAATATTTTCTTATACTACTGTATATCATTGCTGTCAGAACAAAATGCATCTCTCTTTTTGGTGTTTTTTATTTTTTGACATAATTTGAAATTCAAAATTCTGTGACAGGCTTTTCTTTAGAAATGGTACAAAATGACTTAGGAATTCAACATTATCTTGCATTAAAAGACTATTTTTTTGTCCTCTCCTGTGAAGTTACTGTTCTAGGGGTTCAGGCTTTTGTTCCCACAGTGATAATATGGTACTGATTCAGTGGTGTAACTCCTAAAATAGTGGGGTGGAGACTAGAGTGGGTCATTCACACTGGGGTCCATGCCACAGGGAGGCTTTCAGCAACTTGGCCCCCTAAAATCTATATTGAGCCCCTTATATAAATACTGACAGCACTAACTGTGCAGTCATGATTCACAGAAAGATCCTATTTCTTAACACATCACAGCAGTTAGCTCCCATTAACACTACCCAGGCAGATCTGATTTATGCTCTATTTATGTCTGTCCTATTAATAATGCTCCATCCACAGTAACATTTTCAAACAGATCCTTCTCAGCCTGCTGTATGATCTATTCATTATTTATAACTTTGAAATGATAAATAGGTGGCATAATGTAAACATTAAGATTAGACGCTGGTGGGTGGAGTGGCATGCCCCGAGACTGTCAACTCGTTTAAGACATAATAACAGCGAGTACACAAGCCAAATACATTGTCATTTCTTTATTCCCCAATAGAAATGTTTTTTTTTTTGTTGTAGGTCTTGTAAGATTGCATATAAGCCATTGCTGAAATGTCTTAACAGGCCCCAGCTACTAATGATAAAAAGCTCATGATGAGGTCATAATCGACTAATTATTTGGAGTAATGAGGTACAAACTTACACTAACGTCTACTGCTGTCATATATTTAAGCAAGTAAGTAAATCACAAAAACCCTGTGACATGTAGTTAAATGGGGTAAAAAGGTATTACACAGACATGAGTCTTGTATAGAGTCTAATTCCTTGAAATAAAACTGAGTCAGGGTTATTAAAGAAAACATTGGTGTTGCTATTTTTTGACTGGATCTTTACTATTTACCTTAGGAACATTTAGTTATGTAGTTTGATGGGGTGAAAGTACTGTATACACAGTATAGTGTAATTAATGCAAACCTAATACAAATCTTTCTTTACATAGTGTTTTGTACACAATGTTTTGTACAGATGTTTTGTACATTATGTGGAGCTATAGTAAGTAACATATATTAAATAAAACACAGAATGTCTTTGGCAAGATTTATTAGTACCACAAGTGGGAAATTTGCATTGTCATGGCAGAAACTGGACAGTACAAGATAAGAGCAGCAAAAATTAAAAAACAATAAAGAATAAAAACTGTACCAACAGTACAGTATAAAAAGTACACTATACAAATAATCTGGAAATATAAATATGGATGAGTGTACTGAAAAATATCAATGTATATATAGATAAGTATATGTATTTATGTACACAGAGCATATGCATGTATATATGTACAGAGTGGATATATAAATATATGTAGAGCTCTGTAGATGTACATATGAACAGGCACACAATAGAGTGACAGGCATGTTTCAAATGTGTAACATGCAACAGCCTTTGCAAAGTACTTTCGTTTGTTATGGTATTAAAAATATTACTAGAATCCCATCTGAGCGCTCAGTGTCATAGAGCTGCATTAGTTCCCCATATTTGACCATGTTCTAATATTTATGGTGCGAATTGAATGCCTGGCTCGATCGTCATGGTTTACTACCAAATAAAATGCGTTACATCAACACAGTGATTGCAATAAGAAATAATATGAAATTAATTATCTTGAGATAATATATTTTTGTCATTTGGAGCCCCAGAGCACATTCAGGTCCGGGTTAATTTAATGAACTGTTATTTTTTCAAGATGTACTATGAGGTCAGTGGAAACACCCCCACAAAAGCATCAATGCACTTGCATGTGCCTTAAAACATTCTACTTCCTGGAGTGCGCCTGAGTGACGTGTGTGTATGCGCAGTGGTGAAAGTGGAGGCTACTTTATTTCCATTGTTGTGCTGACATTTCAGGTTGACCTTTACTCTAAAACGTGTGCAGCCAAGGCAAGGGATTCCATTAATGAGTGATTCTGTGCACTTTGCCCATTTTAAAGTCCATTAAGTTTGTTCGCTTCCCTGCATATAATATCCAAAGCATTGTTCTCCGCAGACTACCCGCTGCTAATTGTTATTCCGAATAGGGATTCGCTGTAATAAAACTACATTTAGAAATGCATGGTGCTAGAAACTTCCAAGGGTTACAACCATATGAGCTTTGCCTCCAAAATAAACAGTAAAAAGGTCTACAGGGAGGAGTAATTCTTTAGGCTATGCACTGTTGTCTTTGCAGAGCAGGAGGCCATGCTAAGCTATTAGATTAAGCTAAAAAAATGTTCCTTGCCTGCATCCTGATGAGTTAGCAACAAACTAAAGGGGAGAAATGCAAATTCATCAGGTAATATTCCTCCAGGGATTCAGAAAGTTACAGGCTATGTCTTTCTCAACACATCAGCACAGTTTCAGGTTTATATAACAACTGCCAAGCAGCAGTTTTCCTGTGATTAAAGGTCATTAGGACCGCTGAAAGGATTGCGGTCCGTCTCTGAAAGAAACCCTGCAGAAGTGGATGGCCCATCCCTAACAGCACAGTCGAGCTCCAGCTCCTAAAGCCATATGAGCTCAGACACAGAGTGTTCTTCCAAGTCCACACTTTACCAAATGAGTCACCTCAGAAATGTTGTGAAACAGGCAGCCCTCCGACGGCACTCAGACAGTGCAGTCTATAATGAAAAACACTTTAATGAAGAACATGTCATCTCTGTCACAAAAATCTTGTATCTACAGAAAAAAGTTTACAGGAGAAGGACGAAACATTCTTTAATTTTAATGTACATTAAAGTAACACGATGTTTTTCTAAGCCAGTTTGGACCCTCACTATAATTATGATCTTGAAATTTTGACAGAGTGATAATAGGCAGCTGGACTCAAATCACATTGAACTGGTTTTGCTTATACTGAAAGCTATATGGAGACTTGCATAAACATTAACAGGTTTTAAAACAACTTAGGATGACAATGGTACATGTCATTGTATTGATATAAATAACTTAAAGCAGGAGTCTAGTTGAGAACACCATAAATACTATTTTTGTGTCAGCACTAGGGAGGTCTAATAGCATAATACTGGTTTACCATTAATTTAGTTTGAAGCAATGGCATTATTTCCTATACATGCCATTTTTGCAGTAATGATGAACAAAATTAATGTGAAAAAATCAAAACTCCCCAAGTCTGCTCCTCAAACTTGATTTTGTGTAATTATTTCAAAATGCCATTGTTTGTTATTTTTGGGTTTTTTTTGTTTTTCAGTTTTATTTGGATAGTGACTACTACTTCTGTCAGTAAACATTAATAAAATATCTGCCACACCCTCACACACCAGTTATTTTTCATATCACTTTACTTTAATCATAGAACTGCTATAAAATATTCTTATCTAGGCTTTAGTTTCTCTACATGGGAATAAAGCTTAATAATGGTGTGATAACACTGTCCATGGTGCTGAATTTCAGAAGTTCAGCTTCTTAATTAGCATGTAGTTATTTAGGACTCTCTTGTCCTCCATTACTATTGTTTTCTCCATTCTTTGCCCACTAATGCATTATTAGATCATTGCCAGGTTGTACAAGATTTACACCATTTGGTAAACATCCCATTTTCTCCAATAAAGTTTAATTTGGAGTTAGGTTAACTATCGAGCGTTATATTTACAGCTGCTTTTTGTTGATGCAGCTGATTTAAATAGTCAGGTTGGAAACAGCCAGCATGATTCTAAAGTTAACTTCATTACACAACAGATAGCTACATTACATCTAAAAAAAACTCTGACCTCTGATCCACAGAAAGGCAGAATGCAGTATAGTGGGCTATTTCTTGCTGTAAAACCTTTAGATTCAAACCAAGGAAGGATGAAATGGAAAGAGAGACGAGGGAGAGCAGCAGATCAGTTTGTGCTTTCACCTTCTATTCAGAGTGCACAGAAATCAAGATCTTTGATTCACATCGGTAATAGTGCACAGGCAAAGCATAGTGTGTGTTTGTGTGTGCAGAAGAGAGAGACTGCATTGCTTTATGTTACAAGAAGACAAAATATTGTCAGTGTGTGTGGTCAGGGTCAAACTTTTCTATTTTATTAGAGAGAAGGACAGTGATCTGCTCAGACTGTTATGCTCTCTCAACTCATATACAGTAGATCTAATTACAGAGCTACTCTTTTCTCAGGTTGCATGTAATACAGCCAAGTCTGTTTTCAGAGATTTTCACATAGAGCTTATAATAACCCATTACCTTCAAAGAGGTAAAACTGGGAACCAATTAAAAGAATAGTGGCAATGTTTGATATTCCTTCGAGACCTTTGGACTGGATATCATACAGGCAAAAAGCAATCTAATCTGATTCTGTAACAAATCTAGCCTGAAATAGCTTAAAATTTCTTTTAGCACCACCTTGTGTGGTCCCATGAGACTTAGATGTGACCTAACATTAGCAGGTAGTAAACAAGTATTGTTTATTGTTGTATTGTTGCCCACATGTGCATTTAAGTGAAATATGTTTGTCATTTAAAAGCTTCACTGAACATAAATATAAATGCATAAAGTACTGTGCAAAAGTCCACCCTGCATTTCTTTTTATTTTGCTTTAAATGACCTTTTCAGTTAAAAAAAAAAACTATTTTATGCCTGTTAATCTGTGTTATTTTTTACCTATTGAGTAGATAAAAATAATGAAATGGGAACAAATGTTTTACTGTGACAGGCCACAAAGTGCCTAAAGAGACAACGTGCCTAGATAAAAGGTTTTAAGCCCCTCGGCATTCAGCACCACCAGTATACTGATCACCGCCTGATCATCTGAAATCACCTGTACCTGTTTTGTCACTGGTTCAGGATTTAAGTTAGATGTGCTTTGTTATGCTTGAATGTTTCCTACGTAGGTCACTGTGAGGCTTAACATACAAAAACTGGGACTGGACTGAGTCTTTAAAAGTCCTTTAAGAAGCCTGGATGCATGTTCCTCAGGACTACATTAAAAGAAAAAGTAAAAAAGCAAAATGTAAAGATATGAGGTAGTTCAAGACTTTAGCACAGCACAAGGGGTCGGTTTCCCGGACAGGGATTAAGCCTAGTCCAGGATTATGTAGTGCTGTGAATAGAGATTTTCCATTGAAAAG
>JBBJLS010000011.1:9615411-9627458 GCA_037577275.1 Bryconaethiops microstoma
ATATATGATAGATATTTTTTTAATGTGATTTCATATATCTCGAGAAAGAGGGAGCAAGAGAGGGAGAGATAGAGATATACAAATAGAGGGAGACACTGGAGACATAGAGAGACAGAGAGAGAGAAAGACAGAGACAGAGAGAGAGATTCATAACTTTAGAGAGACAGACAGACAGACAGAGAGGGATAGGGAGACAAAGATAAACACAGTGAGACTTAGAGAGGGAGAGAGACAGAAAGAGAGGCAGATAGGCAAAGAAAGATAAAGAAATGTACCTGCTTACAAATGTAAACAGAGTAAGAGAAAACCTCTCAGTTCATTTTCTCTCTTGGTCTAAATAAGAATAAGTTGTGGGAGTTTTCTGAGGCATTCATGATAGTGTACTTGCATTTCATTGATCTTTAAATACTTTCTAGTCAATTGCCCCACTGTGCTTCCCTGCGATTGGTCTTCTATCGGTCAGTTCGCCTGACAGAGCAGGAGTTAGAGGACGTCCTTCCCAGCAGCAGACGTCAAGTTCAGGCAAACTGCTGATTCCAACTTCTAACACACAGCTGGACCTGGAGATGAAGGTGAAAAACAGTCTGTGTGAACAGCTTTGACCTCCCTGTGGACATCTTTATTTCATAAGTTCACAGGTAAAACTGCCTTTATTCCTGTTAATCCCTATAGCTGTTTTACACATTGTGGCCCAAAAGTTGGGGATGCCAATTATAAATCTAAGCAAGTGCAAAGTTCCCCTAGCATGAGTGCTTTAGCACAAATTTTTTACTGTAGCTCCTTAAATTCTGATGCTTAGTTAATGTAAATGCTGTTGATACAGGACACAGGACAATTACACCTGACAGAAACTTGGATAAATTCTGAAAAGTCTGAAAAGGGTCTGAAAAACCTTTTGGGCAGTGGGACAGAAAAAAGCTAGTTGCCCATGGGTTAGGGATTCCTTGCAGTACAGCATCTACTGGTGTCTCCTCACACATTCCACAGAATAGATCTTCAGATTGGTAGAATAGGTCTAATTTGGTAGCTCATTGAACTGCTGATGTAACTGACTGACCATCCAGAGCAATGGTCCCCGTCTTTATTGCACCACGAACCAGTGTCATATAAGCAACTATTTTCTAGAACCGGTTTGAATGTGTGTCACAACATGGTTAGAATATCAGTTAGGCTGTTTCCTAAGAGCAGGTAGAATCTTCTCACCTAGTGAAAACTTTTGAGCCTTAGTAATCCGGTTATCCACTAAATATGAAGCCCTCAGTGCATCCATGTCTGTTGATATTGTGGCTTGCTTCTGTCTTGTTCAATTTTTTTTAGCGCAAAGAATTCAACAGGTTTGTCTTGCAGGGTGCTTGGATTCAACATCCTGATGCAATTTTGAGGGCTTCATTGCTTCGTAAGATAGTCCATCTCCACATTCATATACGGGGAGCTTAGAACAAGGGAGTCACCTCTTACATTAAAGACATAGTTTATGTAGGACTCATCATATTTCTCTTTGAATGAAGCTTTCGTTTTGCAGTATCAGGTATGTCTTTTAAATTTTTATCACCCTTACTAAGAGGCTGTCCAGCATTGTTGTTCTTTTTTTTAAATTAATGTCGACTAGCTAGCTAGTACTAAGTTGGAAGGCAATACAGCTTACGTAGGCTGTAGTAAGCGATAAACCCATGATGCGAATTCACAATCTGTAATCTGGTGCAGGTTTGACAAAGATATACTGAAAAAGGGACTAGTGGACTGCATCCTGTTTAATGTAATGCACAATTAGCCAATTATTGTATCTAATTGTTATTATTTGGATTATATTAATTCTAATAGGCTATTATTTTATTTTTCTAATTTAAACAGATTAAAATAAATGATTTATTCCGTCAGTGTGGCCTAATAGTGAGTGTGCATTGGCCCACTATTGGTCCATGGCATGGTGGATTAAGACCACTGATCGAGTGTCATAACTACCAGTGGAAGCAAAAACAGGACTGGTTACTGGATTTAAGGTATCGACCTGAAGACGACAGTATTGCTCTTCACAGATTCTACACTCTCCTGGCGTCTCTTCACAAAATCTACAGTGTTACTCTTCACAGAACGGCAGCTTTGAAGCAGCCTTCTTTCTTGAGGGACTATAGACTTGGCTGAAAAACGAAACAAGTATTGAAACAGGCAACAGGGTCTGAATGAAACTATATAGTAGTGTTGTTGAAGACTGAAGTGCAAAACATTTTCTTCAAAGTGCTCAAAGCCAACTCAGGACTTCATAGCAGCTCTGTAGTCTTTCATTCTCCCCCACAATATACAACACATGGACAAAAGTACTGGGATAAACCTGTTTTTCATGTTTTTCAGGGATTGGGATAGGCCCCTTTCTCCTTCAGTGAAGTGAACTTTTATGCTTCAGTATACCAAGACATTTTGGATAACACCAAGCTTCCAACTTTGTGGACACAGTTTGGGGAAGAACGTTTTCTATTCCAGCATGACTGTACCCCAGTACACAAAGCAAGCTCCATAAAGACATGGCTGGATGAGTTCAGTGTGAAAGAACTTGACTGGCCACACCGAACCCTGACCTCAACCCCATTCAACACCTTTGGGATGAAGTGGATTAGAGATTGCGCACCAGGCCTTCTCGTCCAACATCAGCACACCTCAAAAATGCTCTACGAATGGGCACAAATTCCACAGTCAAAAAACAGTGGAAACTGTTACAGCTGCAAAGGGAGACCAACTCCATATTAAAGTCGATGTATTTGAATGCAAAATCAAAGTCCCTGTTGGTGTGATGGTCAGGAGTCCCAATACTTTTGTCCACATAATGTAGTTATCATCAATATTAACATATCATAATGTTAGCTTGCAACATGACAGTTAATGAGGTTTATTAAACGTGCAATCTGTGACATATTGTACATTTGTAAAATTTACAAATCAGTTCCCAAGACAACATTAAACTCAAACTATGATTTTGCAGTGTGAACTGGAATTAGTAAATGGTAGTAATAAATGATGGCAGTGTAGTGCAGATTCCTTCACATATTTGATGCTTAGTAATTCATTTGGGTGAGTTTGTACTTAAACGTTTTGTAACAGTTGAACAGTGGCTCTTATGCCCTATAAGCCACTGAAAAGTCTCATTCTCAGATGCCTTAGAGAATAAAGCATGGTCATGAACAGCAAGGTCATGAATCTCCAAACATCTGAACTCAGAAATTAGCAGGGATGACCACGTTATATTATAATGAAGTCAGGTATGCTTTGCCATCTATACTTCATCAACCAGTAAAACCCAAGCAAAGCTATTATTGTATTTTAGTCAGGAAAGTAATATGAACTTATAGGTAGAATATAAAACTCTATCACTGCCAATTAAATTCAGCTCTGATTTCTTTTATTTGCCACCCATTTCAATGATCAGAGCTTCAAAAGAACCCATACAAAACTTGCACTATGGAACCTTACAATTTAGATTGCAATTTACTGGCTCAAACTGTTTTCTAGCCTCTTTAATGAACTGTCAGAGCTGAAATGAATGAAATATTGGGAGCATATTAGTTTAAAAAGATTTCTTTTCAGCATAGAATTGTTAATGAAACCTTTTTTCTTCTCTGGGCAAACGTTTAATCAGTGTCCTCATTCCCTCACAATCACAGGACAGCACCATTCATTACTGGCCTTTAACTGGACACAATTGAATATTTTGGATGTTTTTATGCATCGAAACACTCAGCATTTTATGAAGAAATGGGTTGTTTGATATTTTACTCCTTCTGATTTCCTCTGCTGTATTTCTTTTGCTCTGATCCTCTCTCAGGCCACCCCAAAGCTTCTATCTCAGAATTCTTACTTGTCGGATTTTTTTCCCATTGATTTTTTCGCTTGCTCTCTGCGCACAAAGTCTACAAAGCAAGAACAAGGTAAACATGGCACATCTGAGAAAGGTGCTCTGACTGGTGTAGTGTTTTCTGATTGAAGTCATGGCTGTGCTTTTCCCACCCGCTGACGTCCGTCCAAAGTCGAGTGTGTTCAACATGTATCCCACATATTTGACTTTAACACACTTTCTCAGGAGACCAGCATGCAACTCCTGTACACCAAAGCGACCCCACAACATCAAAGACACACAAACTTTGCATATCCATCAAATGCTTCTTGATTCCACATGCAACTTAGTTTGAGTGACGAGCTGATCAGCAATATGAAGTTCTCCAGGGTCAGATGAGCTGCTCATCAAAGGACCACAACCAGCTGTCAAACGTTTTCATTGTACCATGAGTTCTTAAGCGATTAATAGTGCGTGGAAGTTTTCCACATTTCTTAATGCATCAGTTCCACAGTAGAGCCATTCAAAAGCATGTGATGTGCACAGGACCTGATAACCAAGGAGTTGCGGCTTATGAATACATTTTCTTTCTTTACTTCCTACAGTGTCATCAGAGCATAAGAGTCACTTTGTAAAGCTGCTACGTTGCACATTAAAGCTGTTGTTAAAAGAAAAGGCCTGCACATATCTTGCCAGGAAAGTTGCCAGGAAAGTTGCCTCTTCACTTACTTGAACTGCGGTATAGTTTCAGATATATAGAGTTGCAAGTAAAGCAGTCTGTGTACTTCAACACTATGCAGAAAGAATTCTTCTTCTTCTTCTTATTTTTTTTAATATGATCTTTTGTTGATTGGGGTAGTAATCTGTTGTCAAAGGGGAAGTAAACATTTTATTTTAATGGGGTCGGGGGGGTCTCCTAATTTACTGTCTCTAGGTTAAATTTCATTAAGACAAATGCATTTCACAATGCATTTCACAAATGGTTACTGAATTTGAATTGACTAGTGGTGGCAATTGTGTTGAGCATTCCAAACGAAACTTTAGGTTTTTTTTTTTTTTTTAGCTCAAGTACTTTTTTAGCTGAAATGTTGCAGCAACTCCTGTGAATGAATTTTGGCAAGCTTCCAATGAATGTGGTAGTGATGCAATATGTCAAGTGTTGTGAATTTAAAACCTATAGATCACAAGATATTGACTAATAAAGTGCTAGATATTCACTAGATAATACCACTCCAAAAAAAAGAATCAAGAGCTACACTTATGTGCTACCCATGCAGCAGCTTGCCATAGAAATGTAGACATTTTTGGAAAAACAGTTGAGCTATTGCCCAAAAAAGTGCTTTGTACTTCACACCCTTTAGAGGAGCTAGAGTGAAAGGACATACCCACCTAGGGATGTTAGTGATGTGTAACTACAATCATGCCAAGTTTCATGATTTTGTCTATGAAAGTCTATGAAATTGTCAGCAAAAACTGGTGTAAAAGTAAAGTGAAATAACCAAGTAGTGAATGAAAAAAGAAAGAATAACAATTAACAATGTATAATGCATGTAAAAGTAATGGGCCAGTAAAAGTAAATGTGAAAGGAAGCAACATGATAAAAAAATAGTTAATGTGATTTTACAAATTGAAATGTGCTAAAATAATAAGATAATGAGGACCTCCTATAGGTGTATCAATAATACACTCTTAAAAAAGTTCCAATATAGTTTTTGAAAAGAAAAAACTGATAAGTGCAGGTTCTTCTCATTATTTGTGACGGTTAGCGGCCGTCCTTTTCTGTTTTTTGTGTTTTTCTATTTTGGGACTCTTATTGTGATGCCTGATCACACCGGTCTTGTGTTTGTTTACATTATGTGTTTCAGCTGACTGGTGTGATGAGAGAATGCGTTGTTTCGTTTGGATTGGTTCCTGCACTTTTGAGTTTTGTATTTAGTTCTCCTTCGTTTGGACCTTAGTGTCGGTTCACTGTCCGTCATGTTGACGTGTTTTTATGCTACAGTCAGTCATGCTTGTTTTGTTTGTGCTCCAGTCTCCTTTGTTATAGTTTTTGAGTTTTGTTTTTCTTTTGAAAATAAAAGTGCCCTCCTTTCTGAGAGACGGAGCAACGTGACATTATTTGGATGTCCTTTAAATAAAAAAAAAAAAAATCTGCACTCAAACAAAAATGGTTCTTTATATAACATTTGAATTTTTTTTCTGTGTCATCCCCCCAAAAAAGTCATTTTGCCATTTTTATTTTTCAGAGTTTCAAACAGGAGTATAAGTATCTAGATAGAGGTTTACTGAAAAAATCTTATTCATGACATTCACTGAAGTTTACATGCTAACATTTTAGCATATTGTCACTATGTGATCTTTTGTCTTAAAACATTCAGATCTGATATCCACTTTTCCAACACTCCTCTCAGTGGCCAAATTTAAATAGCAGCTTCAGTGATGTGTTATAATTAATTGACTTTGAGTGTGAGGTTAGCTTCCGCTGACTTAGCGCCGGGCCATATGCTAATTGTGTTAGCATGGCAGGAGGGCAGTGGGCTTGGCGGGTTGTAAATGCTTGCAAGGGCAGTTGCACATTCTCAGGAGGACTGGGGCAGAAGCAATCGTCCTGACAGCGAGTGCAAGAGGGACTAAAGGGGTCGAATAGAAGGTGCAATGTCCTGTCCCCATCCTGCTGAGGGGTATTTTGATGTGTTTGTATCTGACATGAGGTGGACAACTGAGTCAAAGCATGTGAGAAAAACGACTGAGCTGCTAGATTGAAAGTGTGGTTGTGTGTGTGTATGTATATATATATATAAGTGTTCAGAATGGTTCAAAATGTCTGTATTTGATCCAGAAGTGGGCTTACTTTACCTTCAGGGAAACAAATGACTTTCTTTCTACATGTAGCTGACTCAACCAGACTGAGTGAGCAGCAAAGCAATGTTTTGTGCATGTATCACATAAATTTAACATTTTCCTTTCAAGAAAGTTCTGCACCTCTACACGATTTTCTGTAGGACACCAATAAGGATATTATAATATAACACATCTGTAGTTTACTACAGGGTGCACAAGTAATATTATAATACGGTACAACAGGAATAATTTTAATTTCAGATTTTTAATTTCAAATGTACTTATTGTTTGCACAGTCAAAAAAGGAGCGGTTCAGGATTTCACTGTGTGTTGTACTTGTGTGACTATGCATGTGACGAATAAAGAATCTTGAATCTTGAACCTAGTGCTACAAAAGGACAAATCTGCTGTTTCCTGACTTTGATCATTTCAGTCCACTTCAAGTAGAAATGTGAGATTAGTTCTCCAATTAAGTACCTGCTCTCTTAATAAAAATGACTGTGCTTAGAAATAACTAGCAGGACAGAACTCAGGCTTGTGCAGAAAAGAACTGAAGAGTGACAAACAAGCAGAATTTGTGGTATCTTATAGCGTGTTCTGTATAATGGCATGGGTCGAAAAGCAAGTTGATTCCCAATGAATAAGTGCCTGTGTAGCAGTATTATTGCATTGAGTCAGACATGTTATTCTAAAGTTATATGTTGATGGAACTCAGACTTACAACTTGAGACTCAGGACTTGTGAAATTGACCAAAAAATTGGCAAAATGCTGAATGTGAAAAGAAACTAGTTTCCCACCTGCTTTGGCTCTCAGTTTTGCCAAGGTCAAGTGCAGTGAGTGCTGCAATGCTGCTCTCACAGCAGCATCAAGTTTAACATGTTTTCAAATAAACTTTTCATTATATTACCATCTTCAGTCTACTTTAGAAGAAGATGTCAGCTTCACATCTTGGTAAGCTATTACACTAGGTAGCTAACATACCTGCTATACTATGACTACAAACTAATAAACTATCTTAAGATATTTTGCCTCTGTCCTTTAAACAATGCATTTGTTGTGTGTAGCACTTGAGTTCTGTCAGACTGAAGGCTTATTCAAATCTTAATTAAATGTTTAACTAATATTCCATAATAGGGTTTACATCCCTTGACTCTGTCTTGTAACACATTGACTCAAAGCTCTTCTCAGACTCAAAACTCAATTTGGACTTGAACTCACATGGACTGAAGACTTGATTCAAACTTGGACCCCAGAGATGCAAGACTCAACTCAGACTTGTACCCCACTGATTATAGACTTAACTTGGACTTGTACTGAACTGACTGAAAACTTGAGTTCAAAAACTTCAGACTCGACTAAGACTCATGCCCCTTTGACTCAAGGCACGACTTGGGCTCACATCCCAAAGACTCAAGACTCAACTGAATAGCCTACTAGCTTGAGATGTAACTTGGACTTACACTGCACTGGAGACTCGACACAGAGTTGCACCCCAAAGACTGAAGACTTGTCCCATGCTAATACAACACTTGACTTTAACTTGCTACTTGACTCATATCACACTAACTTGAGATTTAACTTGGACTTATACTACACTGATTTTTATACTGGAGACGTTACTTAGATTTGCACTGCACTGACACAAGACTTTACTCAGTGTAGAAGCACACACTCCAGAGAATCAACTTGGACTTGCACCACGTGACAATCACTGTTGAGTTTAAAAATACCTGTATTTTTTATCTGTTTAACTTGCATCTCTTTGATCTAAATAGTTTATTTTCGGTTACATCTCTGCATCCTACACACACATAACACTCAGTCACAATATAGCTTGACTTGCAGTCTGTTCAAAAGACATGCCAATGCACAAGCACAATGCAACACACAACCATACACTCCTAGCTTCAGCCTCCACTCACTTCTTCCTTTCCAAAGAGCATTTCTCTTGCAGCTTCCCTTCCAAAGAGACTACAGCGACTCTGTCCGCAAGCAGACACACATGTGCAGCTAAGAGCAAACTAAAGCTAACTGACAGCCTAGAGCCCAGAGCCCAGCTTTGTTTTGATCCATCTCTCCTTGTCCTGGAGGGTCTCACCAGTCACTCACAGTCAGAGCAGGCCAAAAGGCTCTTTGTGTAGCCCAGATATTGACCTCCATCTTTCTGGATAAATCCAATTATTGGTGCATGAAAAAGCATTTCTCTCTACAGCCGATTTCCTCCCATTGCCCATGGGGAGGCCTTGCTCTCTCTCCCTGCTCTCTGGCTCCCTGGGTCCATCACTGGAGAGGGGTGGAGGGCGTTCTGGAAGCCAATCGGATTAATTAATGCTTGTGCTGATTTGATTTGGTTTGTGTGTAGTGATACGACTTGTCATCTTAACGGATAATAAGGATGTATTTTTAAAGGCTGAAAAATAAACTGGCATTATGAATATGGATCAACAGCATGTGTTAGGCCAGGAAACTAATTAAAGGCACATGCTAACACTGCTTAGTGTCAAATAAGTGTGTCATCTGTTAGTGAAGACAAATATGAATTTGTAAATTCATATTTTTTGTGTGCTATAGGTATCATGATTATGCAATGTGAAGGCTGTATAATAATTCTCTGGATTTGTCTTGCCTTACATATACTATATGGGTAAAAGTACTGGGACACACCTCTAATCATTGAATTCAAGTGGCCCCTTACTTCCAGTGAAGGGTAATCTTAATGCTTCAGCAAACCAAAACATTTGGACAACGCCATGCTTCCAAGTTCGGGGAAGACCCTTTTCTATTCCAGCATGACTGTGCCCCAGTGCACAAAGCAAGATCCATAAAGGCATGGCTCGATAAGTTTGGCGTGTAAGAACTTGACTGGCCTGCACAGAGCCCTGACCTCATCCCCATCCAACACCTTTGGGACAAAGTGGTACAGAGACTGCAAGTCAGGCCTTCTCGTCCAACATCATTGCCTGACCTCATCAATGCTCTACAGCATGAATGGGCACAAACTCCCACAGATACACTCCAAAATTTTGTGGAAAGCCTTTTGAGGAGAGTGGAAGCTGTTATAGAGCTGCAAAGAGGGACCAACTATGTATTTGAATGCAAAGTCATTAAAGTCCCTGTTGGTGTAATGGTCAGGCGCCCCAATACTTTGTCCACATGGTATAGGATTTATATTTACTGATTTGCTAAACTGTTATTTTTTATTGTCAGTGTATCGTCTGTCATTGCTTGTCACTGATTAAATACATACCTGATTGCTTATTATAGGACTTTTAATTGTAATCTCCCAGTTCGCTCTCTGGACCCATTCACACCTGTCAGCATGTGTCTGGGGTGATCTGACCATAAGTGGCCAGCATGAATGTCCAGATGTGAATGTTCAAGTGCCTCAGATTTGATCACTGGTGCTTAGGGACACATATGACCACATAACACTTGTAGTGTGAAAGCTGAAGTGTCCCTATGTGTCCCTGACAGCAACAAAGACCTGCCTAATCAAGTCATCACAGCAGGGATGAGAGCAGCTGGTTAACTTCTTTCCTCTTCCTCGCCTGTTTCATATGACTGATCATATGACTGATTTTAACCATGGCTTTATGTGGCTTATTTAAGCCACTATCCTATTTTCATTACAGTTGACATGGCTTAATAAATAGTGGAACATTCAGAGGTATCATCTGTATCAAGCTTAATACTGAACTGAATATCGTCATCAATCCACTGAGGAATATTTAGTTTAGCTGTACAGTCATCATTGGCTTTTTTGGTTGATTGCTCATCAGATTGGCCAGAAACTTAGAATCAGTCAATATCTGTCAATTTTAACAGCTCTTTTGATGACAGTGTGGAGAAATGGAATAGTGTCAAAGCATTTAGGTACAAAAACAGAACACATGATGTTTAGTGCATGAGCAGTAGAGACTGATGCATGCAAGGACCTTAGGACATGCACAACAGTAAAGTAACACTCATGCTCAGACTCAGTGTTCCTCTTTTCTAAATGCCATGGAAAAGCATCATTACAGCACCAAGTAGAATGTAACTCTGACTTAAGTGTTTCTAAGCACTGTAATTGTACATAAGAGGAACAAACCACCTTTCATCTCTCACTTATCAAGCTTTTTGACCTTTCTTTTTCTCTTTTCTTCCCTTGTAATTGCTAAATGGTTACACAATTGCTTTTAAAGGCTGTTTTTTTCTTTCTTCTTTTTTTTTTTTATTATTTTTTTTTTACATTTTATCTATTTCCCCACCAGCTCCTGCCCATCTATAACTTCCTCTCCAGTATTTTCTTTGGTGTGCTTTTTTAATACTAGACTTTTCCATAATTTTAGTAGTCTAGGAAGTAGAGCATTGACAGAATTAGCCATGCTCTCCGTTTCAGTGCTCCTCAACCTTTTTTGGCCTTGAGGTCCATTTGGTTTCTCGTCATTTTTTTTGTATATAACATTCAGATTGTCTACTTGCATTTTGTGTCCTTTAATGAGTGGTTGATCACTTTGCATCTGGATTAAGTTAAGTCTGAGGTCAGGACGGACTTTGAGTGGGGTCATCAGTGTTTCTCACATATGATGCAGACTCACGATTGCATGGTGAGCAAAAAGTCGTTTGTTTGCAGCACTGGATCTGAGGGTGACTTTCCTATTACTTGCAGGGCTGATGACTTTATCATTCATGACTTTAGATATGAAACATCTGTGAATGAATGAAACTCACCAATTTATTTAAAAGTTGAAAGGAAACATAATGGACATTTCACCAAGAAATAGTAGCCAAAGTTCCATAAGTGACAGAAGTCAAAAGTAATTTGGCCTGGACTTTTGGAGTGATATTTTGCCACGATTAAATGTCCAAATGTGTTCAGCCCTACAAATAATAAGGACCAGAAAGAAGTGGTTTTATGAGAAATCTGAGAGAGGCCAGGACCAGTAACAGATGTAAGAATTGGATTATAAGTGCTGAGCTATGAGCTTAAGAGGAATTGATCCAGCTATGGCCTTTCTCTCAACCTTACTGTAGTGAACAACTTCACTGTGTAGAACAAACCTTAATTAACAATGTGCATACCATTACAAACCATGAATCAGTTAATACACATTTTTCAACCATTTTTAACTACAGTGGGGCAAAAAAGTATTTAGTCAGCCACCAATTGTGCAAGTTCTCCCATTTAAAAAGATGAAAGAGGCCTGTAATTTTCATCATAGGTATACCTCCACTATGACAGACAAAATGAGAATTCAGAAAATCACATTGTCTGATTTTTAAAGAATTTATTTGCAAATTATGGTGGCAAATAAGTATTTGTTCACCTACAAACAAGCAAGATTTCTGGCTCTCACAGACCAGTAACTTCTTCTGTAAGAGGCTCCTCTGTCCTCCACT
>JBBJLS010000011.1:9627558-9639658 GCA_037577275.1 Bryconaethiops microstoma
CAGCAACAGTGTGTGAAAACCTTGTGAAGACTTACAGAAAACATTTGACCTCTGTCATTGCCAACAAAGGGTATATAGCAAAGTATTGAGATGAACTTTTGTTATTGACCAAATACTTATTTTCGACCATAATTTGCAAATAAATTCTTTAAAAATCAGACAATGTGATTTTCTGGACCTTTTTTATCATTTTGTCTGTCATAGTTGAGGTATACCTATGAAAAAAATTTACACGCTTCTCTCATCTTTTTAAGTGGGAGAACTTGCACAATTGGTGGCTGACTAAATACTTTTTTGCCCCACTGTATAATTTACATTTTAAAAGAAGGATGACTCCATGCTCAAGGTTAGCTCTACAGTAGGCCTTAAATGTTCAAGGTTTTAGACTCTAACGGCAGCATGATTAACAGTGAAAATTCTCTTAAATCCATTGTTCATCAAGGAAATCAAATCCTGAACTGTGTCATTAAAAGGTAATTAAGGTCATTGAGGCTAATATTAGTATTACAACCGAAACACATTAATGAATAAATGCACCTTAATGAATTTAAGTCCAATCACTAACAAAGGAGGGTGCACTTTGTGTACACTGGCACATTAACTCAATTGCTGCTGAAAGGCTTTATTTCAAGTAGAAACACACTCACGGTCAGATAAAGAATAGAACAGAGAAGTCCTTGCAGCCCGAGGTTGAACTGTCTCAGGTGGCAAATATGATCTGATCCCACTCTAATTCCTTGACATATCTGTGTTATTTTTAAACACTACATTTCAGGCAATAATAGATATGGAGCCCACAAATGTCATTATTTCTGCCGAATTACAGCCTAATAACCGTGTTCTTCAAGAGTACATGCAGCCATGACATACATTAGGCAGGCCACCCCTTTTGGTCTGAAAGACTGCCGCATTCTAAATCCAGCATATTAGCTGAATCAAACAATTACTACCATTTAGCAAGTTTATACAGTGTGCCAAGACCACCATGTCACACATAAAAAGCATCTTTTAAGCATGAAATAAACGCAGCATATTGAAAAAGTAGCTGAAATGAATAGATTGAAAAAAATGACATGTCGTGTACTCTTGGCAGCTTTTATGTTGATGGAATGGATTTTAATCATGTAAAAATGAATTTGCATATTACTTTTTTCAGTATACTTTTGCTGTGATAGTAGACATGGAGCATCATTTGGTGAGTAGGTGAAGGATCACTGGGCTTTGAGAGATTTCTTCTGAACCTGGCTTTAATTCAATTTCAGTTCAACTCATTTTTATTTATTGACGGTGTCAAAAAGCGGCTTTACGAAATCTAAATCCGAGCCCCTAGTGGGCAAGCCAAAACTGACAGAAGCCAGCAAGAACTCCCTAAAGCTGGAGGAAGAAAACACGGGAGGAACTAAGACTCAAAAGGAGAACCAACCCTCTTTTGGTCAACAACGAATAGTGAGGGAGAATAATGACAACAAATATATTTTGATCTCTTATTTATTGGTAAGCTAAACTACCATGACAGATTACCAATATGAAATGACTGCATGTGCTCGGATTTGCTCCTTCTTGTTAGCCTATTCTATCATGATATTGACAAAAGTATTGGGACACAAATGTTTTTCAGGATTTGGGCTAGGCCACTTACTTCCAGTGAAGGGCTGTTTTAATGCTTCAGCATACCAAGACATTTTGGACAACGCATTGCTTCCAACTTTGTGAACACAGTTTGGGGAAGAACCATTTCTGTTCCAGCATGACTGTGCCCCAGTGCACAAAGCAAGCTCCATAAAGACGTGGCTGGATGAGTCCAGTGTGGAAGAACTTGACTGGCCCGCACAGAGTCCTGACCTCAACCCCATCGAACACCTTTGTGATGAACTGGAACAGAGATTGTGAGTCTGGCCTTCTCGTATAACATCAGTGCCTGACCTCATAAGTGCTCTACAGTACTGTATGGATAAAACTGGTAAGCCATGTACCTGAGCATTCAGAGAACTTCTGTGTCCGTCAGTGGACTTCCCCATAAACAAAGGGGGCCTAAGTAATGACCATAAACTGACATGCCTCTGCCGCCCATCCCTTCTGGACTCAACGATGAAACGGAGGAGAATGCGAGAAAGAAGAAGGAGAGAGCAGAAAAGAGGAAAAAAACAAAACAAAGCACTTTGATCACAGCTGAAATACATTTCAGCGGCTTTTATCTTTCATGGGGAATTGATTTTATGGCATCTATAACCTTCTGTAGCATTGAACTTTGAAAAGAACCTTGGAGTGATACTGAAGCCTGCTGTCAGGAGAAATCCAAAAGGCTTTGGGCTGACATTTTTATTCCTCACTTCCGCTTCTCTCTCTCTCTCTCTCTCTCTCTCTCTCTCTCTCTCTCTCTCTCTCAATGCTAATTCTTTTGGAACAGTAGTGGGAAATTTTGCTTGCCTCCGTGACTTTAGGCTTCCAGAGCTTGAGTTGGATATTTTCCATACTGTTACATGGCACCATTGTGAACACCATTTACATGGCGCACAATGCAGATTCAGAGAGGGTGTGTTCTTGTGTGTCTTTCTGTTTGTGTGTGTATATAGTTAATATAGCTGTACAGGTATCATTCCTGACAGCGTTTTTCATGTCCTCCTCTTTCACTGTAAATAAGTGTTTGTCTGGTGAGCTGTGAAGGGCAGAGTGAAGCTTTTGGCTGAGACAAATCACTTTGGAACCCACCGTATGACTCCCACGGTAACAAGAGGGCCATTGGAGGGGCCTGTGTGCAGCATGTGTGCGCGTGTGTAATCAGTGGAGTGAACCTCTTTGGGCCATTGTAATCCTCCAGCTTTCTCTGTCTTTCCAATTACGTTGAAAAAGTGTGTGTGTGTGTGTGTGTGTGTGTGTGTGTGTGTGTGTGTGTGTGTATGTCTCTAACTCCTCATGGCCCCAAGGCCATCCAATAAAACAGTATGGCCATAAAAGGGGTACGTAGCAGGACTACACAACTTGGTGACTGATATATGAGTTTCCATACTCTGAGAAAACAACAGACAGTGTCCGTGCAAACAAGAAAAAAGTGAGCGAGAGAAATATGGAAAGAGAGAGAGGAAGAGAGATAGAGAGAGAGACCTAAAGAGAGATAAGTACATTTCCTGTACTTATCATTAGCAATTTTCCGTAGGTATACAGGCACCATACTGCGATGGCATGGAAGTTGTAGCACGCTTTGATTCTCCAGTGTATCTTAGCCTGATAACAGTGTTTCTGATGGGCAGGAAGTGCAATTCTCTCCCTACCACTCATGGCCGTGGAGTCCATCAAGTCGTTTTTCTGTCAGAGTCACTTGTGTTATTTTGGTCTTGTATTTTTATCTCAGGGTTGTTAAGCTGTGTGATGAATAGCTAACACACCTATCTTGTTAGCGATTTCCTGGTACACCATTGCATTTCTTAGTGTTAAATGACTCTAACTGTATTGTCATTACAAGATTTTGATCAAAAAGCAGTGATGAAGTCAGCTTGGCTGTGGCTATCTTTTGGCTCTGCCATCGAGCAGGACTGTGACAGCATGGACATGACTTGGGTATGGGTCACTTGAAAAAAATGTTTACCATACGGCGTGGTTCCTTATACCAGTGGAAAAATGTGATAATATCTGCAGTATATCTGTTCAGAAAAAATGTTTTTAAATTTTGCCTCATTAAATACTCATAGTCTACAGTGGTTTTACTTCATAGTACTGTGTGTTGTAATAATTTATGAAAGCAGAAACTAAAACTGTCACACGCACCAGATCACGTGACATCAATCGGCACTGGAAGTGACTCGCGTCTAGGGTATATAAACAGGAAGTTGGTATTCCTGTGCACACAGACATTGGAGTTCATGCCCAGCTAAATCTTCTCATCCCCTCTTGGTACCGTGAGTACTCTCATTCACAAGAACACCTTTTCTACCCTTCTGTGAGTGTGTGGGAACACGGATTCCTTGGTGCAAATCTCTACTTCTTCTTGGAGCCACAAATAGTGTGGTTTTCCGGCTCTATTGTGTGTATCCGCGACTGGGCTCTTCCACTATTAAACAACTGGGCTACTTTCAGTCATTTGTGTCTCTCTCCATGACAGAATGTCTGTGTCCCAAGTGAGCCCAGCGGATTTAGCTCTGGTGTGGGAGGTTATAATTCAGTTGGCAGTCGAGATTGTGAACCTGAAGCAGGAAGTACTGGCCCTCTGTACAGAAGTCGCTGCCCTGTGACAGGCCGCTCAAGATTGCACTGCTGACCAACCCTCCTCACCGGCGGTCCAACCACTTTCACCTTCACCTACAGTTTTTCCAAAAATGGCGCTGCCTGATAAGTGGAATGGGAAGTGCAATGTTTTTCTCACCAATCTCTCTCTTTTGTTTGAGTTTCAGCTACATCGCTACCCCTCTGATCACAGCCAGATCGCACTTCTCACCTCCCTTCTCATTGGGCAGGCAGCTGAGTGGGCTACAGCGGTTTTGAGGTCTGGCAGTGAGACCGCCTACTCCTATCCAGCTTTCACTAAGCAACTCAAGGCTGCTTTCCAGCATCCTGAGAGCGAGGTGGTGGTGGATTCTAAACTGTATCATCTCCATCAAGGGGACAGACCGATGAGAAAGTACACCACCTAATTCCAAACCCTCGCTATCCAGACCTCCTGGAGCGACACTGCACTCCGTACCGCCTTTTACGAGGGCCTGTCACCACGTCTCAAGGCTGAGCTAGCTGGAAGAGAGCTTCCCGAGACCTTCGAAGGCATGGTGCAGCTCAGCCTATGGGTGGACCTTCAACTCAGCTCTCTGCCCAAGCCTGCACCCCAGACCCAGATGTTCGACCACAACTCGTCTTCCAGCTCTACCTCTCATCCTCAACCACCACCTTCTGCCTCAGAGGCCCACCCGAGGCCGGGGAACCCATGCAGATTGGACGCACCTTCCTGTCGGTGGCAGAGAGAGAACAACGCTGTCGCGAAGGCCTGTGCACCTATTGTGCCTCCCCCGAACACCATCGTGCAGTCTGTCCTGTCCATCTGGGAAATGGTCAGATCAGGTGAATAGGGCGAGGAACTCACCTGGTCCTCTGGCAGCTACCTCCTGCCTGCCTACCGTTTCCCATCTCATCCTTCAGGTTAGTCTCCAACTGGGCCACTGAGAGATCGATACATCTGCCTTCGTTGATTTGGGGGCAGCTGGGAATTTTATCGATCAGCCTTATGCTGCTCAGTTGGGGATTAAAATTGAGGTGTTATCTCAGCCTGTAAAAATCACCGCCATTGACGGTTGCCCCCTTTCCAACAGCCCTATCACCTGTTGCACCCAACTACTCACCTTGACTCATGATGACAAAAGATCCAGTTCCTCATCACTCACCTCACCTCGCCTCCTATGATCCTGGGCCACCCCTGGCTGGTAAAGCACGATCTGCTCATCTCCTGGAACTGTCACAAAGTTCTTCAATGGGGGCCGACCTGTCAGGAGCTTTGTCTCCAGACGAAGGGGAGTCCGAGGCCCTCGATGTCGATCTGGAGTCCATTCCCGTACCGTACCCTGACCTGGCAGGGGTATTCAATAAACAGCGTGCCATCCAGTTACCTCCTCATCGCCCTTACGACCTGGTCATTGATCTCCAGCCAGGCGCGGTACCACCCCATGGCCATCTCTACTCTCTCTCTGTTGCAGAACAGAAGGCCATGGAGGAGTATATCTCTGAGGGACTTTGCCAAGGTACCATCAGGCCTTCTTTATCTCCTGTGGCTGCGGGGTTCTTTTTTGTGAAGAAGAAATACAGGGGACTCCGCCCCTGCTTCAACTATCGGGGGTTCAACAACGTGACCATCAAGAACCGTCATCCACTCCCCCTTACCAACACCGCCCTGGTGCCAACATATTCACCAAATTGGATGGAGTGCCTACAACTTGGTCCGCATCAGAGAGGGTGTCGAGTGGAAGACGGCCTTCATAACCCCCACCGGCCATTATGAAACCCTGGTGATGCCATTTGGTCTTTGCAACGGCCCAACCATCTTTCAACAGTTCATCAACGACGTTCTCCATGACATGTTGGGTAGGTGGTGTTTCGCTTATTTGGACAACATCCTGATTTACTCCAAGACCAAAGAGGAGCATACCCAGCATGTCAGGGCAGTCCTCAAGAGGTTGCTACAGAAATGTGCTTTCCACCAGCACACGACCACATTCATTGGCTTTGTCATCTCCTCACAGGGTGTAGCGATGGATCCCCAGAAGCTGGAGGCTGTGCCTTCGTGGCCCCTACCCACAACACTTAAACAGCTGCAATGTTTTCTGGGGATCGCCAACTTCTATCGGCGATTCATCCAGGGCTTCAGTTCGACTGCAGCACCTCTTACTTCCCTCACCAAGCCTCATTCTCGACCATTCTCTCTCAATACTCTCGCCATCCAAGCATTCAAGGATCTCTGCCACCAGTTCACCACTGCTCCCATCCTTCTACACCCAGATCCATCCAAGCCATTTGTTGTTGAGGTGGACACCTCCAATGTGGGCGTAGGAGCCGTTCTCTCGCAGCGAGGTCCAGACCAGAAACTACACCCATTTAGTTTCTTTTCTAAAAAATTTAATCCCACACAGCAACGATACGGCGTGGGGGACCGTGAGTTGTTGGCCATCAAGTGGGCTCTAGAGGAATGGTGTCACTGGCTCCAGGGTAGTGGTGATCTGTCTGGACCGACCACCAGAACCTCATCTCCATCCGCCAAACAGCTCAACCCCAGGCAGACCCAGTGGGCATTGTTCTTTGTACAATTCAATTTCCGTATCTCATACCGCCTGGGGTCCAAGAACACCAAAGCAGATGCACTCTCCCATCAACATCATGCAGAGAGTCCACGGGCAGACCTGCCTTCTCACATCATCATGGCAACTCTCCAGTGGGGGTTAGAAGACAGAGTTGGCCAGGGACACACCTGGACAACCGGGGGTCTCTAGAACTCTCTCTCTCTTGCAACATCCCTTTTGTTGGCCTAGTATGGCCCTTGACACTAAGACCTTCATTACAGCCTGTGGTACCTGTGCCAGATCCAAGCCATCGAATGCTTCTACTCCAGGGACCCTCCAACCTCTACCAGTACCTCACCGGCCCTGGTCTCATATTGCCCTAGACTTTGTCACTGGCCTACCTGACTCCCTGGGTAAAAACACTATTCTCACTATTGTCGACCGGTTCTCCAAGGCCGTGCACCTGGTGGCTCTGACCAGGCTCCCTACTGCTAAAGTCACTGCTGAATTGATACTGGAGCACGGAGTCTACTTGCATGGGTTCCCCAAGGACATCATCTCGGACAGAGGGCACCAGTTCACTGCCAAGTTCTGGCGAGCCTTCTGCTGTCTGATCAATGTCACTACCAGCCTCTCATCTGGATACCATCCTCAGACTAATGGTCAGACGGAGCGGGCCAACCAACAACTGGAGTGCTTTCTCCACTGCTTTGTGGCTGACCATTAGTGCTCCTTGGATCGCTACCTCATTTGGGCAGAACTATCACACAACCTCCTCACTTCATCTGCCACTGGCCTCAGCCCTTTCGAAGTATGCTATGGTTTCCAGCCTCTGGTGTTTAAACACCAGGAACCGGAGGTTGATGTACCAGCAGCCCAACAGTTGGTCCGCAGGTGCCGGTGGCTCTGGAAGCAAGCAAGGGATTCCATTAGCCGTGCCAACATCCGCTATACTCTGCAACATTACCACCGGCACCCTCCGGGACGACTGTTCCATGTTGGTGACAGCGTATACCTTTCGACACATCACATCAATCTTTGCACCGAATCCAAGAAATTATCTCATCAGTTCATCGCCCCCTACAAGATCATCAAGCGGATCAACCCTGTCAAATTCCAGCTCCAGCTGCCTGCCTGTCTCAAAACGGTCAACATCCTGTTTTTCACATGTCACAGTTTAAACCAGTTTTCTTTTCACCTTTGTCTCCCCAGGCTCCGGCTCCTCCTCCACCTCAGATCATCGATAGTAGTCCTGCCTACACCGTTCGGCAGATCCTGGACTCACAACGCCGTTGCTGTGGTGCCCTTGTCAACTGATAGGGCTATGGTCCTGGATTCCCGAGCGCTTCATCTTGGAGCCTTCGCTCATCGCAGACTGCCATCATCGTGTATCCTCTCGGCCTGGGCCATCTGGGGACGGTCCTGGAGGGGGGGGGGGGTACTGTCACACGTACCAGATCACGTCAATCAGCACCGGAAGTGATTTATGTCCAGGGTATATAAACAGGAAGTAGGTATTCCTCTGCACACAGACATTGGAGTTCATGCCCAGCCAGCTTTTCTTGTCTCCTCTCTGTACCCAGAGTACTCTCGTTCGCAGGAACACCTGAGAACGCAGATTTCTTGATGGGAATCTTTACTCCTTCTCAGATCAAATAGCGTGGTTTACCGGCTCTATTGTGTGTATCCACGACTGGGCTCTTCCATTACACAACAACTGGGCTACTTTCAGACATTTGTCTGTCTCCATGACAAAAACAAATTTTATTTCAGGACATTCTGAAAGGCCTAAAATATTCTACTTTTTATTATTATTTATTTTGCAGTCATGTCATGTATAAACATATGCATCAATCAGCTGTGACATTTAAACCACCCACCTAATTTTGTGTAGCTTCCACTCATGACACTATAACAGATATTAGCAGAAGACGCTTTAAGTCCCGTAAGTGGCTGTCACGGTTCCGGTCCGTGACCACCAGAGGGCAGCCAAGGACTAATAAACTGCTCTCCATGAACAGCTGTCCTAGATCAGCGTTAATGAACTCATTGGCTGCACTCCTCTTCCCCAGTGTATTTAAACTGTCCGTAGTCCCAGTGAGGACACGGAAGCATCCGTACCTCCTTTGCTCCCCTATCCCTTTTCCTTAATTTGGTCTTGCCTGGCCCTCGAGCCTATTTCTATTCGGTTTATTTACTTTAATAAAGATATACCTTCATGGAAGTCCATGCCTGTGCCTCACCACCTTCTTCCGGACGTACGTCCGGTGTGACAGAATGCTTCCATCCCCTGAGGCACAGCGAACTCCATCAGAAGGAAGCCCAATGGATCCAGGGAAGCACCGCTGTTGGAGCTGGCTCACTGATCGTTTTCCCCGGCGAGAATCCAGAGACCCGACTCTACCATCTGCGCCAAGGGAAACGGTCGGTGATTGAATACACGGAGGAGTTTAGTGCTCTGGCAGCCCAGGTCTCGTGCAGGGACTCCGCCCTACGGGCTGTCTACTCCGAGGGACTGACTCCTCACATAAGAGACGAGCTAGTCTGGCACGAGCGCCCCAGAACGCTCCCGTAGCTAATACAGCTCAGTCTCCGCCTCTGTCCGGATTCTCGGATGGCTGTCGTCAACCACTCCATCTTGCCCACGGATATCACCAGCCACGCAGCCTGCCTCCCGAATTCAACCCAATTCGACTCACCCTCCCCCAGCTTAGTTCTCAGCCTGCCTCCGCCACGGCTATCGCACACCATCCATCTTTCCCAGTGACTCCGCCTCTGATTCGAGGCTCAACCCCGAGACATTCGGCTCCACCCACAACCCACAGAGCTCTCTCAAAACGAGAGCCTCCACTCATTAATCAAAGAACTATCCTGAGCCACAGAATTTTTACTAACCAAGAGACCCCACTTACGAGCCAGAGGGCCATTCACTCGACCCCAAACCAACCAGAGCGGTCATTAGTCGCTCAATCTCTACCGTCCCCACTACTGTTTTCTACCCAGTCCCAGCCACCTCAGCCCTCCTCATCCTGGACCCAATCAATTCAACCCCGTTCTACCCAGTCATTTACAGATTCAGCCCCAGCTTTCTCCACCCATCCAGCTTTAGCTTCTCACCCCACTTTAACACTCACTCCCATTTCTACTCACGTTCCAACCCTCAATTCCGTTTCAGCTCATCTCTCAACTTCTCTCACCCCAGCCAATCACACACCAGTTACCCTCACATCGGCCCCTCTCACACTAACATCTCTCACACTACATTCTCTCATACCAGCTACACTTACACCCGATACTCTCCCACCAGTTACCCTCACACCAACCACTCACACACCAGCTCCTTTCTCACCAGCTCCTCCCTCTCTCGCCCCTCTTTCTCTCGACCCTCTCTCTCCCGCTCTCACTCCTCTCTCTCCTGCTCTTCTCTCTTCCGCTCCTCTCTCTCTCACTCCTGCTCCCCTTGGTCCATGTCAAACCACTTCCTATCAGCTTACTTCAGATCCTTTTGGTCCTGCCCGCCTTCTTCGGTGTCCCTCCAGTCTCACATTCTTTAGTCCAGCTCCTGTACCCAGCCCGGCTCCAAGTTCAGCTCCTGTACCCGACCTGGCTCCAAGTTCAGCTCCTGTACCCGGCCCGGCTCCAAGTTCAGCTCTTGTACCCGGCCCGGCTCCAAATTCAGCTCCTGTACCCGGCCCGGCTCCACGTTCAGCTCCTGTACCCAGTTCGACTCCAGTTCCAGCTCCTGTACCCGGTCCGACTCCAGGCTCAGCTCCTCGCACCCAAGACCCAGCCTCAGCTCCAGGGCCCAGCTCCTGCCCCTAGCGCCCAAGGTCCAGCGCCTGCCCCTCGCGCCCAATTCAACCTATGTTTCATCTCTTGTTCTACTCTACTCCTTATCTCGCTATCCATCAGCTCGACTCTCCTCTCTATCTCTCTGTCTATCCCTTCTAGATCAACTCTACCCTCTATCTTCCTACTCATCACCTCTAGCTCACTCTACTCTCTATTTCTCCATCTATCTACTCCTCTCTCCATCTCTCCATCTTATCATCCCCCTACCTCTCTATCTACCCCTTGTTCTACTTGGCTGTCTACTTGTCCCCTTATCTCTCTACTCCCTCCTCTATCTAGCCTTCCATTCACTTACCTCTCAACCTAACCTTCTCTGCCCTACCTCCTTTGCTCCTCTATCCCTTTTCCTTAGTTTTGTCTTGCCTGGCCCTCGAGCCTTTTTCTGTTTGGTTTATTTACTTTAATAAAGATATACCTTCATGGAAGTCCGCGCCTGTGCCTTGCCTCCTTCTTCCGGACGTACGTCCGGTGTGACAGTAGCGAGGTGTGGCCTCCAAGGATTGGACTAGTTTGTCCGTCACATCCCACATATTTAGAGGACAAGTCAACACCTTGAACTCTCTGTCATGTTACTGAAAGAGGTCATTATCTTGTTGAAGAAGGCCACTGCTACTAGGGAATACCATTGCCATGAAGCATTATATGCCTCTTCTGACATGACTTCTAATCACAGTGCGTCCCGATGCCATCTCTTCCATGCGTATGTGATGCAACAAACTGCTATGTACTGTGTGTTTTGACACCTTCCTATCACAGCCAGCATTAAGATTTTCAGCAATTTGTGTGACAGTAGCTTGAGGTAACAATTTCTTTTGTGCCTTGGAATCGTCATAATGATTTATTAACAATGCTGGGTGGGATGCTTCCACATGAAGTCAAAGTCTCTCTTTCTGAACAGAAAGAAATACATTATATAAGTAGCAGATACATGCCTCTATTGAGAAAATCACCAATGATTGGTGGAGAGCAAATTCATTTTTTACGTACGGTAGGGATATGTGACCTCAATACACTTTCATGGAACACAGTCAAACAAAACAATTAAGTAAAAGTAAATTATGTCAGGTGTTCTGAGTGTTGTCAGGCAAACTTAAAATACTAATCACTAGAGCGTAATGTGCTAGACATTTGTAGTTGAGCTTGACATTTAAAACAGGAACTTTTAGTTGAGATATCTTCATATTAGAAAGAGGAACATTTTCAGACACTGTGAGATGCTCCAAGGTGATGCATCCTCTAACACATGAAGCTAGAGAGAGGTCAAAGTCTAAGGCAAAGCTTTTACTTGTTGACCAATATCAAAATATTAAAATAATTCCTACAAGATCTTCTGAGAGTTCTGACCAGATGAGCTACCCCTCACTCCCAATAAGCCTCAGGTGACCCTGTGACCCTGACACCTTGTCATTCCTCGGGCTACTTGGAAGGTTTTAATGTGTTTTCACATAAACACACACACACACACACACACACACACACACACACATACATACATATAT
>JBBJLS010000011.1:9646020-9656322 GCA_037577275.1 Bryconaethiops microstoma
TGAATTAATAAAATTCCATAATCAACACACCTAATTTAATCTACTGAGGTAAAAAGAGCCAAACCAGGTATTTGATGTAGCTGCAAGTAAAACTAGGCTTCCATGAGGAAAGAGGTCTAGAAATAGTTAAGTGAACACTTTGCCACACACAAAACCACCATTTACTGTATTAATGTTGTTTGTATTTGTTGTAATGTTAGTGTTTTAACACTAACCCACTGCCCAGTAGTAAACAGCTTTTAAGCATACTTTTCTCAGACTTTTGCACAATACTATATATAATTAACATAGTTTGGCCACATATACACAGACACATATATATGCTTTCACTCTCCATCTCTCTTTGAAATGCTGTTTGGAAATAGGAGGAGAGGTGTCTCAGCACATCCTGGAGGACATTGTGCTGGTGGAACTTAAACACTCTCGTGCACAAATCCCTGGCTTGTAACACTGTTATGATTGATTACTCCCTTATATTCCTGGATTTCTTAGTTAAAAATAAACTTTAAAATTCCCAATGAATAACCAATGATTTGTTGCCCATTTGCATGATACCAATATATTTTTACATTGTCCCGCTGATCTATCTAACAGCAAGAAATGGAACTTGAAGGACACACCTATGTGAATTTTCTGACCACGGTTACCATTATTTAACAATTCCTAGTTTATCTTTGCTCGGTAAAATATTTTTTGGACTTTTTGCATGGCTATTTAAGGGTATCGGTTAGTTTCATAACTCTGATTGCTCCATTAACTCTGAAAATAATTAGTAGTTGACAATGACAGCCCTATACTATAAATTAAAACAGGTACTTTCATCAACTTTAAATTGTGTCTTTCTCTTTGGTTTTGCACCATTAACTCACACCGTCTCTTTATGACATTACTGATGTATTTCTTTCTCTCACTGTTGCTCTCCCTTCCTGTGAGCTGATGTGTGTGCGTGTGTGTGTGTGTGGCGAATGGCCCTTTCTTCCATCCAGTTTACCTCTGCTAAATGACTCGTGCTTAACACAGAGTGAGTAAAATGAATTCCTGCACTGTGCGTGCACTCAGAGTCAGTGTGGAGGGCGAGCAGAGGCCACCACCTCTCAGGTGATTGAACTCCAAAAGGCAGGCAAATAGAAAGTTGATGGAATGCTGATGAAATGGATAATTGGGGATTCCAGGCAGACTCTGTCGAGCGGCTCTGAGCATAGCAGTTATCTAGTTCATCTGCATTAGACAGCCAATAGGGAGTAGAAGACAGTCGGGCAAATAAAGAGAAACAATTGGAAATGAGAGACAAGCATCGAGAGTACAGCCACCCTGTTAACCTGCAGCACTTTAAAGATGCTTGAACAATGTTTGAATGATGTTGACATTGTTGTTGTGTTGCAGCTTAAGTGTATTGAATTCATCCAGCACAGATTGTAAGCAGAGATTGACTGGTGTCTCTGCGTATGTTCACCACCTGTTAGGGGGCACCTAGGTTTTCTTTCTTTCTTTCTTTCTTTCTTTCTTTCTTTCTTTCTTTCTTTCTTTCTTTCTTTCTTTCTTTCTTTCTTTCTTTATTTATACAAGTACCCTTGTGCTTTGGATGTGCAACGTCTTAATATATTAAACTAACCATGTTCATGCTGAGCGAATACGATATCACACATAAATATGTAACAATATATGAGACAAACATTTTATTTCCATCTGCACCTCAAACCCTTTTCTATGTGTGATTTTAACAAGTTTGGAAAAAATAACCACCAAAGTGGAAAGTAGACTGATTGCTGGTTGCTTTCCCAAAAGTGTCAAAGCAATCATCCTCGCTGAATCAACTTCAACTGATAATTTGAAAAATACAGTGAAAGAAAACTAAGTCCACAGATTTAAAGTTGTCTGTGAAGCTGCCAGTTGCTCATTTTTCTAAATTTGTCTATGAAGTTGCCAGTTGCTCTTTTTATAAACACGAGAAATAAAAATTGAAGACTATGATATAAAGAATTTCTTAGGGAAAGTCTGCTCTTTATATTAAAGAGGACACTTTGATGAATATAAGGCTGAGTGTTAAATAATAAGTTTTCCCTGGAACTATGAGGCTAACATTTTTAACAACCACTTGAAATCAATAGTCACCCAAATCATTTTTGTACATACATCAGCTAAACTTCTTTCAACTTTTGCAAACTGCATTTAACTATGTAGCCTAAGTCACTACTTTTGCTGACTTGCCTTCTTCCCATAGTGTATTCTTATCTTCCCCAGGGGTGCAGCATGGACACTATGACTGTTCTGCAACTCCGCAGCCCCATACGGACCAAGCTGTGATGCACTGTGTGTTCTGTCAGCATTAACTTTTTATGCACCTATTCAAATTTGGCCCAGGGGTTGTTTTCACAATCCACTTTTGGGGTGGAAGTGATGACCAGTGTTTTGTCACAATGGCTACAGAGGAAATACAGAGAAAATGCAGATGAATCTGATCCAAAATCAGCCCTTTTTATGACTATTTTGTGAGTAACAGCACTGGCTTTGTCTGAAATGGCACAAAAATATAGTGTTGTTATAGCTGGCAGTAAATCATACAGAGTCTAATTGTAAAATCTGCATTGCTTTTATAAAGAGCCTTTTACAGTTTTGGTGATATTACCACCAATAGCCTGTTAACTCCAGCACTAAACTAAAGAAGAAAAAAAAATTATTCCAAACATGTCTTTGCCAACATATGGAATAAATGAAAAATTGTGCAAATATGATTTTTCAAATTTGTTTTTCTAACTATTCTTTTAATATATTACTAATACTCTGTGAATAGTGAATTTATGGGAAGTGTGTGACCATATGTGTGTATACTGAGTAGGTGCCTGTTATCAGTTTTTTTTTCTTTTTCACAGCATGAAATTTGAACATTTTATTGAGAAAGCAAGGTACATGGAACATTTTGGCTGCGGTGAAAGGCTGTCCCTCTCTCTGTCTGTCTTCTCTCTCTCTGTCTGTCTTCTCTCTCGGTTTGGGACGAGGTGTTAGAAGGTGATAATAATTCTGACCTCTTTCTGCTTTTGCAGCTTAAGCTTTTCACCACAAATACCTTATTTTTTTCCTGCATCTTTCCACACCATTCCTAAAGTGTATGCTGTCCACTTTCTTCTGCTTCCACCCTCCTAACCCACTCCTGTGATAGCAGGGGGCAGAAGAAAAATAGGTGCACAGATTCTACTGAATCCTACAAACACATTGGCCTTGTTAAAACATCCAGAGTCAATGTGGGAGCATTGCTTTGTCTTCTTATTAGTATTTAAGAGAGCACATCAAAAGTCTCTTCTTGCACCTGTGCAAAGTTGTAAAGCAGGCCGACAGTGCATTCTGTATTTAGCCTAAGGGCAGGAGTGTGTAGCTCCAGAGGATAAGTGAGCTGTAGGGTTGAATCTTGCCGATTTCTATTCCTACCTTTCCCATCACCTCTGCCTGCTGTAAAGCCAACTTGGGTCAAGCCTTTCATTCTGGATGTCAAACAGCAGACCTTTTGCACTTTAACTCTTTATGTACTATTTAACTTTTCTGCCTTTTAGTCATATTAACTTACTGCTTAATAACCAATTTTTTTGGTCAACCAAAAATTTTTTTTGTAATCATTAGAAAGCACAACATGTCAGGGCTGGTGACTGTGATGGTTGGCGGCCGCTAGAGGCCGCCCTTTTTCTCTTAGTTTATGTTGGGGCTTTAATTTTGAAGGGTGATTGGGTGTGTAGGTATTGATGAGTCGCAGCTGAGTTTAGTTTGTGTTAAGTGTTTGAGTTCTGTTATTGGTGGTTGGGTTTGGGTTTGGATATTTAAGGGGTTTGTGTTCTGTGTACGGATGTGGGTCAACCGTCGTGTTTGGTTTGTTTCTCTCCTGTCTCCTTTTGGTTCTCAGAGTTAAGCTGAAGTTCTGTATCTGGTCCTTGCGCCAGCTTTTGTTTGAAGTGTAATAAAAGTTATCAAGCATGAATGTCTGCCTACGTGCCAGCCCTCATTAGGGAGAAGAAGGGGAACGTGATACAACACACTTTTCTAAACCAGATTTTAGATCTGCTTTAATTTTTTTCAGTCACATCAACTTTTTGAATTATGAGTAATATTTGATTTGCAATAGACTTGTTTTTATTAAACTGCAGACACCAATCAAGTAACTGTTTCAATATTTTCAGTGCGAAGTCAGATATAATGATCAGTGTCAGTCGGCTACCTCTGTTTCTTCAAAAACGCTTAGTACATGATTATTATATGCTAATAATACCACTATCATGCAATATACAACTAGCTTAATCACAAAAACTGTACGTGCGGGATTTGAAATCCCAGATTTAAATACAGATTTGAAATCAGCATGAATAACACTACAAAACCCACATAAATTTATCTCTGATGATTTTGACCTGTTGACCTGTGTAATGAGTTCTCAATGCTGTTGTCATGTTGATTTTAAGATGTACATGACATGGGTTAACAAATCGGAAAAATTCCTACATTTTTATTCTGTTTGTATCTAGAACATATTTGCCTGAAGGCTGTCCCTGTCCAGAGTGGTTTGGAATGTGGTGTTAGAAGGTGATAATACTGCTGACCTCTTTCTGCTTTTGTAGCTCAATCTTTTCATCACAAATAACTTACATTTTTTTCTGCCTCATTCCACACCATTCCTAAAGTGGCCAAAATACTACTGGACAAAATGCACACACAGTTCATTTTCACTTCTTTATGACAGAGTGAACAGCCAGATAGTGTAGGGAGGTTTTAAACAACCAAGTGCATTAAATATCTATTCCTGAGCATAACTGTGTAATGAAAAAGGAAAACTTATTTCAGTTATATACACTTTTCCAACCCACAGAAACATATATTTTAATTCTGATGTCAGCAATTTAAAAAAACTCAATTTTGTCCTTCAAAACAAAAAACACTGAAAATGCGATTGTCAGATTGTGTGAACAGAATAAAAATGTGATTTTCAGATTGTGTGGACAGAATGAAAATGTTTTCCAAAAATATCTGAAAGTTATTTGGAACTGAACTGAATTTTACTGGGTATAATTATTGTAGAAAAAAGAAATATTCTGACAAATAAATCTATCACTCTCATATCTACATGATTTACAAATAGATTTCATACTAGTATCTAATAACTTTAGTCTTTACTGAATTATGAGTCATTAATAGCAGAACAATAAACCTAGTACTTAACAGCATCGGACACCACATCTGTTAGCAGGTTATAGTGCACATGACCAGTGTATATAACACAGATTGCAACTGTCATCTGCACCACAGAGAAGTCTTGGAAATGCTTGAACACAGGAGCACGCCCCAGTCACTCCTGTGAGAGCTCAGCTGTGTGGTGGTGGCGGGGGGAGGTGGACTATCCTTCTCTCCAATGGTCTAATGTAATGGCTTCACTCTATTGTCTATGAGCGAGCCTGCTTTGATAGGCAGAGTTCATTCAGGGCTGAAAATGGCTAATCCTTTACAGCCAAGAATCCAATCTGCCAAATAAAGGCTTCTTAACCTACTTAAATGCTTGTAGAAAGTGTAATAGGAATATGATTTAAGGAGGCAATTTAGCTGCATTGAAATCTGCACTGGTTTTAATTTTCTTGTGGCCCTCGCCTCGATTTTATACTGCTAATTATGCTCGATTATGGTGTCATTTGCTCTAAAACGATTTGAGAGCTCTACAGAGCCCCGCCCCCCACTCTCTTAGATCCAAAGCCTGCATTTTGCTTAGTAATGAAGAAAGTTGTTCTGTTTCATTTGGCCTCCACCCACCAAGAGTGTTGCACTCACACACACAAACATGCGCACAGACACACACACAAACACAAACTTGCCTTTAATATGATGCACATGCTTAAGGGATGCATGGATGGATGGATGGATGGATGGATGGATGGATGGCTGGAGGGAGGGAGGGAGGGGAGAGAGAGAGAGAGAGAGAGAGAGAGAGAGAGGGGTACAGTGAAAAAGAAGAGAGTGAAAACTGTTCAGGTGAGTACAGTGGAGTGGAGTGTGTTAAAGAAGGAATTTATGAGTGAAGACAAATCGAGCAAGACCAGCAAGCGCACCAAAAACAGAAAGGGCCGGTGCTGGAACAGAAAGATGGGAAGAAGGGAGGAGGGGAGAGTGGGCTAAAATTAGGAGAAAGCCAGTGAGCCAGAGAGGGAGAGAGGATGCTTTGCATGTGTTAGGCAGCGATAAGCTCCGGCCTGTCCTGGTGCTTCTTAATGAGGCAAGCTCGCAGTGTGATGTGGAGTGCTGAGGGATCGAACGCACCAGGGGGAAAGGCAAGCTGCAGTAGTTTGGAGAGCCAATACTTCATCATATCTAATTGCTGCCTTGTACACACTGGTCCCTACAGAGTTAGACCACTCTCTGCTGTCACCCGTCATCCTCCCAATCTCTCTCTCTCTCTCTCTCTCTGTCTCTGTCTTCTCTTTCTCTCTCTCTCTCTCTCTCTCTCTCTGTCTTCTCTCTCTCTTTCTCTCTGTCTTCTCTCTCTGTGTTCTCTCTCATCTCTCTCTTTCCCTCTTTCTCTCTTCTCTCTCTCTCTCTTCTCTCTGTCTCTGTCTCTCTGTCTCTGTCTCTCTCTCTCTCTCTTTCTCTCTCTTCTCTCCTCTGTCTCTTTCTCTCTTAGTTCTCTGAATAGAGTTCTGATGAGTCTGTGTTGAAACAATCTCTTTCTCATTACTGCGCACATTCATTCAGGCTTAGTCTGCAGAGATTTACAGACAAACTTTTGCAGATAATCACTTAAACTGTTTCAAATATTTTGGGCAACGTTGAAGCTGGTTTGTGGCTAATCTGATAATGAGGCCCTGTACACACAGACACACACATACACACACATCTGTGTACACACAGTCTCACCTGTTCACTTAGACCAGTTCAAACCCAAATTATTTGGGTTCCTTTTTCATCAAATCAAAGAGTGTTTTACTGAAAGTCTGTCATGCTCAAGTTCACTTTCTCAAATTTGTCTTCCCAGCTTTGAAACACAACTGAGACTTTTGACTGTATGTTTTTTGAGAATTTAGAATAATGGTCTTTAAACTTGTCCTAAGGCCAGAGGCCCCAGATGATGAATACTCCAATCTAATTCACAATTCAAGATTCAAGATTATTTATTTGTCACATACACAGTTATGCAAGTACAACATGCAGTATAATGTACCCCAAATCACACCAAAGGCTGTGTGAAATTTAAAAATAGATAACCTAGTCTTAAGATTACTTAAAGAGAGATAGGGATAAAAGACAATAAGAAGAAATGGACTAAAAATAAAATAAGAAAAAATATTCAGTGTAATTAAAGAAATACATATAGAGAGAAACAAAAAAACAATGCATGGGTGAGATAGATGGGAAGTAATGTTAGCATATTGTGCAAAATAGACATCTGAATGTATACTGTACATGTACATTACAATGCATATGTACTGAGAAAAAAATATGGTCTCTTGTGGGACTGAGGACTGTTTGAAGACCACTGATTTAAAGGATGTTTTTCACCTTGCTTCAACACACATTTTCTGTGATCAGATTATGTTTGGATTTCCAGGTTGACACACCCTGGGTGCATTGTAACTGGATTACAGATCTATCAAACCAGTTTTTGAAGTGGTCAGAGATGGATCTTGAATGAGATGGAAAGTGGACACACATCTTCTGAGAGCTATTTACCAGATGAGAGGATAAACAATGAAGTGCAGAATGGAGAATACACAATGCTGGAGTTATCTCAAAACCAAGAGCCTTCTTACAGCCTGGGCCAATGAGAACATCCAGACCAAGCCTGATGATTCATATGCTGAGAGAAGGAAAAAGTCAATGGAAGAAAACAGAAACAATCTGTGTGTTTCAGGTGAGAAAGTAATAATAATGGTTCTCATCTCGTCACACATGGGACCCATTTAAGTAAAAATGTGTCAATGGAATCCCACAAAAAAATATTCAGATATTATATGGACATGAAACAGCCTCTTAAGCACAACTCATAGTTGAATCCTGGCAAATGTGACACAAATTACCTGTATGAACCCAGGAAATTACCAGGAGGTATTTTTTTTTATACTTGGGTTTTAGTTTAGTTAATGATAAAAAAATAAAAATAAAAATAAAAATAAAAATATTATATATATATGTATATATGTATACATGTATATGTGTATGTGTATATATATATATATATATATATATATATATATGTAAATAAATGCTACTTATTTGCCACAATTTTTTTGTCATAAGGTCTGTACTGTCCTGTACAGACAAGTAGTGTAAGGCAAGTACAGTAGGAAAGAACAGTAGTAAACATGAAAATAGCTAAGCTAAGTCTTTCATTATAAGATAAATAGAGGACGGAGATGCTTACTGTAGCTGTAGAGTGAAATTACATAACAAGAACTGCTCTAACCATTCATATGCATACAACATAAACAGCATCTGACATTTAATAATGCACCCTAAATGTGCATATGCTGCTTAAGTTGAATAGTATAGTAAATAGTGTTCTGTAATGCTTGTACAACTTAGCAACTGTTCTGAAAGGACAAAGTTTCAGGGATGCAGTGGAAAATAAATGCACACAAAGGATGTTTACACACCTTTTTAAATATGAAATGGCATGTACTCACTTTTTAAATGCATGGTTTGCACTCATTTCCTCCCATCTCCACCTCCCAGTTCCATTCACCTGCTATGTAAATGGACAAAAAGATGAAAACATATTCCTTATGCTATGGATGTATGCTAACCATTTCACAAACTCTTTAGCATAAAGGTTTCACTCTATAGGCAGTGCTGGTAAAACTCATACAATTTGATATGTAACACATGCAGAGAATGAGGACAGAGGATTTAGTTCTATTAGAATAAAATCTTTTTTTGACTACGATGTTTAGCATGGAACCAAAGGACGCAATCAAAAGTCTAACCTAGCAGATTTTAGGATAACCAAGTGTTATAATATTCATGGGGCATTCTGAATCACAAGCACAGAGCAAAACACACAGCAGAGTCATAAACAGACTTCAAGACACTAAAGACAATAAAAAAAGATGTCACTCTTTGTTGTGGTTGAATTTAAATTAATCAGCCCATGAATGCAGCTATGTGTTCAGCCATCCTTAACCATAGATGGCTTGGTAAGAGGCCCACTTCAGAGGTAAGATGCCAGGCAATGGTGGTTCAGAGGCAAGATGCCAGACACTGAATCGCCAGTACAAATTTAAAGGAATGAGTTAATTTTTTTTAAATACAAACTTTTTTTGCCCATGAAAAAGTATCCAAACACTGGTTTCCTTGTAACCATGAAATTTGTTTGGAAAGTGAACTAAGATCAACCTGATCTTGTCTCTGCATCTTGGGCTTGTTTGTTTTGCACCACAGTTCACATGGCAGCACTATCACTTGCTCTACCAAACCACATTACATAAACAGAGCAGTCGCACTGAGGTTCAGTTTTACTGGAAAACACACCATCATAATGTGCATGGGATGCCTGCTTTTACCATTAAACATAAAGCTTTTACAGCCACAGAGAAGTGTAAAGCACCCATTATTCCATGCTTGTAAACAGCAAATGAACTTGAAATGGGCCTATTACACCACTTTATAGCTTTACTAACCCTTATCTCAGATTCATGTGAAACTGCTGGTACACATGCCTATGTGTCTTTGTGTGTATGGAGCAGACTGGCACACACAGCAGTACAGTCCATCCCTGAAGAGGCTGTCACCTTGGTGCCAACTTCAAGCAGCACACAAACTACAGCCCATCAGCCTGGCAGCACTCTAAACCGGCGCGGGCATGGGGGAATGGACGCTGCCAATGCGGCTGTTTGGGGAGAGTGAAAAGGGGGGTTGCCAAGAGCTGGAGATGGTGAAGAGGAGGTGGATGAATAGATGTAGGCAAGGGGAGCCCTCTGTTCCCCGAGGCTGGTGCCGGGGCAGCCCAGACTGGGCTAGGGTAGGCAACTGGCTGACTTGAACCATGGAACGGTTCATATCACAATGACCCCAGGCTGCAGCATATACAATGCATCTGTTATGCTGCACTCTCCATGAATACTTGTAGCAGCGAGGGGATGTGTGTGTAGAAAGTCAAAGACGTGCCTCCAAATGTGCCATGTATTGTAAATGGCTGTAGACGATTCAGTTATGCTAATATACAGTGCACCGCAATGCCAGAGACAGAAAGTGTAGACCTGTGTGAGTGGGTGAATGCAGACACATGCCCATGTACAGCTGGGGGGGGGGGGGGGGGGGCTTCTTCCTTTTTTCTTTCCCCAAACC
>JBBJLS010000011.1:9682637-9687637 GCA_037577275.1 Bryconaethiops microstoma
AGAGAGAGAGAGAGAGAGAGAGAGAGAGAGAGAGAGAGAGAGAGAGAGAGAGAGAGAGAAAGAGAGAGAGAGAGAGGGGTACAGTGAAAAAGAAGAGAGTGAAAACTGTTCAGGTCCACATACTGAGAATATGATGACCCTCTTCAGAAAGCATTGCCCTGTTTGACAGCTGCCACAGTTAGTGTTGGCCAGTTGCCATAGTAAGGCCATTTTCTTTTCTCCTCGCCTGTGCACTCTTTCTCCATCCTTCTACTTTGTGCTCCCTCAGTAATGCCTTCATGCTAGTGTGTCATCATTCCTGTGCCCTGACCTTTCACTATTTCCTCTTGCCTCTTACTGTTAGAATCAGCAGTGGCCCTTTAGTGAAACCATAGGGTACCTCCCAAACTGTCCCCATGCCCGTCACGCACTGCCACCTACGCCCCTGCCTCCACCAGGTGCCCATTTGGCCTGTTATTAGAGTGACCTATACGTTGGCATTCAGCACGGGGAGTGGGGAATGATGGAGAGATTTACTCTATTTTTTTGCGGCATGGGATCATAATGTGGCTCTGCTAGTCCTCCCTTTAAAGGCACTTTCACATGTATTTTATATAAAAAGACCTGAATATAGAGTATGATGGGCAGAAGTCTGAACTATGTCTTAACATGGTATATTCTTCAGGACTCAAGTTTAAACAAAAAAAAATCATCTAAAATTACCACCTGTTGTCTATTTTATAATATTTCATTTAAAACTGTATATTGTTACAGAACAGCATTTGCTAACGTGACAGTAATTGCAAACATATGAACAGTAGCTTTTTAGTGCAGCTAGAAGATGAACACTGAGTCAATGTCCAAGGTAGCTGTTTCTGACAAAGTGGATAGTTGATACCATTCGAAATGTGAAAACAGTAAACCCCGGTAATTGGCAGTTCAGAGTTTCAGTCATTCGCGGATTTTTTCTTAGAAGCTAACTAATAAATGTTTGCGGAAACTCCACCAATACGTGGAAACCGCAGATATCCTCCTCGTTTCTTTTTGCTTTTTTTCATGGCAATATATAAAGTTTCATGCATTTTAGTGCTAAATTATTAAGAAAAATATAATTGACTAATTTTGTGACATGAATATTAACGTAAGTTCAGCTACATTTTCATATAAAATATAACTGATGGACCAACCAAAAGAACTAGTGGAGTCTGACTTTTAAAACGTCAAAAATGTCTTTACTTACAACAAATCAGCAGCAACTCAACATAAAGCAAACATAAGCAAAGTTACAAGTTAACTCAAACCAACTACTGCCACATGTTAAACAAACATTTTTCCCACCACCAACACAAAGTAACTACTTACAGTGGGTGATCAGGCCACTAAACAAACCATAGGGGCACAAACATGACTAACCAACATCAAAACAACACTTTTGTAAGGGTAATGTATTAAGCTGAGTTTAAAATGAAATTAAAGTGTTTTGGAAGCATATTTGGGGGCATATTTAAGGTTTACACTATACAAATAGGCAGTTTTTTTTAACACATCAAAAATTTGCAGTTTTTCACAATGTCAGGGGTTTACTGTAATACATATTGAATATGAAACAATATCAAGCTTCCTTCTATTTAGGTTTGGAAAGAACATTACAAGTCCTTGCTTATGTTACTGCCTCTCCTTTTTGAATCCCTAGAATTCTACTTTCTTGGCTAACCCCACTGCCAACCGCTCTATGCTTCTTGTCGTTCTCTCACACCCTCCTCCTCCTTCGTTTCTCCTCCCTTGCTCCCTCTCTCTCGTTTTCTGTGGCAGTCATGATGAGGTAGAGCCACTGCAACTGACAGGCCTGAACGATTGATGTTTGAACAATGGCCGACCTGCTCGCACAAGGAAGCAGAAGTAAAGCAGGGCCTGGTAAATTTTTTACGAGCTGAAGACGGAGTGATTGATGTGCTCCTCATCCATTGCTCCTGCCTGGGAGCAGGTAATGGAGTTGTGTTTAACCCAGGTCTCTGGGGGAGACTTTGGAGAGACATGGGAGGGAGCTTTGGGGAGACGTGGGGAGATGGCATTTGTCAAGAGCGCAGGAGAGCAAGCTTAATCCATAACCGCTGGGCTTCTCCACAGGAAACTGATTACTTTATAAAACAGAGGAACAGTTCAGAGATCTACCCTTGAATGTTTTCTTTATACCGCTTTGGTTGCAGGCATCCAGTGGCGGTGTGTAACTGTTAGTGTTACTTGAATATGGCTCTACAGCAAAGAAACAACTGTAAATAAACTTGTTAAGCCTTTGGACTTAAATGAGGTAATTAGACTAAAAAAAGAAGCTTATTGTTTAAAGTTGTTTAATGTTTTTTGCCTGTGGTCTGTTTGAGATATGAATAGCAATGGAAGCAAGTCAGCAACACTCTTTTCTAAAGTAGCCTCAATAGTATTCTTTAAATTTTGCCCAAGTAATCACATCTTTACGTTTTTAGCAGCATTGTTTCATTTGGCAAAACAACTAATTTGGACACCTTAGAGAGGTTTTGTGATGCGGTGCTGTGAATGTATTTAAACAACAAAGCCGAAGAGCCACTTTACATTTCTTTACTTTAAACACAAGCTGTTGTGATACTGCAATAGATCATTGATAACACTTGATAACACTCTTTCAGCTCAAGTAGTTCCATCTTTACATTTTAGAAATATTGCATTATTTGGTACACAACAATTTGACCCATTTTCCGTTTTTTACAGAGATGAATAATGTCCATGTTTCAGTAACTTTGCACTGGTTGTTAAATATAATGCATTGCCATACATTAAAAAGGTCACTGTGAGAGGCTGCTGCGACCATCCATAAGCCAAGAACGAGCTGTTATGACACTGCAAAGTAGCCTTGATGTTGGTCTTATTTCAGCCCAAACCACATATTTTTGTTTTAACAAACATTGTATTATTCAGTACAAACAACTCATGGGATAATGAGCTGCTAAAACAAGTTTAAATCGCAACCATCCAAATGCCAAACACAAGCAGTTATGAGGCTCTGAAGTAGTCTAGGTAATGCTGTTTATTTAAAGTTATCATGCCTTTACATTGTAGCAACACCGCATTATTTAAAACACAACAAACTAACCCATTTGCATCCATAAGAGAGGTTGTTATGAAGGTTGCTGCAGAGCCATTTCTAACAACAGCCATCTGTAAGCCAAACACAAGCTGTAATAACAGTCTCAACAAAGTGTCGTACAGTTACAGACCTGTGCTTCTGTGAAACACTCTTGTGAAGTGCAGCGAAGGCTGTTTTTCTGGGACTAGGGCTTATTCAGCAAGAGCATGTGTACCTACTCAGCACCTGGCCATCCTCAGCTTGGACGTAATACATTTTTATTACTTATGGCACTGAGTTTGTGTGGGGAGCTGCTGGGGGATTTGGGAAGGATACATCCATGCAAATGATAATAGTGCAGATGTAAGAGGGCATTTTCTTGCTGATGGTTTGTGGGGTAGAAAAAGCTGAGCATCATTATATCGATTTCTGCTCGCGGCTGCTCTTGCGATGCATCTCTTCATGCACGCGATGCGTATCTGAGCTGATAGAATGCCGCTCAGAGCCTCCTCTCAGCATCCTTTCTAGCAACAAGTTCTCCCTTGTATGTCTAGGGCCCTCGCGGAAAGGGAAACAACATACTAAACAAATGCAGCCACGGAGAGGGGAATAAATGACAGCTTAAAATGATGACTTGTTGACATTTATTTTGAGTTATTTCCAGTGGGTAGTGGAGGCCTGTGGGGAAATAAGAGCATTTCACTGTTTCTATGTGTAATTTCTGTAGCTGATGACTGACACATCCTGGAGGGAGAATGTTTGAATTATATTCTAATTTGGCAGTAACTGTCTTTTAATTGCACTTCAGAGAAGGGTGTGGAGTAAATCTGGAGATGAGGGTGGCAACTTGTGCACAGAATGATTATATAAGGCAGATAAAATATTCAAAACGGCTGTTTGGATTCGCTCAACAAGAAGATATAAAAGAAGGATTTTGCAATTGGGTTAAATAAAAGTAGTGTAAAATGTGAAAAAAAAATCTGAAGGCTGTGTTTTAAGGAAACGACACTTAGCCTGCATTAGGGTTGCTTTAAATTTGATTATGGCTCTTGAACTAAATTACTCGAGTAAATTAGAATGGCTTGGAAAAACTACACAAGACAAGTTTTTCTAAAGAAGACTTCGTAAACAAACCCGCATTTTTTGCTTCCAGTTGAGATATGCATTTCCTTTTCAAAACATCCACAGGCTGATCAGAGAGAAAGACCCCCAAAGTCCATTGCACCTACTGTGACAAACACTGACATACAGTACAGATCAGTGTAAAACTGTATTGTGACCACTACACTTGAAAGTGAAAGTGGGAAACTGCATCATTAGGGAATGTTGGGCATTTATCTAAGCTAACAGGGTCCAATAATATTCCGAAGCAGGCTTTGAGTTTAAATCTTTCCAAAAAGAGTCAACATTCGAATTGTTACATCCAAAGCAAAGAATATGTTACTTTAACATCTGTTATGAGATTTAGATGTCTTAATCTAGAGAGCTGCTTTAAAATGACTTTAAATACGCTTTAACAATCACTATCATTAACTTTAATACTAACGCATGAAGAAAATCCTTATTACTAGGCTCGTGAAAAATATCATTATTTTATCAGGGATAGCATGTGAACATTAGCTACTTTTAAAGTCAGTGCCCATCTAGGAAGAAGGCGCACATGCAGACTTCCATTCTTCGCTTTCTTTCTTTATTTATATTTTTGAAACAAAACGGAGGCACGATGGCCAGAACTTCAAAAAAAGGAAAAACTTAGACAAGCACAAACTGAGGGTAGCGATAGGGAGAACAGACAACTAAGGAAAACACAAACAGCCTATTTATACAAAAGTGTAAGCGCCATTCACCTGAACATAAATAATCACTTGATCTCTGGCCGGCTGTGAATCCTTTTTCTGTTAAGCCGACCAAGGGAACTACACCC
>JBBJLS010000011.1:9690137-9695245 GCA_037577275.1 Bryconaethiops microstoma
CAGAAACTTTAAGGACTTATAACATGATGAATGAGGTATCAACACAATCAGAGGTTTTACTATTATAGGCTTACTTTATAAATTTTTTGCACCTAAACATACATCAGTAATGCATGTCTAAATCTCCTGACCATGTCACTTGCTTGGGTAAACTACACACTTAGCTTACTTAACTTATTATCACTTTACCCCCAAACTTTACCCCCAAACTTATAAACTTATATATTTTTAAAAACTTTCGTCATTTCAAAAGCACCTTTATATATATCTTTGTTCATTTGTATCCATTGCCGAACCCCATCAAAACTCGCTACTAATTGTGTTGAACAAAGACATGCATAATGTGCTCCGTAAACTAGCAGTAGCTGGCTGAAAAGTCTCAGGTACATCTTGATGGCATATGCTAATGGGCCTCTCAGAGAGTAGATGTTCTCAGACAGAGAGAGAAGACTAATTAATTAGCAGATTCTGGCTTTGATGTTGCTAATTGCTCTATGCCTCTGAACTTCATTAAGCAGGAGGCTTCTGGACACTGAGGCAAGTCCCTGGTTGATGTGTGCTCTTGCTCCCTTGTTGCTTTTACATTTTTAGCATTTGCGTTATTATGGGAAAGAAGTAAAGCTTGTTGAAAGTAAGCATTGTTCGTTTCGCAGGTTAGAAACTTGAGAGTGTGGATAGCCACATCCCTGACAACAATAAATGGCATCAGCTTGGTGGTTAGCGTTGGAGTTGTTCATTACATGGAGGTTCAACCTGCATTTGAAAACTTTAAATGTTTATTGCTTTTTATCTTTTAAATCAAAGTGTGGAGCTCGTTCTTTGTGCTCATTAATGGGCAGTACATGGTCAACAAGAAGATGCAGAATCAAATGATTTCTTAAACTGAAACACCAAGTTTTCAGTTTCTCAGTATGCTTTGGCACAGTCTGACCCAGCTGTTAGAACATTTTGTGCAAGGCAGGAACAGATGAAGCTAATTTATGGCTTGGAGACTAAAATTAAGCGCAATGTGCTCCACGTTAAGTACAAATGAGGAGCTTTATCTGCGTCCCTATTACTCATATTTGGTACATGGTGAGGGCCATCGAAGTCTTATTACGGTTCACTACACAGTGCCACCAGGACCTTCAATTTGAGCTAAAATATATCCTTTTGCAGCAACTTTTCTTGATATCTGTGGCCGTGTTTACACTTTAAGATTTTAAAGTACTATGAAACAATCCAGCAGCACCGTGTGATCATGACATTGAAGGGCTGTCTAAAATTAGGGTCAATTCTGAGGATAAGAGCTTAATAATTGCATATGTTTCTTAAATGCTTGCATTTTTTTCATGTATATTTTACAGTAAATGACCCAAATATACATACAACCCAAGCATATAATGCAAGAAAAACAGCAACACTTGTTTCCTCAAGTTAATGAGGGTGATTTTTATTTTTGTCAAGCGAAAACATTGATTATAATCAGTGAAATTAAATAAACCAAAAAACACAACCTGCAACCTTTTGAAGGGCTATGAAACAGCCCAGTAGTGCCATGTGACTCTGAACTAGGCCTGAGTATTTTTGTATAATGTTTTTTTAAAAAGGATTTTCACAGAGCAAGAGGAAGAAAACTGCATTGGAATCAAGACTCAAAGGGGACACCTATTCTCCAATAGTCGACACCAGACAGCAGGACAATAACACATCAAGAGTCATAAACAGTAAAGAGTGGCTCCGCCCCCATGCTCGGGACTCTGAGGGTAACTTGTTTTTTCTATAACAAACTAGATAGCTTTGGTTTTATATTTGACTTGATTACATTAATGTTTACGTTGAGATTTACAAAAAACATTTCCAAGAAACTGTAACTGTGTTGTAGGGAGTACTGCTGTTAAAAAGCTCCTTATTTATTTAAAGTGTTTGCAAACCAAATGTTATTACACTTTTGTTCATACAGCAGTACTTTAAAAATCAAGGTGTGCAATATACTACTTTTGAATTTATTATTTAATTTTGCGTATAACTATGCGATTAATCGTGATTAATCAAGGAAAACCATGCGATTAATCATGATTAAAATGTTTAACCATTGCCCAGCATTAATTAAAATACAATAGGTAATAATAAATGGAATACAAGAGAGTTTATTATAAAACTAAAGTATTTAGATTATCCAATGAAAATAATTAGCACTTTTTTTTTTGTCATTAAAATTCTAGAATTATAGATTATATCACCTCACCAGGGGGTTGCACTCAGCCTTTTGCACCAAAATGAATGCTTACAGCAATTATGCAATGTGATGATGTTATAAAATTGTTAGACTTTGTAAATATTGCAAGAAGGAGTTGCCTGGCAATATCAACTAAGTTGTCTCTTAATAAAGGAGTCAACATGTGGTACTTGTACTGTAACCTCAGTGTCTTCTCTCTGATGTCCAGGTACTTAAGAGATGCATTAAGATATTAGTCAATATAGGCAGAGAGACGGAAATAGAGATATAGCCAGAATAAAACAGCTTGGTGAGAAATTTATGGAACAGGCTGGAGTCCCTGACCTAACCCCTTGGTGAAGGATGTGTCCATTAATGCTAATGAGTCAATCACTGAGCTCCCCTGCTCTGAACCCAGTTGACATTTTGCAGATGAACATGCCAACAGGCATATGAAAATATGTTCCTTTGGTTTTGCATCCCGCTGTGAAATGATCTGATTTCTCTGACATCTCATTACTCTAAGCGATTAATATCTAAGCCCACAAAACTTTTTTTTTTCTTACTTACTTTATTTATTTTATTCTCATAGAAGAGAACCAATTAAGCTGACTAGAGCTGGTGAATGCCTCTGAGATTAACCCTAATAACAGCCTCTTCCTGTTGTCGACAATCTAGCCCACGAGTTTGACCCTCCTCATGGAGCTTTCTCCTTAACTTCCCAATTATTATGTTACGATATTTTTGAAGCATATGTCTTTTGAAGTCCTGTCTGAAAAAAAAGTGACTAGAAAAGTGAAAGTTGATCATGACACTGGAGGACTGTCTAAAATTAGGGTCAATTTTGGGTACACGAACTTAATAACTGCACATGCTTATTAAAAGCTTACATTTGTATGTATATATTTATAGTAAATTACCCAAACATGCATACAACCCAATCATATCATGCCAAAAAAACGACACTCGTTTCCTCAAGTTAATGAGGGTGATTTTTATTTTTGCCAAGGGAAAACATTGGTTATAATCAGTGAAATGAAATAAACAAACAAAAAAAAAAAACACACAACCTGCAAGTAGGTAGGAAAAAAAATCTTGGAAAATGCTGAATGTTGCAGTTTCAGGAGGTTAGGTGAGGTGGTGAGATTTTCAGCCCACTAATGAGTTTCCAGAGTGAGCGGCTGGGGATTCTTGAACAGTTCTCGCAGGCGCTGGGACATGCTGACACACTTCCTTTTTCTTTTTCTATCAGTTTTCCCCACTCTAAAATATGGTTATATTTTCGCCTCTGCAGGAACCAGCAGAGAGAGTGAATAAGTTGAGGGTTCATGCACACTTTTAAATAAGAGTGTCATGTCCCAAAGCATATTAATGAGGTTGGGGTAGTGCAACCAGACACAGACCAAATCAAGTGAAAGACACCAACCAATATATGAATGATAAATGCAAAAACATTTATCTATGCAGTGTCCCAAATATGTGCAAGTAGGTGTACACACAGAAAGAAAAGTGTGAAGATCTACAGGAACAGGAGTCTCAAGATGACGCCAAAGGAAAGAACAGAAAAAAAAAAACCGTTCCCAAACCTAACTCTCATTTTACAATTGTTCCTCTCTTTATACAAAACAAAACCCTGTATTCTGGCCAAAAACATGCACGGGAGGTGTACACCTCTAACCCAGTGTGTCTGATATACAACTAACTACATGCTGCACAATGTAAAGGTGTGATAGGCTCAAGCAAGAAATACACTATACAAAAGTATCGAGACGCCTGACCGTTACACCAACTTTAATGACATTGCACTCAAATACAAAGACTTCAATATGGTGGTGTGAATTCAATAATTAAGACGTGTGTTCCAATACTTTTGTCCATGTAATGTCTAAAGAGAGGGAAAATGGTATTTGCAATTAAGCAGAATACAATAATTTTTGTATTCTCTGTATACAAAAATACGATGTGTGTAACTAACTTGACCCAACCTGACAGAAACAACAAGGAGAAACCAGGTAGATAATCAAAGTCAAACAACACACATACCAGCCACAAACCCACACCAAACATAAAGCCTCTTTCCTATTTTGATGTTTCAACAGACCTTTTAAGGCTGGAAGGCAGGAGCTTAGAGTGCAATCAACCAATGGACGATGAAGCAAACGATCAGAAGGAAAGGTAGAAAGAAAACAAACAACGTAGCATGTAACAAAGCGGGTCCTCCATATTTTTGTAGAAACTCAAAACACATTTGAATGCTTGAAGTTAGCAGGAATCATTAAGCATTTTTGCTTGATAATACGTGGAGTGGTGGGAAAAGGAGGTGATAATTTTGGTCCTTATTTTCCTCATCTGGCAGTCCAAAGTGATGTAACCAAAACTCATTTTGGAGTCCTTATATATCTACATCTATATTGTATACATTATGAAAAAAACACAAGTATTTTGTCCTCATATGAAATGATATAGTGAGAAAATCTTGATTACTGGCTCAGCCGGGTTTGATTCCTGGCTCAGCCGACCAGAGGCATTTTTGTGCTGAATTTGCATGTTTTCCCCATTTCTGATGTATGTATTTATGTCAGGTGAACTGGAGATGCTAAATTGCCCCTACGTGTGAGTGGTGGGTGTGTCTGGTTCCTGTACCCCTGTGACCCTGGTTAGAATAAGCGGCTTAGGTAATAAATGTATGAATAAATATCAGGATGACTTTAAGTGGTCTTTTGCATTTCAGCAAATTCTCCCTCTTCTAATTAAAGAGCAAATTTCCAAAACTCACTCAGTCAATTTTTTGTGATTTTTTAGGTAACATTGGCATATTTTTACATTACCTCTCTATGTGCAATAGTATAACTGACCAAAACTCACTCAGTCCTTGCATAATACACGGTACAAGATTAGGTGAATTTCCAAA
>JBBJLS010000011.1:9704286-9719877 GCA_037577275.1 Bryconaethiops microstoma
TTGATTTATACACTTTGTGTATATATGTGTGTATGTATGTACTATATATATATATATATATATATATTATATATATATATACACACACATTATATATATATATATATATATATATATATAGTACATACATACACACATATACACAAAAAATCTCATATACAGAAAATACAAGGATTACAGAAATATATACCACAGAGTGTACATAAAGTGCGATCGCAGTACTGTAGTGTGAAGCGGTGTGACAGTTTAGGAGTGAGTGGAAAGAACCTGTTTCTATGTCGGGTGGTCCTGGTCTTCCAGAGGGCAGCAGGTCAAAAAGTCTGTGTCCAGGGTGTGAGGGATCTGTGATTATTTTCCCTGCCTGTTTCCTGGTTCTTGAGAGGTACAGGTCCTGGATGAAGGGCAGGGGGGCATGATCTTTTCTGCCGGAGGAGCACAGAACAGACTCAATGACTGCAGTGTAGAACTGGATCAGCAGCTCCTATGGAAGACTGTACTTCCCCAGTTGTCTCAGGAAGTACAAACAGAGGAGGAACCACTGAATCCATTGAGACCAGGATAACAGACCTTGGCGAAGGGAGGCTCCTGGTGGAGTGATCCCTCTTCTAAAGGCAAAAGACGATGTCAAAAGTATAAAACAGTTATATACTTAGATTTGGTTCACATTGTTGCAGTTGATAAAACATTAAACTGTGGTTCTGAATTTTTAACAAGTATGTCAGCATATGGTCTGTTTAAGAAGGTGTCTAATGCTTATTATGCGACACTTGTTCTTATCCTAGACTAGCTTGGTCCTGGTTAGGATATTCTTTGTACTAATTGTAAGTCTTTGGGTGATATGGTTGAGGGAGCAGATGACAGTTCTCTGTCCCTGAATTGGTGGCCAAATTTGCTTAGATCTTGTGACTGATTGCAAATGTTACATTTCTTTAGGAGGATTAGCTTAAGTGTGACCAGTGAAGTATTCAATTCAATTCAATTTTATTTATATAGCGCTTTTTACAACCAGGTTGTCACAAAGCAGCTTTACAAAGTCCAGGTCCAAGCCCCTAGTGAGTAAGCCAAAGGTGAGGAAAAACTCTCTCAGCTGGAGGAAGAAACCAAGACTCAAAAGGGGAACCCGTCCTCCTCAGAGAGAAAGGAACAACAATCTTTATTGGGATGAATAACAAGAGAGGGCCCCAATGAACAGGATTATAGACAGACCCTCTTTGGTTAACAGAGTTGGTTTCACTAAGTGTCCAGGGAGGTAAATACTGTTGGAAGAGAAACTGAGAGTCCGTAGCCCATAAATATCAGGATCAGGAGCAACAATCACCGCTGGAGCTTTAGGCAGCAGTTGCCCCAGCTTAAGGAAGGGCCCGAGTGGTGCTGCTATCAGTCAAGGGCAATTTCCCACAGTTATCAGTTGGGCAGATGTGTAGCAGTTCCCCTCAGAGAAAACAGAGGAGAGAGTTAGTTCTATTTAAATTTGCGGCAGATTGTTAATATCTGTGAGGAGTACAAGTTACGACTCCGGCAAATCTAGCTTGAGCAGCCTAGCTAGAAAGGGCAGAACCGAGAGGTATGATGGGTGTGAGAGTGCCCCGAGACACTGGCACCTCCACTCCACCGTCACAAACCTGAGTGAACGTGAGGAGTGGTGGGACAACAACATCAGTGTCCCAGTTTACTTGAATTGTCTGTGCCCACCACCACCCAGCTTTACACCTTCCATCTAGCAAGAAAAATTAAATAGAAAAAGCCTGACTAAACAAGTATGTTTTCAGCCTGAACTTAAAAACTGAGACTGTACCTGAGTCCCGAATTTTGTTTGGCACAGCATTCCAGAGCTTGAAGGTTATATATGAGAACGCTCTTCCCCCTGATGAAGCTTTCATAATTCTGGGGACAAGTAAGTAGTCAGCACCTTGAGTAGTAAGAGATAAGAGATTAGTACTGGTGACCTCTCCTGGTTCACACTACTGGTACCGTGCTACTGTACACAAAGTACAAAATGGTTGAAGAGGATGGAATGGCATTCCACCAGTCTTGGAAGGGATTTAATATTTTTGATACTAGTTTAGCGTGCACCATGATTGATGTACTTTTCAGTTATGTCTTTGGTTAAGCTGAGATTTTGAATATTCAAGTCAACCTGTTGTTTAGTAGTTTTGATATGCAATGGGGGGGATTTGTTGAAGATTTTAATGATACATTTTTGTATTATTTTTTTTAACCTGTCATGTCTGGCATCTTAGCAAGCAGAATGTGAAGCTGACACATTTGCTTTGCCAAGTGGGGCTTTAAAGAGTATAAACCCCTCTTGTTATCTGAACATTTTATTTATTTATTTATTCATTTTATTTATAATTAAGCCAGATCAGACAGTAGAGAAAAATAGAGAAAGAGATACAAGTGAACATAAAGAGAAAAGGAAATGAGCCAATAGAGAGAGAGAAAATGGGGAAAGATAAAAAAAGAGATCCAAGTGAAAACTGCTGCCACTGTGTCATGATAAAAATATTAATCAATATGGTATGTCTTCACCCTCATTAAAGCTCATACAGTATTTATTCAGTGTTAGAAGTTACGAGATACTCCTATGTGCGGTCTCCATATGAAGAACAGCATGTGCCCTTTGACCTCTGGAAAGGGGCCAGAAAAGTCTAAAGAATTCACAATGGATGCTCTTTCAGGAGGCCCCAAAACCAAAGCAAAACTAGCTATAGTTTATTCAACTCAAGATGGGAAAACCCAGCCACCTAGGGGCGGCCTGTCAAAAATAAATCATGAGTGTGTTTTTATGTCAGGAGGTCATGAGAATATATAGTCAGCATGGGCATCAATGGTGGGCTATTCAGGTTCCAGTGTCCATATAAAATTAAGTGATACCTGACCTCATATCCAATTAAAATACTGTACTTGGGAAGGTGGAGACAGTGGAAAAGAGGTGGAGATTTGAATATTCAAACACTGATGTCGTTGTATCGTATTGTAAGGTGGGAAAGATCAGTGCTTTCTTATGCCTATAAAATACCTAGCTTGGGTCCAGCTGGAGAGAGGATCCTCCACCGAACAACAAGGCTGCTTCATTCTTTAATAAAGAATGAAGATTGATTGCATTAGATTTTTTGACTTAGACAAAGTTTCAGACTTAGACTTTTGCTCCAATATTCCACAACATCTGCCATCCAGTGTTTGATTCTCCAAGCGTGGTCATAGTCCTTGACAACACAACACAACCTTTGTATTAATATCCTAATTTGTAAGTAGTGCCATACCTTTTCATGTGTGTTTAGTGATTAGGTTTACTGAATTATCTTCAATGGCTCCCTTGTGTCTGTTCCGTAATCCTTTCCCCTGCTTCACTGCCTCTACTTCAAATGCCATATGTTTCAGACCCCAAAGCACATTAGACATAAGACCACATAATCTATTAGTGATTATGACAGAGTTTCAGATTTTGAACACACCGCTTAGTACTTTCTGAAACTATTTACAGTGATCTATCGCGGGTAGTGGTGTTGGTGAGGAGAGAAGAGAGGCAGTTTGGCAGAAAACCATTTTCTTATTGGCCTAAGAAAGTGATGTCCAGCGCTGCTGGCAGCTCATTTATGCTCACACCACCAATATTGAAAACAGAAGAGACAGTCTGAAAAAAGTGGTCAGGAGATTGGATCTATAATTAAATAATTTTATTTTCTAATTCCTTTTCCACAGTTATCATATGTATATCTTTTACATTTATGACCATATTAAGTGTTGGTAAGCACTGCTGTTAATGGGCCCTGAGATAGACATATTCAATTTAAAATAAATCTCCAGTAAGCAATCAGATAGCTCTTATCATATTGGTTTCCATCTTCTCTCCTGTCAGTATAGATTATCATCAGATTAGATTATCATTACAGTCAACCCAATATAGATTATCATTACAGCCATTTTATTACATTTTCTGTTCCCCTTGTTGATAGTCAACTGTCAAAGTCTAGCGTGTAGTGTAGTGTGTGTATTATAAACTATAAGAAAGGGCACTTACTTATATTAGAGTTTCAATGCAAAAAATATTAAATCTTATACTAGAATTTGATGCCGCTCACTTGTGCACAGGGGATTGCTGCGGGCGTGACATTTTTTCTGTTTGAAAAACAATCTTCTCTTTCTCAAAATGAAAAAGCCACCCACTGCCATTTCCTCTGCAGTTTAATAATTTAATGCAATAATTGCACTAAATGGTATACAATAAAGATCAATGAATTCACTGTTAAAATTCTTGTGTGTTTATCCAGCCATTTACCTGCAATTGTCACAGAGCTACCTTTCAATTTTCACGGAGGTAAGACAAGAACGTACCTGAACCGCAGTTAGCCCAGTGTAGCGTAGCGGATAACCCAGTCGTGGATACACATGAGAGAGTTGGTAAATTATGCTCTTTGATCTGAGAACGCTCCACTGATGAGTTTAACCATGACAAAACAACACTGGATGCGACGGTCTTGGAGACCCTGCGGGAGACATCGGAGCAGCGTGGAAAGCTCACCCGTAAGTGGTGTGACCGCACTCGGAAGCGCGCCAAGCAAGTAGGTCTCCGTGCTAGGCTAAAGGCTAACCCAAACAGACCCACTCTCCCATCTCTCCTGCTGGCAAACACATGCTCCCTGGTCGACAAGATGGACTACTTAAGGCTCAGACACTCCACACGGAAGGACATGAAGGACTGCTGTGCTTTAATCTTCACAGAAATGTGGCTACATAAAAGCATTTCTCACTCTGAGGTGCAGCTAGCCGGACACTCCCAGTTCCACATGGCTAGAGACTGTCTCAAAAGCGGTAAAAAGCGGGGAGGTGGTGTGTGCATTTACACAAACAACAAGTGGTGCACAAATACTGTTCTGCTATGGTGGAGTTTATGGCAGTGAACTGTCGGCCTTTCTACCTGCCGCGGGAGTTCAGCTCAGTTGTTCTAGCTGCTGTGTACATGCTGCCTGGCACTAATGTTAACCAGGTGCTAGCGGAGCTGTACGAGGCCATGAACAGCCTGCAGACTGCCCACCCGAACGTCATCTTCTCCCAGATGAACAAGTTATCTGCCTGACCACAGCTGCAGCAAGGAGGACTCTGGTCAAAGTTAAACCATGTAAAGCTACTGGTCCTGACAACATATCTAGACGGGAGCAGATCAGCTGGCCAACGTCCTCACTGATGTGTTTAACACCTCTCTGAGACAAGCTGTTGTTCCTGTGTGTTTCAAGACCACCACAATCATCCCTGTTCCCAAGAAATCATCTGTGACCTGCCTGAATGACTACCATCCTATAACCCTCACACCTGTCATGATGAAATGCTTTGAGAGGTTAGTCATGAAACACATTAAAGCCGCCCTTTCCAGCTCACTGGACCCCTTCAGTTTGCTTATCGCCCCAACCAGTCCACAGATGATGCCATATCCACTGCACTACACCTGTCACTCAACTACCTGGTCAAGAGAAACACCCATGTTGTTCATTGACTTCAGTTCAGCATTCAACACCATTATTCCACAAAGACTTTCCACCAAGCTGAACAGGCTGGGCCTCAACACCCCCCTGGTGAACAGGATTTTAGACTTTCTGGCTGAAAGGCTCCAGCACAATAACCATGAGCTCAGGAGCACCACAGGGCTGTGTCCTCAGCCCTTTACTCTTCACACTCCAGACCCATGACTGCGCAGCAGAGTCCAGCTCGAATAAAATTATTAAATTTGCAGATGACATGACGGTGGTGGGTCTCATCAGAAACAGTGAAATCTCAACGTACACAGAGGAGGTGACAAAACTGGCTGCCTGGTGTAAGGACAATAATCTCTCTCTCAATGTCGACAAGACAAAGGAGATGATAACACCAGGCAACAAAAATTTGTTTCATTACATTTTGTAGTGTTTCTTACACAATCTCGGTATGCTGAGATTAAATTTGCCAGCTCGGCTGACAAGGTCTTTTGTTATACTTATAACTTTTTGCATATAATATGTTGTTTGTTTGTTGTACATGTAGATAACAGGGATGCTAACTCTCACGCATCTTCTATTGCACCAGTGCCACATGATGAACATTTCCCTATTCCAGTCCCACTAACAACAGATGAAGCCAACATGGAAGTGTCAGATCACGACGATGAGTATGAAGAAGAGGGAGATGTTTGGCAATCTGGTGAACCTCACTTTCCAAACCAGCAGGAACTAGTCAGAGATCTGAACCTTCCTAAAGCAGGAGCATAACTACTTGTATCCAGATTGAAAGAATGGAATCTTTTGGATCCAAGTGTGAGAATTTTGAAGTACCGAAAGAGACATACTATATATGCTCAGTACATTACAACTGACGAATCACTCTGCTTTTGTTCAGATACAATTGGTGTCACACATCAAGCGGACCAATGGCAACTGTTTATTGAAGGCTGTGTTACCTCATAATGGAAATCAGCATCCTTCCATACCAGGTGGGCACCGTGTACACTTGAAAGTAGACTATAACAATGTTAAGACTTTGCTATAGAAAATCAACTATGACAGCTACAAGTGGGATTTGTGTGGAGAGTCTAAGATGATTGTTTTTTTTTCTTGGACTCACCGAGTTTCCTTGTTTTCTGTGTTTGTGGGACAGCAGAAATACGGCAAATCACCATGTCAGAAGAGAATGGCCTGAAAGAAACGACTTGCCGCGAGGTGCCTACAATGTGAAAAATGCTGCTCTTGTACCTGCAGACAACAGCATCAACTGGGGTTGATGAAGCAATTTGTCGCAGCACTAGATCCTAGTGGTGAAACATTTGAAGAGATCAGATCATTGTTTCCTAAGCTATCAGATGAGACAGGTGAGACAGATGTTTGCATCAGAAAGTCTGGAGAGCAAAATGAAGGAGAAAGTAAAGAGAGCCTGGACTGCATTCAAACATGATGTTTCTGATTTTCTTGGCAAAAAATGACGCAGAAAATTACAAGGAACTGGTTGAAGAACTGCTCAACAGCTACCGGGAGTTGGGTTACAGAATGTCACACAAGCTGCACTATTTGCACTCATCTTGAATTTTTTTGACCAAATCTTGGTGCTGTAAGTGAAGAACATGGAGAGAGATTTCACCAAGACATCCAGGTGATGGAGAAGCAGTACCAAGGACAATGGGATGAAGCCATGATGGGTGACTATATCTGGAGTTTGGTTCATACTGATGACTCAACTCACAAGAGACAAAAACGATCCAGTGTACACTTTTAAGGGTCTAAGGATTATTTGCATCATTACTTTATTTGTGCATGCAAAATAAATGTTGTTGCTCCCAGTGGTGTTAATATTTTGCATATTCCATGCATGCTGGTTAAAGCGGATTGCTCGTATTGTAATGAATACAAGGTAGGATCCAATAGCAGAACGTTAAAGTTTATTAAAACAGGAATACAGTTCGATAGGCAAAAAGGGAAAAACCAAGTCCAGAGCAATAGTCAAAAATACCAAGAGTCCAAAATCCAAAAACCATAAGAGGGCAAAGCAAAAAGGGTGTAACCAGAGTCCAGAGCAAAAAGGGTCAAAACCATAAATCCGAAAGTCCGTAATCCAAGAGTCAAGAGGGCAAGGCAAAAAGGGTAATCCACAAAAACAAGGCAGGGTCATAACAAGAATCAAGAGACAAGTAAAGAGAAACACTCGGTAACTTGGTTTGGCAAGAATACTTCGCATTGAGCTTAGGTGCTCAGGGTCTGTAAATACTCCCCAGAGTTAGTATTCAGGTGAGGGCGATCTGTGTCTGATTGGTAAGTGAGAAATCATGGAACAGGAGTCCTCCCTGTTCCTGGATCGGGACTCCACTTAAGCCCCGTGTATTACAACTGGGGCACAAGCATGCAGGAATAGAAAAGGTCTTTCCCTAAACTGTGTCCAAAGTTGGAAGCATGGTGTCTTGGTATTCTGAAGCATTAAGATTGCCCTTCACTGAAGTAAGGGACCTAGCCCAAACCCTGAAAAACAGGTGTGTCCCTATACTTTTGTCCATAGAGTCTGTTACAGTTATGGAGATATTGGTTTGGTGTGGTCAGTGGTTAGGAGACGCTGATAGAAATTCTGCCCTAATTCTGAATGCTTTGAGAGATCAGCATCTTCCAGTATAGTCAAGTATACTTAAATCTGATAGAGGAAACACAAAAGTGAAAAATCTTAAGAGAAATGTCTGACACTTTATTTGCTGGGAAATAGGCCATTTATGATTGACCCTATAATTTAAAGGATAAACGGATTAACAAAGCAAGTTGACAGCCTCCGTTTTTAATTTCCCCACTCACATGATGAGCGGGTCATTTAGCTTGGTGTCAAAGACATATTTGTGAACAAATTATGTTCTAATGCATTTGGTGGAAATAGTTACATGTGAAAATGACAAATGAAAACATTTTTGTGTGTTTTTGTGTGTTTGTGTTTTATGCCTTTTTTTGGGTGCTGATGGGTTCCCCCTAAAATAAAAGGAAATGGATAAAATGGGTAAAAGTGCATGTGTGAAAAGGACTGTACTGTATATCTATAGGTCATTGCTTCAGATCCAAACTTTTCAGATGATGTTCTTACCTGGTTTGTATAAGGAATCAGTCTATTAATCATAAAATGTACACACGCTGTGAGGCACAGCAGCCAGCAAGTACAAGCACAATTCTCAGTTGGTTCAATTTCAATTGAAAAAAAAGTGATTAAATTAATAAAAACACACAACACTCTCTACACAGTCAATGTTCAGTGGAATCTATGCAAACAATCCTAGCAATCAACTGACTGCATAATGCATTTTGCATTTCATAACGTGATTTTAATGCGATCATTGTTTTTTTTTTTGTTCTATATGGAAAGGTTAATGCAAAACGGCCGCTGAATATTCAGAGGGCTGTCATATGCAAAACGTGACATGCTGGATAAACACAAATCAGCCTCTCTTCCTCACAATCAATTTTGCTGCATGCAAATAAGGGAAGAAGGTCACCTTGTGATTGTGTGGGGTTGGTTTTCTTTTTCAGCCGACGCTGTGCACTTTTAACAAATTCCTGCATGCTGACTGCATGTGTGCTTTTTGCCACAGCATGTTAACCAGAAGATAACGGATATTTTGACAGTTGAAGGAGTCACATTTAACCATACAGTATGTGATAGGTAGAGACTAAATGTGTCAGTGGACAGTGTTATGCTGACAACCTAGTCTTGGGAGAAGCTGTTGAGATATTTTTTTTATGTAGTTAAGATATTTTTTTATAAGTATGTAGTGGGTTGGCTTTGCAAAACACAAAGCACAAGCCTGCTGATACTTTACTTTTACTCACACTTTAATTTCTATGCCAGTCCTTCCCACTGGTAATGCATATTATTTTATGATACTTCATAATATCACTTCATTGATACTTCATTGCTACAGCTCTGGAAAAAATAAGAGACCACTGCAAAACTGTTCAGTTTTTAAGAGCTGACAATATTTCTCCTAATTTCCAAATAAAAATATTGTTCTTTAAAGCATAATTTTAGAGGAAAATAAGCGAAAGGATGCAATGTTTACAGAACTCGAATAATTCAAAGAAAACAAATCTTTTGTTGACAAAATGGCAATAATTACCTTTGACGTACTTCTACAGCTGTTTTGTCATCCAGCTGGTCACATTGCGAGAGGAGAGTGTTGATTACAGCAGAGGTTTTTGATACTTTTCCTCATTAAATAAGATTTGATTCAGGTTATCACTAATCAGTACCTCATAGAGCAGAATGAGGTGCTTGTGTAGGAATTTAACAGACACTGGCATGGAATGGTTGTTAAACACAGAAATGCTGATATAAAAAAAATTGCAGTTGTCTTATTTTTTTCTGTAGCTGTAGTATAGAGACAATAAACAGTGAACAATGGCATTATGTCAAATTTGCAAATAACTTGTTTTCATCTGCTGTTTCATCTACTTGAAGATCTTAGTTTTAGGGACCACATTAAAGCTATAACAAAGTCAGCATTTTGGCACCTTAAAACCATAGCTAAAGTTTGAGATTTTGTGTCCAAGCGAGACTGCTGCCAGAAAAGAAAGCACATCACTTCAGTTCTCAGGTCCTTACACTGCGTCCCAGTTTGGTACAGAATTGATTTCAAAGTATTACTCATCATGTAGAAGCCACTCAGTGGTTTGGGCCCTAAATACATTTCTGATATGTTTGAAGTATATATTCCTGGTTGGTTTCTTAGATCTACAGGAGCTGCTCAGCTAGCAGTGAAAAGATCTGAAACTAAACATGGTGAAATGCTGTTTAGCCACTATGCTGCTCGCTCTGCTGGAACAAACAGCACAATGGTATCAGATCTGCACCAACACTTCCACTGCGCTTTCAATCTTTTATTTTTGTTATATATGTGTGTGTGTTGAAATAGAGTGCACTGAGTGGCCTTTGTGTATGATAATGTTGTAATGTTCACAGATACAAACCCAATTGCAGAGTACAAGGAACTGATGTTTAAAGAATACCAAAGTTTGCAAAGGCAGGAAGCAATATCCAAAACGTAGCAAAGTGTCCAAAATCTAGTAAATCCAATCACAAAGCAACAAGTCGCAAAGCAAAAGAGAAATCCTAAATCTAGAACAAGGTCATAGAAAACAACAGAGAAACACAGGAAAGTAGAATGAGAAATGCTCGGTAACTAGTAAGGGCTAGTATACTTCACACAGAAGGATTGGCTCTTTGGTCTATATCTACTCCTTGGCCTAAAACTCAGGTGATCCTGATCTTCTAATTAAGGGCTTGAGTGAAACTCCGCAGTGGATCTCCGGAGAGGGTTGCCTGTTTGTCCCTGACTCTAACTCTGATCCAGGGCCAAGCCTTACAAATGTGCTATATAAAAAAAAACTTGATTTGACTGCTTGGCTGGTTTGCTCTGTACAACAGGAATATAAACTCTTTATTACGTTATTAAGACTTTTTTAAGCTAAAAACATTTCACCCCACCTTCAGGACCTTCATCAAATGCTTGACATGTCTGGCATCTGATGAAGGCTATGAGGGTGGGCCAAAACATCCTACCTTTAAAATATTACCTTAAGGTTGGTTGAAAATGTCATGTTTTTAACCTAATAAAGTTTTAATTCAACTTCTTTGCTATGGTATAGAGAGTGAATGTTTTTTATTTAGTACCTCGCTTACAGTTAAGCGCTTTTTTTCTGTCAGGCTGATGTTTAAAAACAGGAGCCAGACTTTTCATATTAAAATCCAAAATGTCACATGGAGCCACAAAGGGTTCTTTGGAGTGATCATATAAGAACCACCCTTGATTAAAAAAGTGTCTTTCAAGGTGTGTTTAAATGTGTAAATGAGATGTATGGAGTGTGAAAGTACCTGCTCTACATGACTGAAAGTGCCTCGCACTACACACGCTCATAGCGTCCCTCATACATCCACCCGAACTGCTGAGAGACTCTTGTCTTGGGTGAAATTTCAATTGACGCCACAATATCAGAAAAGACAAGATCACCTCCTGTCTAGCTCTGGTAAATCACAGTGTCAATATTAACCCCGCCTGTGTTTGTCCCGCAGGCAACGCTTGCTCGAAAATTACAGGAAATTAAAATTCACTCAGACCATACGGAAATGGAGGAGTCCTCCAGAAGGTAAATACATAAAGCAGCTGAGTGGAGGACTGAAAAAACTTTGTTCAAAAAACGGCATGACTTGATTAATCGCTTCAGGGAAGAGGGACAAGGAACAAAAAATGAAAAATCCAGGTGAAAAAAAAAAGCAAACTACAAAACTAACGGAAAATGTCACATCTACAAATGGCCATTATTTGTATATTATAAAATAAACTCAGCAGCTATTACAGCAAGCAAAATATAGAGTGGAGAAGCACTGAGAAATAAATCAGAAGGGTGACTAGATCAATTCGTGTACATCCTATTATTTTTGGCTTCAAGCTGGACCTAAGCAGAGATTAATGTGCTTATGTTGGGCAGTGCAGTAATATTTGTGACCAGTTTGACCTCACTGCTATATTGCAATCTCTTCCCTGCATTAGCTCCTTTTGGATTTTTTAAAACTTAATTTCAACTTTCCTGCCAACCACACCAACACAAACTTTTTCTGGCAAAACAAATGCATGAGTTCAATTCAATTATTAGTTTAGAACTTTTAACAGCAGATTTTTTTGTGAATTAGCTTTATTCACATATGTCTCGAGTGGCTCCGTAACATTATTAGGAAGAATCACTGAACAATCAAGATTTAAGATACTTGTCTTGGATACACTGGATACTTTTCATAATTGTGTTTAAAGAAATGGGTTTAAGCATTAAACATGTCTGACATAAAGGAAATCCATGAGATAAAATTTTAAAAAAGAGAATCTTAAATGGCTAATGCCATTAGCTAAATGAAAAGCTAGTAATGGATTTAAGAACTTTACATTATGTTGTTTATTAAACTTTTTTGGCAGAAAGATTCTTGTCAGAAAGTTCTTTAGGAAGTCAAATATGGTTCTTCAGTGACATTGCTCTGAAGAACCCTTCTCGTCACTTTTATATTTAACATTTTCTTTAAATTAATGAATTTATTTATTTTATTAAAAAAAAAAAAAGATCCCCAGGACTGACATAGGGAGACAGCTTTAGATGATTTGATCAGTTTATGAAGGTTTTGGGATCAAGCCCTGCTCAGAATGAATGAATACTCGGTTGCCCTTAAAGGAGGTTTCGAGGATGCCTATTAGAGTGGGGGCTGCTACAGAATAACAAGAGGGCAATAAGGTGCTACCTTTGATGTAGTAGCGCTTCTGCAGTAATTACAGATGATGAAAATGTTGAGATTAGCCGCCCCATCCCAAAATAAGATATTGTTATTTGCATATAGCAAGAACAATTAAATATATAGAGAATATAATCAAGACTAAAATCTTTGCGCTTGGATATGTGTGTTTTAGTGTAGAACAGTATATGAATATCATTATATTTAATGAAGGTGCCAAAAAGGCTTTTTTTGGAGTGACATAGAAAAAAAATTCTGATTCTCTAAATAATCTTTCAAAGGATGGGATTTTTAAAGAACCATTTTTATAAATAATATGTGTGTATATATTGTTTGTGTGTGTGTGTGTGTGTGTGTCTGTGTGAGTGTGCATTTTTTAAAGTTTAATATATTTCCACATTTTATAATGTTATATAATAATTAATCCTCTGGAGCCCACAGCAGTTGCTGCTGGCTGCTCTGTACTTTACTATAATAGCCAGGGACGACCATAATTTATTGGAGTGAACTCTGACAGAATAACTACAATGACCTTCATTATGAATTCATTTTTTTAAAACCAAAATATTCCTGTTTTAATTAGCAACAAAGAGCTGTACACTTTTACACATTGCCAAAATTGAGCCTGTTCAGATGTGCTGTAATGTAGCATATTCTGAGACAGGTGAGTCTGCCTGAATCTTTGCTTATCTTGATAGTGGCAATTATGGAGAAGCAATAATTCTGGGATGTAAATCTTTGTATAGTCAGTTCAGCTGAGTTACTGAAGGGTCTCTAAGGTTATGTTCCACTGCTAACTCATTTGTTTATGTTCAGTGTTAAATGTTTTATCCAAAATTCCTAAAGAAGTTCATATCAAATTAGCTGGTCTACTATCTGTTTGTCTCCATCTGCCAATGCCGCAGCAATCAAGTGAGTGATTGAGGAAAGACTCAGCTGCTTCATAGAATGTCCTTCATCAGTCAAAACTACAACCAGAAACACTAGTATGTATTTGACTACCTCCCTTTGTTTAAACATAGTTTGCCATTTTAAGTTCACTAAGTTAACTTACTTTTCTTTTCAAGGAAAATGGTGATTTTTGAAATTGTGTTCGTATGTGTGTGTATGTTTGTGTTGGGGGGTGCCTGGGGGTGTGCTGTGTGTTCTAATATTACCTAATAACTAATGTTACAGGGTCTTGACATGGTTTTATTGCCTTTTGTTGATATATATTTTCAAAATTACAGTTATGCTGCTCATAGTGACTGGAGGTTTTTCCACTTTGGCTCTGGATTGTGTGGATTGTTTTATTGTAATTCTAATGAAATCAATTTGAATTGTTGTTTTTCTCCTGGCTTTATGATTAAATATACTATATGTACTATAATTGTTTTGGGATCTACAGGGTTAAAGGCCTCACTTTATTGCATGAACCAATTCAGACACACAGTTAATCTGTTGAAACTATTCGTGGATTCTCAACACTGTTGGGGTTAGAGTTTGTTGTTTGTGGAAAATGAAAATGAATTTCATAGATATTTTGTGAAATGTAAGTTAAAGGCTAGAAAATATTTTACAAAGCATCTCCAGTGGGCTGATATTCTTTTAAAAAGTAGAAGTTCAAATATCAAACTAACGGACTTGAACCAGTGCTAATTTCTTCATATTTTGCTTTCAAAGGGCCAGACTTTCTTCAGTGTGTTTTCTTGGTTTCCTGAAGGACTTTCAAAGGCTCTCATTTTCAGTCGAATCTCTGTATCTGACCAGTTTCAGAGGAATGTTTTTGTTTAAGACACCCTACATATGAATCATTTAAGCAGAACAAAGCCATCTGACTTAAGTCCTGAACCAGTGAAGAAACAGGTACAGATGATTCCAGATGATCAGACTGTGATCAGTATACTGGTGGTGCTGAATGCTGAGTGGTTGGAACGTCTTTATCTAGGCTCCTTGTATCTTTAAGCACTTTGCAGCCTGTCACAGTAAAACATTTGCTCCCTTTTCCTCAATTGTTTGAGAGGCCTAGTATTTTTGCACCATTGAAGTGATTCAAATCAAAATATAACAAAATTGAGGGGTGGCTAAAGACTTCTGCAGAGTACTGTCTGATTTAGGTCTTACCCTAGAGTTGCTTTGTCTGAAAAAGTTCTGTATATGAGAGGAGAGAGTTGAAATGTGGCAACACCATAATCTGCAATCTCATTATTCAATTACTACAATTTATTATCCAGTATCCATCTTGACACTAGAATGTAAGATAATGTAGTTTGGACCAGCAGCTATAGGGTTAAAGAGCATTAAAAAATGTCAAAAAGGAGATGTAGAATTATTGGATCACACTGATCATTTTTAGGACAATTGGACATTATCACACAACTACTACTACTACTAATAATAATAATACGGGGGTTAAAAACTCTGAAAGCTACTCTGGCGGGTAGATCATCTGTAACATAAAACACACTTAACTGTGGTGTCGATGAAATGAGCCTAGTTATTTTATTACTCAACAACACTGCTGCATGATAACATGGACTGTAGCACTGGATTCTAACCTCATAGCTGAAGCTGGAACACCAGGTCGTTTTTCAGGAGAATACCAAACATCATGTTCAGTTTGTTGATTTTGATGACTGGCCAATACCGAGTCCTCCCTCCAAAGCTGAAGAAAAACGTGTCCGGTCTTTTTTGCTTCCTGCTTATCAGCTGATAAATGTTACAGCCAGCAAACAAGTGGTGCTTTTTTCTGTTTTTTGCGTGTTGCTGAGTGTGTGTGTGTGTGTGTGTGTGTGTGTGTGTGTGTGTGTGTGTGTGTGTGCGCTCGAAAAAAAAGAGAAAACAAAAAAAAACGAG
>JBBJLS010000011.1:9728618-9731118 GCA_037577275.1 Bryconaethiops microstoma
CTCCTGAGACAGGTGTTTTTCAAAGCGTGCATAGAAGGCGTTCAGCTCCTCAGGTAGAGAAGCAGTTACCTCCCCCATTCTGTAGCAATAGGCATAATACATACAATTACAACATTTCATGGTAACAAATCACATACATTTATATCAATGTACAAAACATTTATTTTCAAGTATAACAATAAACATACAAAACAATACAATAACAAATATATTTTTAAAATCAAGCCATGCTGACATATCCAAATGTGATGTAAATAGCATGGTTTTCGGCCCCCTGACTGGTGTTCTGTACCCTCGTGCCCTTTGAAGGACCCCGAATGACTTTTTGAAAGATTTAATTTCCTCTATAACAAGTCTGTAGAAAGTGTAGAAAGGGGGATGTTTAGCTTAGCCACGGCATTCAGAAATTTGGCCCACTCCTGGGGTCTCCCATGCTGTTTCACAGATTGTGGGGCTGTGACACTTTTTACCAAATCAAATCTGTGCGTACCCAGTATGGTTGCACCATTAAAAATAAATTCACCCGTGTCACTCCAAGACGCCACATCAGATGATTCAATCATCTTTTCTAATATGTATTAAGCATTCTTTTTACTTGTTGAATTCTTTTTACTTATTTAAAACCTCTTTAAGCATTTTGTCGCTATCATCAACACCTTGTGCCACTACATTTACGTGTGTTTGTGGCATACTCAGCGTTAATACGTTAGTCTCATGCTCACCCTGCTTTACCAATGACAAATATCTCTGTAATAATGAAGTATACAGTTTGACTTTTTCATGCTGGTTCAAATCGGTTCTATTCAGAATATTTTTTATAGACGCGTCCAACTCGTTTTCAACAGTTTGTGTTAGAGGTATGGCTGTGTCTTCGTTCCTTAACCTATCTAACTGGTGTTGGGGGACTAAAAACATTTTATCCGCATACTCCATCTGTTCTAACTCTTGACACAATTAGACGTGTTATAAACAGTACTGCAACACTTAAGAGAGGCAGAAGGAAACCACCCTTTTGATTAATCACACGTCTCTTCTTACGTATGCCAGTCTTTTTTTTATCAGCAATTGGTTATATACCTGTTTTCTTCTTTTACAATGTTTTATATTGACGGAGTGGTATAATACTGTGAAGTACATTGAATGCTATTTCACACAGCGTCAGGATTAGCTCACCCGATGCAAATTGTAGAATGAGATGTCTCTGTACCAGTTTAGCTTTAGGTAAATGTTTCAGAAGTAACAGGATTCTCCGAATAGTCGTGTTATATTTCTTTTTCTGAACATATACAACCAGGTACTTTGAAAGCAAGTCCGTTCTGAGTCTAAATGAGTCAATGGTTTGGGCTTTATAATCAATTAGAAGGTAACCTTAAGGTTTTTCCGTAGCATTTTTAAAACATTCCAGAAAATACTTTCTGTTCCCAGGATACATCTGTCTGGCTAAAACAGCAACCTGGCTGTTGTCTCTCAGGTGTTACGGCCCTGAGAGACATTTTTTAAATGAGCAGTCTGTTGAGATGGATCAATGCTAAATTCATCCTCAGGACAAGGAGAAGGGAGAAGGGTAATGGCGGCGACCGTTTCGGATGATTGGTGGGGGTTGTTTGTAGGAGTTGGGTTGTTGGAAGGAGTTGTGTTTTGTTGTTAGAGAGAGAAATTGGAGGTCGAATTTGTTAGCTCTGTGTTCTATGTTTTCTTTTGGTTTGTCTTGTTGCTTTTGTGTCATATCTGGTTGGGTCAGGGAAGTGTTTTTTTGGGGGGATAAATATTGTGCACCATTATAGGACATTGAATGTTAAAAACACTAGGTAAGAGGCGGACTCCACTCCATGTAAGTTTTGTTTTCTTAGGAAGTTAGAATTGATTAGAAAATAGGTTTTTGTTTTGGTTTTCTTTAGGTTTAGCTATAGGACAAAATAATTCATTCCAGTCAGGTTTAGGGTTGTTTTGTTTTATTTAGTTCTTGTCTTTGGTGTCGTCTGTAGACCCAATCGGTTCGTTTATGTTCTTGTAATTAGAAAATTGTACATAGTGTCCCTGTTTTCTGTATATATATATTGTCTTTGTTGTCAGTGTTTCACTTGATTTGTATATACACTAAAACGTTCCTGTTAATTACACTGTCACTGTGTCTTGTTTCTGTGTCTGGTCGTGTGTCTCCCAAAATATCCCTGCATCATACACCTGGCCGTAACAGTGACATGTTTTGAAGTTATGTACAGAAAGGGAAACCTCTGATGTAATTATTTTTTTATTGTAATTATTTCTTATTGTGACTTAATATTATGGCAAATGTGCTTCTATCTATATTTACTGCATTTTATTTTGTCGGGCGAAATGATTTTCCACCTCTGGCGTGTGTACAAACTTTATTCAATACATACAGCTTTTTTTCCTCAATATGTAATGATTTGTACATAAAATACTTGGATGGAAACATTGGCTAGTGTGCACAAGCACAATTAGAATCATTTGCAATTAAAAATGAAAGACTTTCTCA
>JBBJLS010000011.1:9733618-9738618 GCA_037577275.1 Bryconaethiops microstoma
GTCTTGAAAACATCACAGAAACTCATAGCCTGTCTCTTACTTTTAATAGCCAAATTATATTTATTAATGTATGCTACTTTGCTTCTTATAGTATATCTACTTTGTCAGTAATCACATCACAATTATATCAATTACAGTCCTCAAGTCCTCAAATTTGGTGTTAGTTGAAACACTCCCTAGCCTAAGTCACTTATCTATCCTAACACTGCTGTAAAATCATAATCTAGAACATACAAACAGGAAAAGGTCATAAATATCCTGTACTTGTACACTGTACTGTAGTAACAGAAAAAATGACAAAAAAATGAGTGTAGAAACACTTTTAACAGTACAAAATGGTGTAGGTAAGCGTACCGGAGGACTCCAACTCCCTCAGTCATGCGCCGCTTTTCAGTAAACGTGTTATGGATGTGCAGATCATGTCTATATTGTGTCTGTTGGTCCAAGACCAATTCTGGACTTCTACATGACGTGCAAACTATGTCCGCTATTTGGATGTCTATCTATGACCCCACTTGGTGTCACGTCTGGGCTGTACCCGTTTAGAAAGGAGGCATAGGAGCAGTCTTACATGTTCTTTCTTTCTTTATTTATAATGAAAACAAAGAGGCACGGGTGCCAAAACTCAAATAAAGAACGAGATACAGGCTAAATCCAAACAGAACACAACTTAGGAAACCGTGTTGGACAACCGACAACTCAGGAACACAGAAGCAGACTATTTATGCTAGGCACTGAAACACAAAACACCTGATAATAATTAGGCTTACATCCCTGGCCAGGGGTGAGGCCACACCCCAGTCAACATAAAAGTCCATAAACAGTGGCCTCTAGCGGCCGTTGACTGGAGATGTGACACTTGGACGTCAATATGCAGTTAAACATTTGAACCTCGGACTAGGTAACTTTTTTGGACATCATGGGGACGTCTAACACAGGTGCAGGAAATTGACATTATTAATGAATATAATATTTATTACACTTTTTTTCACTTTTAATTTGTTATCTATTTAATTTAGGTATTTATGTATGTATTTATTTATTCGGAAATGCAATTCGTTAAAACATTATGGTAGGCCTTCTTATGATTTAAATCAGTCAACGCCACTCTGATTGGCTGAAGCAGCATGTCATCATAACCCAACCAGTAAACGCCACTCTGATTGGCCGAGGGAACATGCCAAGCATTTGGCACGAATCAGAATTTTTCATTCTTCGCTCGGCTTTGGCCTTGCATTAAGTGGAAGGTACATTCGGCCAGGTCAGTTAATTTTATATTCTTGTATGTAAGTGTTAGCTGTTTTAGCTTTGTAGTCTTAAACCACCCTAATCTGCTGTGGCTATTTGTATTGCCTCTCTTCCCATCAGCTAATGTTAGCTAAATGTTGGCCATAGTTAAAATGGAATTGGAATTACTGAAAATGACCATAGTGCCTAAAAATATTAACGTTAACCAAAGCTTTAACGTGAACAAGTATTGTTTAATAACGAAGTCACTGTGATAACCAGGGCTAGGCTGATAGTCAACCTAAGCTAAATCAAACATAGTTCACTTGTCTTTTTCTACTCATGCAGATGGAGTCATGCAGGGCCGTTCCTAGCAGCTTGGGGGCCCTACGGGGATGTGTGTGGTACGCGATCTGGGCCGGGGCCCCTATCGCTGTAGCTCTGGGGGATGGGGGTGTGTGTTTCCCCTCGAGGTCAGTCCGGTTGTGACGTGCTGAGGGAATTCCGCACCGGGGCCCCCTTGCATTCGGTCCGGGGGGGGCTGGGGGAGGGTCACACTGACTGGATTCCGCGCCAGGGCCCCCCTCACGCTCGGGGCCAGACGGGACAGCCACAGAGGGCTTTATAAGGATGTATGGTTCAGAGCATTTGAAGCATGCACCACAAAGATGTGGAGGTGGAAGCCACACAGCTGTCTCCCAGGGATGAATCCTTTAACTATTTTTTTTGTATTCAATAATATTCATAAAAATGAAAATGGAAAGAAATGAGCGGGGATTGAATTGTCATATTTTTTTGTTGTTATTTGTAAAGCATGTTGTGTAGAACTGTAACTGTAACTGTAGTTCCACAAGGTGGAGGACCTGTTAACTGTACCAGTTAATTTTCCTGTAGCTTCGTTTGGCTCAGCAGCAGATTTGAACTGGAAATGCTTTACATCTTTGTATGCATTATCTGCTGCTGAGACAATCAAATGAAACTGTAGGAAAATGAACTGGAACAGTATGCCACCTTCTGAAATGGAACTACAATTATGCACAGAGCCTAGAAACAGCAGACCTGTAAAAACGATGTCTAAAATGAGTTTAAATTTTATATAGAAAAGACGTTCACAATGACCTCATTTGGACTAGAATTAGCCCTTATCCGGAGGTCCTGGGGACGTCAATACTGGACGTTCGGAAGACGTTGAAAAAATGATGTCATATGGCATCACAGTCTGCACCTTCGGAGGACCAAAGTTGGACGTGCAAAAATGACCGAGAAAAGACATCGCTTCAACGTGTCTGTGCTCAGTGGGTTTACTGTGTATTCTGCGTATTCTGTGTGTTCTTCCACCGCACGCAACCAAACTAGTTATGGGAGTGAGCAGCGTAGTCTGGAAACGTCGCATGTCGCGACTGTCATAGCCTAAGGACTCCCCTATCTTTTGTTCTTTTCAGTCCAAGATGAAAGTGAAACTAAAGTCCCTAAACTAGTAAAAGGAATTGTTGCAAGCAATATTACCACCCATTTGACAACAAGAACTTTTACTGTTCTTTTAAATTGCAAGTTTGGAACAGCTGTCTGCTGTTTTTAGGCTGCTGGTGATAGAAAAAATACACTTCATCCAGAGAACATGTTAAATTGCTGATATTTGTTTAATTTAGTTATTTCATGACATCTGTTTCTGACATCTGTGCAAATCTCTAACAGAATGTTTTCGAATTACTTTGGATTTAAAAGGATAAATAAAGGCAAATAATTCCGGCATGGTTGTGATATTTTTCATGATGTTTTAGCTTGCAATCTGCCACCAGGACAAATTCATTAGTACTTATATGATTGTGAAAATTGGTAGATCGATACAAGGGGATGTGTTACTTGAATGCGCAGCAGCAAATAAATGAGCTCAATACGGGTGTGAGAACATGTTGCTGACTGTTTAGTGTTGTTTATTACATCAGTTTCATGAAGATTGTATTGGAAATGGTTTACATTTCATTTAAATGACACTGGTTCTGGTGTGCTCTTGTTTAACCTTGACTATAATTGTTCATTGACTTATGCCATTAGATTAATTTACAGTCATACCCCATCACATTTATCATGAGCAACGTGTTGCTCTGAAATATTTATTGCAACATGCAGATCAGGCAAAGACTTTATTTCAGTGCACTTCTGTGACAAACAATGGAACAAAACTAGTAAGTGATATCCTAAATATGTATCAGAAAAAAAAAAGACTTTTTAATGCTAGTCATATTATTTATTTATTTGTATTGATTTTTTTACTGACATAAATCCATTAGATATAAAACAACTGGATATAACTGTACCCTCGGGTGAATTTCTTTCCTCATTGTTTCACATTCGTATTGCTGTATGTAAGACCTCTGTCAGGCCAAATTTGCAGCCTGGTTCTTTGTAATGAAGAGCCATTTTTGGTTACCAAAGAATTCTTTCAGTTGAGTGATTTCAACTGAGCTTTATAGAAAAAACGCCCACTGAAAAGTACTTTAGGGCACCAAAAGGGATTCTTTTATGGCATCACTTCAAACAGCCCTTTATTTTAAGAGAGTACATTCTTCTTAAGCTGCCATATCTCTGTCCCTTTGGCTGTAGCTATACTGTACCATTTGAGCTCACTGCTATTTTCTCTTTCTCTCGCTCTTTTGCTGATACTTATGTGGATATTTACTTTGTCTCCCCATTCATCTGCTGTTTTCCGTGTGAAATAACAAACTGGAGTGGCCGCAGAGTGTGTTCGCTTTAATTTGCCCATTGGAAAATCATTTGGAATGGAACCAGCCTCTGCAGCCAGGAGCTCCGATTGCTTCCTCCAGAGGGAGTGAGGAACATGGCGAGGCCTTCCAAAAAAACCTTCCTTACAACCCTCAGTCTGAGGAGCATCCAGAACCCCCCTGGGTGCCTCAGCCAGTCTAAAAACGCCACATCAAATAGCCCTTAGCCATGTCCAGGGCTAAGTGCGTCTGTCCCCACAGCCAGTTTGCAGGCCAAAAGACCCATGTTTGATAAAAATGAGACATCTCGATCTCCTGGCCGGAGTCTTTGATCACTTTTGGCATGGCCAAGGAGGGCGCGTGTGTGCCATGTATTGTGCTCCAAACACCTGGCACTGGAGACGGGGGAGAAGGCTGTCTTGGAGCATCCGGCAGTCGCTACCTTCCACTCAGTATGGGTCGTCAGAAGAGGACAGATGGAGGTGCTGACATTTGCCGCTAAGCTAAGCCAGCAGTGTAAATCTCTTCCATTACTGCCCATTTGTCCATCTTACTCTTCTGTTTTCCCCAATCCGCCACACCATATTTATATATGTGTGTGTGTGAGTCATAATTATGAAGCTAGGAAACTAACAGAAACTCTCTGGATTGTCATCACTTAATCCCTTGTTTGCTTTGGATTCCGCGAAATGTCTGCTGCTCCTTATGCCAGCGCTTATGTTAGTAGGCCTCTTCTGAGACTCTGACGGAAACTGACTTTGACGTTCATCTCAGAGAGTCCATGCTGGCTGAGAAGCACTTTTTAAGCTGTTGTAATCATCCTCCTGAGAAAACGTCCTATGATACCATGACATACACAGTGATAAAATGACTGCAACATCGCTGTAAACCTTCACCAAAGCCGACCACTTCTACTTGATGCTGTCAGGCGTCATTTTTGATCCAGAAGGTTTTTCTGTCTTCACAGACATCAAAGTTTTTCACGTTCAACAGATTCCCGACTCTGAACAACTAATGCATGGAATTGCATTCATATTTTTCTTGTTTTGT
>JBBJLS010000011.1:9741123-9756123 GCA_037577275.1 Bryconaethiops microstoma
AAGTTAAGGGACATTTGTGAATTACTGCTTTATTTTTGTATTCACATTTTCCACCCTGTCCCAACTTTTTCTGATTTAGGGTTGTATGTAGGAAATGAGTAAAACATTCGACATACCAAACATGACATTCTAAACAAAAAACGTCAGGTTTCGTTTTCCATAAAACTTGTTCAGCCTCGCTACAAAAAAATGCACTCTATTACCATAAGAACAAAACCCCTATTTATCTTTTTTTCTCCCTTTTTTTCATGATTTGAACATACCCATTTCCACACATGATGAATGGACCAATAAAACAATACATTAATTATTAACCAAATTACTAAATTTCATTACTTTAACTTACACTGAAAGTTTTTCATTTTTATAAAAGTAACTTTTGTAACTTGTTTGGAGACACAAGGGATTTTTTTTTTTCAGAAGTGATTTATAAGCCGAAGTTGAGAAAAACCCACTATGTAATCGTATGTAACTATGAACTTACATGTAAACATCATAGCAAAAATGAAAGTAATCCTTCATGAGCTGTAAGGCTCAGTGCTATAAGCTGATTTTGAAAAAACTGGTGCTGGATCACAGCAAACGGCCCCAAACACCCAACAATGTAGTGTAGCTCTGTGCTGTCCCAAAGCCTGGAAAGTGTCTGGAAAGAGAGTTTTACCCTCCCTGACTGTTGCATTTTTACCTCAAGGATGCATGTAGCAGAAGCAGCTCCGCTGTGTATGGGATATGTGCTGATTAGCATGGAACACACCCATTGCTAATGACTTGTCACTGCTGTTCAGCCTGCATGTGCTCTTTGAAGAATCACTCAGCACTATTATCTTCCATCAGACTCGATCATTACTCACTCACTGTTGCTTCTCTTCACCCAGCGCAAGAGCTAGCCCAAGGCCAGGAAGCACTTTAGGGTGACAGAGGCGGGATGTGGGGTATGCATGTGTGTGAGCGCAGCGTGTGGGAGGAGACCATGCATTGTATGATAAGCCACCCACAGTGGCTTCCCAGGCTGCTTTGTGGTGCTGGGGGCCCACATTTTGCAGAGTAACGAGCTGGTAATTCCTCACAGTGCGATCAAAGGCCTTCACTCCAAATGAGCTCTTTATCCTTCCCTCCCTCACTCCTTGCCCTCCACCCTCTCCTTTCCTCCATTTCTTCTTCCCCCTCATTCCTTTACTACTCAAGCACTCCCCGTAATCCCCCCAGCGACAGCTCTCATTATTTCCCACCCTGGGGGAGCTTCACAGCGCTAGCAGCCACTCCCCTGCTGATCTGGGGTCAGTTATGTGGCTCATTTGGGGAAGAGCATGGTTTTAGACCTGTCAGCCAAACCGGCACAGTCTATTCTCATTCCCTTCCTTCTCCTGCTCGGTGCTTCCCACTGGCCTACACAAAGAAGCAAGCTTACATCAGTGCTACCCTGTGCCCCCACTTCAATACACCGGCCATCATGTTAACTGCTGGATACACAGTAGTCAAAAAGGTGACTATGAACATTCTGTATGTATTTACTATACCATATGTACCATATGACCGTACCATATTTCAAAAATCCATGATTGCATACATTATGAAGATGACAAAGCATGCTTTCACCAGTCAAAAGATTGGAATCATTGTATAATGGGTCATACAAAATGAGTTTAAAATGTAATGTTAATCTCACATATTGTAAATAATTAGTAGGAAGCCAGACAGCTGTAAAACTAATAATAATAAATTAAAAAATAATAATGTGCAGAACATTTAGGCTACAATGACTGATATCACTAATATCCAGAACGCCTCATATTAGTGGTGATCAAATCTTGAAGAAACAGAATTTTTTATCATCTTGATGTTCCCAAAATACTTGGAATATTGAATAAAACATCTAAAAATACATTTTGGTTTATAATGTTTAAAGGGCCCATATCATTATTTTGACATTATGAAACTTCATGGCTTCTTTTTCTTGTTTGATTAGTTTATTCACTGTTCACTTTTCACCCACTATGCCCCCAGTCCACACAGTCCATGCACAGAAACTAAACTGCTAAACTGCTAAACATTGTTTTTGTGATGTCATGAAAAACAACTAATTTACATGTAACAGCCTATTCAGCCTATAGCGGTTTATTCAAAGGATAAAGAGAGCCTATTTAATTCTAAGGGATAAAGAGAGGGTGGAAAATGGTCATGTAGAAATGAATTATGACTATTAGTTTCATAAAAGCATGCAAATGTAATAAGTGGACCTCAGGAAAAAGCATAATAAAAATGCAATATGGTATACATATATACATATAATAACGATAAACATATTACGAAATTAATAGTAGGTGTTCAAAAAAAAAGCAAAAGGAACAAAACAATGACAGACAACAGAGTGGAGTGTGTATGACAGCACAGTGGCTATTTGTTCTGCATCAGCTTTCTTTGGCACTTGTTTGGTTTGATCTTTCACCATCCTCAAGGTTATTAAATCCGAGACCTTGTATAGCTCAGCAGGATGGATCCTGGCTCCTCACGGCCAACACAGAGCAAAGCCACGAGAGCTGAAAAAGCCAGACAGGAACCAGGCTGACAGATTGAGGGAGAGAACGGCCTGCTGCAAGCCGGAAAACACACCTGCGGCATTTGGGAGCAGCCTGCCGGGTCTGCGGAACTGCCAGCCAAGCTGATGGCCCATAAACTAGAGCCGGTGCATGCTGGGAAAGTTGATGGTGCCTGGCCTTAACACCACTCTTCTCTGTGTCCTTGAATATCACACGCACCCTCTGCTCCGTCTCTGTGTTTGTATTTGCTGACACACGTCGGCAATAGTTTCCACTGGAAACCTAAGGCGGTTTTTTGTGCCCCAGCTTTCAAAGTTAGCCAGAGGTTTTGGGGGAAATCATTATCAGTACAGGTTTTTACCTTGCCGCAGCAGTCTTAATACAGCTGATAAAATTACAGCTGACTGATAGGAATCCGGTAGAACTACACCACTGATGTGCAATACACCCAGAAGACAGCTAATTATCTAGCATTTCTTCCAAAATCGTGGATATTTATAATGGTAAGGTCTCCCCTTTTGCTACAGCAACAGCCTCTACTCTTCTGGTATGGCTTTACACTACATGTTAGGACATTGCTGTGATGATTTGATTGCATTCAACCACAAGAGCGTTAGTGAGGTAAGGTACTGATCTGCATGATTAGCTCCGGATCACAAATTACATTCTAACTCATTCCATATGTATTGGACAGAGCTCCATCCCTGAGAACACAGTTCCACTGCTCCACAGTCCGGTGTTATAGAGCTTCATAACCCTCTAGCAGACACTCGACATTGGGCATAGTGACCTTGGCCTCATTTGCTGTTGCTCCAGTTCTACTAGCAGTGCTCTTCCATGGAGATTACACAAGCTGTGGGTGCCCAATTAAACACATTAAATTAGCTGAATATACTTATTAGAGAGGGGGTCAAAATACTTTAGAACATTATTTGGATACATCCGTTTCCATGGTTAGGCTCTAGCTTCATTTGCCCCTCAACCCCATCCATTCTTGAACAAAAACTATACCCTTGACACACACTTGACAGATGTGGCAGTACGCACAGAACACGTAAATGAGTGCCACTCTCATCTCCAGGAAACTGATAATAATTTAGAGCTGCTATGCTGTAATGGTTATGTTATAAGGATGCTATAAATCATGTAATTCTCTCTAAGAGGAGGCTGTTAGCAGCCGTGTCAGGGGGCCGGAGAGAAAAGCAAATTAACAGGCAGACAAGAAAGTGGAAAAGGACGGGACAGGTCACTTTAGGGAGCAGCTTGAACGGTGAGACTGTTTTCTGTCTCTCTCTGCTTTCTGTCTTTATGTCTCTCACTTCCAAACGACTCGCTCAGCATTTGATGAGTTATGCACTATAACAGGATTCCTAATAGCACTGAGAGTGCCCTTTCCAACCATAAAAACACCATTTACAGATGTGTATATGGAGTGTGTCAGGCAACATCATGTGCCTCTTCAAGTTGTTATGTGACTTAAATGTGAATAATGTGTTTTCATTTAAAAATGTCTAAACACAACTTTGTTAAACATTCTGAAAACTTTTTTAGGTATGCAATTCACATGTTTCTGTTTTATTTATATTATATTCCCCTGTCTCTCTCTCTCTCTCTCTCTCTCTCTCTCTCTCTCTCTCTCTCTTTCTCTTTCTCTCCTTTCATTTGTAGTGAATTTTCAGTTCCACCCAAGAGTCTCGGCAACAGTGGCTGTGTGTGAGTCGTGATGCTTCTTCAGTTGATTGATTCATTAATTAATGTACTCTGAGGAGTGTGTAGAATGTGCAGGGGCTGATTGATGGCAGTGTGTGTGTGTGTGGAAGTGTCCCAGATGATCTCTGACGGGCCGCTGAGCTGCTGTACAGCTGCTGCAGTGGAGTGTTCAGTGAAGTGTCCTTAAACACAAACAGATAACCAGGGGTGCCCTCTGTGTGGCCTCTGCAGCTCCCACAGCTTATCCAGCCTGAGAGAGAGAGAGAGAGAGAGAGAGAGAGAGAGAGAGAGAGAGAGAGAGAGAGAGAGAGAGAGAGAGAGAGAGAGAGTGAAAGAGAGAATCTCCACTATTTTCCTTGCATTTACTGTTTTGCTAAAATCTTAACTAGGGAGAATATTGGTCTGCATGGGGTGATGAAATAAAATTTCTCTCTCTCTCTCTCTCTCTCTCTCTCTCTCTCTCTCTCTCTCTCTCTCTCTCTCTCTCTCTCTTTATGTCCCTCACTGTCTCTGCCTGAGTCAGATGAGTTGAAGCTCAGGTGTTCTCCCTTGTGGCACTTGCATATCATCACTCATTATCCTTATCATCCATCACACACAGCATACACACCCACACACCCACGCAAGCACACAGCAGGTGTAGCCGAGCATGTAATGGCTCACCAGCACTCTTCACATGTCCCCCTCATTGTTTTGCCCAAAGGGGTCTATCAAACCTGTTGTTCATGAAATGCTGTTCTTCAGTGTGGGAGGAAGAGAAATACAGAAATATATGGAATGTAACAATCAATGGTTATCCTCACCAGAAACACTAAACTTGATGTAGTGTTTATGTATTGTGTATTCCACTATATATAATGTGTATGTTGTGTGTGTGTGTGTGTGTGTGTGTGTGTGTGTGTGTGTGTGTGTCTGTGTGTGTATAAATGGGAAAGTGGAAAAGTTTGCATCTCCATAAGACCCTATTTGAGTAATAATTATTTTAAAAATCTACCTGTCGTACAATTTGTCTTCAGAATAGCCTTCCTTGGTCATTTAAGACGTTTCCCCTCTAATGAAAGTTTATCAAATGGCCTCAAAGTAACAACAGCTTGTCCAAATTAATCTTTAATTGCAAGCTCAAACATTTCTATCCCATTTGATAAACTGTAAAATATGAAAAATTAGGTGTGATCTATTAAAAACATTGTCAATACTTAATGCCTGGAGAGTATCACCAGGTGTGCTTAATTAGGCCTGCATGTTATGGCTGCAAGTGGGTATAATCTCCAGGACAGACCTCCTGAGAGCATCGACAGCAATGGTAACAGGGAAGCAGCTGTCAGCAGTCCTCAAAATGAAACTGGTATGTGTTCATAAAGCTGGAGAGGGATGCAAAAAAACGTTCAAAATTTTTAATGATACCAGTACCAACTGTAAGGACCATTATCTCGAAATGGAAGAAACATGGACACACTAAGACTCCAACAAATGGAGGACCAAATAGGAAAATTGCTAGGAAAATGACATGACAGTTACGTAAGAATCCAGGTGGGGATCTAAAGGCAGAGGCCCTTAAAAAAGTATTTAGAAGCAAATGGAATAAAAGTCCATATCTCTACAGTCAAGCGCAGTCTGAAATATTTCCAAGAAGAATAAATAGAAAACCACTGCTTACTTCTAGACACAATGCACCAAAAGAGTTTTGAAAGAAGACTTTGTGGTTTGATGAGAATGCAGTTAAATTATTTGGTCACAATTCATACAAGTATGTTTGGCAAGAAAGAAAACGGTGCCTGTGAGGAAATGTACACCATTTCCACAATCAAACAGGTTTTGTGAATGTATGTCTGCATCAGGCACTGGCCAATATTAACAGATTTTAAAGTAAAGCCTCCTACCAAAAGCTAAAAATGAAGCAGCAGTGGATCCTGCAACAAGACAATGATGCAAAACACAAAGCAAAGACAACTGAGAAATTATTTAAAAAGAACAAGGTGGAAATTTACCATAGCCATCCAAGTCTGTAAATTTGTATCTAGTAGAAAACCTGTGGATAGATTGTAAGAAGACCTTGCTTGGAGGACTGGCAATGAATCTGAAGAAGAATCTTTATTTATCACATGCATAGTCATACAAGTACAACACAGTGAAATGATTTCTCTCCCATTTACCAAGTGAAGCAGTGGGCTGCTGCCAATGAGGCACCCAGGGAGCAGTTTGCAGGGACGGTACCTTGCTCAAGGGTACCTCAGCCATGACACTAGCAGTTGGGATTTGAACCCCAATCCTCCGATGGCAGGGATAACGCCCTAACCTAACCACTAGGCCATCCAGCTGCCTTCCAGCACTTGGAACAAACATGCCAGAAAGAATGGGTTAAAATTACACCTGTTAGGATCCAAAAGCCACCCAGAGGATACCCGAAGAGGCTGGAGGAGATTCTAAAGGCAAAGGGAGGAAATATAACGCATTAGACAACAGGGGCTGCAAACCTTTGGACGGAAACTATTTTCATGATTTATTTATTGCTTACTTTATAGATGATTTTTAAAGAAACTACTTTTAAATAACTATTTTAATTCACAGCGCTAATATATTTTGCTTTTCTACTTATTCATTTATTTGTTTACTTGACTATACACACAAGAACACGCATATGGGGACATTCTGTGGTTTGAGCAAACCTTAGGCATTAAAATGTGCAGTGTGTGAAGAGTGCAGTGTGATTGTTGCTAATTCTGTAAATGCTTGTAAAGTCTTCACTCCTGCACTCTGCAGAAACCAAAATAGTTGCCCCTTAGCCATTACTGTCCTGCCCCTTACTTCTGCCTCAATGATGACATTAGCCTGCTGTTACTAATGCAGTTATCTGCTGTTATCGCTCAGCCATACCGATCCCCCGTCCAAAATGCCTGCTGGCTTCCCGCCTCAGCTTTGCCTGAGTTCTCTGGCTGATCACACTGGTCTCTCTGGACCAGGAGCTTAAGCCAAGAACATGGACTTGTGCTCAGTGCCCACTTTCAGATCTGATTGTGTCTCCACCTATACGTCGGCTGTGAGGCATAAATGGGGCTGGGAGGCCAGTTTTTGGAGGATTTTTCTGATTTATTGATGGTATAAATTACCATCTTTTTAATCCTGATCAGATATTTTATGATAATGAAACGCATTTCTGTGTACATTTCTCAATTTTGGTGCGCCTCTTGTAAAAGAATTGGGGTTTAAATCATGTTTAGTTGACCACCATATTTGCCTCACTCTACAAATTACATCTGAAAGCCATACACAGATGGGTGGTGAAATTAATTTTGGAAAATTACATTTCATATGTAGATTGCACTCGGTTTAATGATTGAGATTACATTTTAGTACGTGCCTGGTGGGGGGTGGGGGGTACAAACAAGGGGATTTGGAATGCTTGTGTGTGTGGGTGTGGGTGTGTGTGTGTGTGTGTGTGTGTGTGTGTGTGTGTGTATGTGGTAGTGACTGAAAGGATTCTCATTGTACGCAGCATGCTGCCACTCGCTGCAGTGAGTGTGATTGTGTATGTGTGCTTGTATGTGTGTGTGTGTGTGTGTGTGTGTGTGTGTGTGTGTGTGTGCGTATGTGTGTTACTCTCACTTTCAGTTGAGCGTAAAAGCCTGTGCCCAATGGCCCCGGGCTCGCCTCCTTCTTCCCCTGGAAGCTGTTTAGGCTAAATTACTAAGAACAGCACCTTCCTCTCCACCCCCAAACACTCCAATTTTCTGTCTCTTATGACACAGATGCAAGCTATACTTTTGACCTGCAAGTCCCAGTAATCTGCAAGAGAGCAGTGGTGCCAGGCAGTGTGTCCGAAAGAGAACGATAGAGGAAAGGAAAGAAGAAACAGAAGAGGGCGAGGAATGTAAATAAATGAAAGACAAGGAGAAATTCACCTTAACTGAGGTGGGGGGTGTATTGTGTATTTTTACTTAAAAGATTAGCAGATATTAAAAAGTAGACACATAAAGAAGTGAGTCTAAAAAGTAGTGTGCTGAGAAAAAGGCAAAGAAAATAATAGCGATAGGGAGGGAAGGTCAAACATTCCTCCAGGATGCATGTTCAAGCCCTTATCATGGGAAGGATAGAGAGGGAGGACAGTGTGAGGCTAGACAGGTAAGGCTCTCACAAAATGGTCATACCTTCCCGTGGGGTGATTGAAACCTTGAGAGCTCCAGCAAGAAGAATAGACTGACCTCGATGAAGGAACAATTTAGCATCATTTACACTGTGTCTAGGGCTGTCTGAGAAAAGCAATAGGGTAGCTATTCTTGCTTTTAAATTTCATCCTGATAGACAGTTGCTAACATCTGCCCATAGTTTCCATCTATACTGGCCCATGAAGACAAAGCAGTACTTACAAAAGCAGCCAGTATAACAATGGTGAAATGGCTTCAGTGTTCGGATATTTCCCAGCCTAGTTTAAGGTATGTAAAAAATACTGCCACTGACCATTTTTGCAAAGGCCTTTTCACAAAAGTAAGTTGATCTCCAGAAGGAGGAACAATGCAGTAGGACCATGTACAAAATACAGTCCTGTGTTGTTTACCCTCACAAACGAAAAAAAAAATAAAAATCAACTGTTAAAAATATCCCAGACTTATTTAGCTTTGGCAGGTGTTATCTAGATGTCCTGGTAATGTATTAGACCTCCTGCAGATAAACTGCCATGTCAGCTTTACTGAGATTTCACTTTGTCTTGTGTCCACACCTTTCCTTTCAATTACCGTTACATTCTTGGCTCAAAGTGCATGTGTGAAAGCAGGGGCGCCGGAAGCATTTTTAATGTGGGGTAGGCATCGGTCTACGTCTCACCATGTGGGGGGTGTGGTCAGGTGTGTGCACATGCAAAGTTTTGCCCATTGTCTGAGGGGGTGGGGGTGCGGGGGGGTGTGTACATTGTCTGTGGGGGGGTTGGGGGTGTGCACGCAGAGCTCTACATCTCAGCTTATTCTCTGGGAAACAAAAAGTGGGGGGATGAAACAAATGATTTTGAAAAGGTGTGTGTGTGTGTGTGTGGGTGGGGTTCAACGCCCAGGTGTGAAAGGGGCTTGTGAGTGTGAAGAAGCTTTTAAATATTTCAAACTTCAGTGTAAATTCAAGTGAAAACATTTTCTGAGAACTGTAATCCAAGACCTGGGATTTCCTAGAATTGGATTTCAACCCAAAAGTCACCATAAAACCTCTGATTTATACAGCTGTCTGTGCAAAAAACAACAGAACCTTGAAGTTAGTTTATTTTCCTGAGTTTCACAGCTCGTGTAGTCACTGTTTTTGGCTTTGTCAGGCAGTACAGAGCCCCTCCTGAAATGTGGGTTTTGCAAATCGAAGCAAGTTACCTTGCTGATGCTAGCCCTCAACATTTTATACATTCACTTGTGCAGCTGGGAGTAACACTGTAGACCTGAAGCTTCAATGAGCAGCACCGAGGCCCAGTAATCCTGTTTCTCCCAAAGGTAAGGTGTGGCACACAGCAGTCTAGCTGTAAAGTGTTCAGTCCTAGCCAAATCACTAACCCCCTATTTCTCTTAGGCACCAGGGGGCACGCAAAGTCTGTGTGCATTAGACCGCGTGCAGAGCAAGCAGTCAATACTATCAGCACTGGCAGATCCTGCCGGCGGACCAGTCAGAGGCAGGGGCAGGCTGACTGGGAGTTGTGAAGGCATTAGGATGGCTGTTAGCAGCAGGCTAATATTGACTGGGTAAAGTGTGCCGTGGATGGAGAGAGTGAAGTCAAAGACACAGGCGAGTTGTAATCCAGTGGTTTTGGAAGACAGAGCCAAATACAGTGCTTGCTTCTTTTGTTTGTCCACACTATATCGCCTTCCGTTCACAACAGAGCCATCCAAGTCAAATTTTGAATTACGGTTGAACTATGAGACCAGTAGTTTTCAGATCCTTTGAGCACAGATGAACCTAGTTTGTGATACGGAAACCCAAATGATTAATGGCATATTAAATCTGGATCCTAGGGATAGATAGTATGATGCTATTGTGTTGAATTACATTACAGTACACTGTTCTGAGTAAATCATCAGTATCCTTAGTGCTTCTAGAACATTGAACAATGACATATGTATTATAAATACAGATTTAGGCCAATCTTAGAGGTCTTAGACCAATATTAGAGTATACAACAAGGACAATGTGTACGTAGCTATAATCCGTACCTCTAAAACATTGAACAACTGCATGTATTAAACGAGCAATACAGATTTAGAACAATACTGACTGTTGTTGTTAAACCACAACAACAGTCAGTGTACAGTAACTGCATAAAATGCATTCACAAGCATAATTGGATGTCAGTCCGTTATGTCTTTATCTTATTTTATTAAATTATGTATCAGTTGTCAGATTGTTTTTCTCTTAATCCTACTTATATTTTGGATGTTGTACATGCATTTTACAGCTTAGTTTACACTTTTTTTCCCATAATTTATAATATCAGTAGCCGTTTACACATTACACTATTACACTTTCGGAATAACTCAGAATGAAGTCTTGTGATATTGAAAGGTACATTTTTTGGAAACTTTTCTGGAGATGGAAATGGAAACATTTTTAACTAATTTTATTGATGCATTTTTGTCCACTCCAACATGGTACCACAAAATACCATGATGTATGTGCATTGTGTAAATGTATTATATTGTCATATTTTCGGCTGTCTCACTCTCTCTCATACCTGTCTTTAATTTGTTTTTTAGCATGCTGGAGATTTTCCCTATGCAAAAATATTCAGGGAAGTAAACATAAATCAGTGTAGGCTAAGTTTGATCTTAAAAGCAGCATATTGTGTATTCAGCCCACTTCCAGATTTTATGGTTCTTGCAATCTAAAGAACTTGGTAATCTTCTTTGGGGACACTGGTGGAGATAAATAGTGAGATGCTTGCCATCGGCTGGTGAATATCTGTGATGAACAATGCATTACATTAGGGATTCTTCGAGGAAAAATGTCATTTCTCACTCCAGTGTCCAAAGCTTAAACCTGACAAATGACCCTACACAGTGCATGATTCTTGTTGATGTTGCTTACAGACTTGAAATCCTTCAGTTTTTTTTTTTTTTTTTTTTGAGCTATGGTGTTTGGAGTTTGATCTAACTGTAGAGAAGACACCTTCACTGAAGCAACCACAGAATGGAGAACACACTTTTCTTCTCAGTAATTACACTAGACAGTAAACTATTCTGGAAATATTGCAGAACTGCGGAAGAAAAGGTAAATCAGAAGTGTTTAAAAACATGACAGTCTGAAGAACATTATGCAGTACATAATGTGGCTAATTGTGTAATTCTGAGTAGTATTTAAGCACTGAAAAGAACAGCACTAAAGCTGACAGCCTATACACAGACAAACAAATGCATAAACAAGTCTAGGAAGAATCAGCCAGAGCACTCCCCAAAACTCCCAGTGATGTGTGCATCATCTAGCAATAAGATGCAATGGTGATGTTGACATTTTTGTTTGCTTTAGCGCTCGCATTACCTCCAGCCCTTGAGAGGGCCCCGTTGACATTTATCACCGGGTCTTTGTGTGCGGTGATGGAAAATAAGTAGTATTAGTATGCAGACTCCAATACAAATTAGCTAATTAATTCAAATCCAAACCCTTTCATACCTTACACAGTAGCAAATGTCTACCCAAATGTCTACCCAAGTGAAAAGCACTTCAGATCCCGTCATGGCATTTTAAGGACTGATTTTATTGTAGCTTCTGTCAAGTGCTTCATCTTTTTCTTTTTTTCTATGTTTTTTTTTGGGGGGGGGTGCTGTTAGGCAGAGTCCTAGACTCACGGTGGCAATCATAACCAAATTCAATGATTTTTTTTTTTTTTTAACAAATAATAACAGTGATCTGCAAACATTATGGCATGCTGCCTTGAGGCAGGCAGGGCCCTGATTTGTTTATCTGAGCGGATAATTATGACATTTGAAATATATTTCCTTCCTGTGTGCATCTGCCAACTATGTAGCAGAGTTTAAACGCCAGAATAGAACTCTATAAGCTTCATTTTTTTTTCTTACTTTCCACCCTCCCCAACTTCCTTCTTCAGCAGAGGCAAAACTTTTAAGAGGAGCTACACTTCCCAAGCTCTCCTAACCCCTTGGAACAGCTGCCTATTATCCTCCTCCACTAATGGCCCCCTTCCTGGGTCCTAATAAAGCCATTTTGTCCAGGGCAGGGGGGCTTTGGCTGCCCTACCATTTTCCTGCTCAGAGTTCTTGCAAGAAATGGCAGAGCATGATGAGGAATGAATAAATACAGGTCAGGCTATAAATACTCAAGAGCTTGGTCTTGCGTCGGTCAGTTGGGGACACTTATTTCCTTCTTGTGCACGTTGCTACCACAACACAATAACAAATTATGCTTCAATTGTGTCTGCGAGGGTTAAGTATTGATTGGTTGGTTCAGCCTCCGAGGGGGTGTAGAGAGACTCGCAAAGCACTGGATTGTAATGCCCTGTTCAGACAAAATTATGGGAGGAAACAAGCGAAAAAGTCTCCCGCGACTCAAGAGGTCATGAAATTTTCTTGTTTAAGCATTAAGCGTAGAATATCTCTTTTCTGGCTTCCACTGCTTGTACGGTAATGCATTTAATAAAAGCCAGATCAATATTATTCAAATTTTACTGCCCTATGCCATATTCTTGGACTCCATATGGGATTTGCAAAGATGATTATGCACTGGTTTGGTTTCCAGCAGGCAGAAAGTAGAATCGCACCCTATTTGTAGAGACGTGACTCAGAACCAGCTCAGTGGACTTCAGAATGGAGTGCCGTTAATTAAATTTCCATTTTCCACCCTAGATAAAACCGAGTTGTAACAGTCAGATTATACCATTTCTGATCCCTGTCAACTCAATGCTGTCAATTCACAACATAATGATTTGACTACAAACTACAGCATATATAAATTATTTATAGTATGATTTGTGTGTGCTCCTCATAAGCAAGATGGGTTCAATTGCAGTGTGACTACATTGACTTACTTAAAGGAGGTACAGTATTAGGACACCTCTGTTTTCGGGCTAGGCCATTGAATGGCAATCTTAATGCTTCAGCATATAAAGACATTTTGGACACCATGCTTCCAAATTCGTGGACACAGTTTGAGGAAGATCCTTTTCTACTCCAGCATGACTGTGTCCCAGTGCACAAAGCAAGGTCCCTAAAGACATGGCTGCATGCGTTCTGTTTGGAAGAACTTGACCCGCCCACACAGAGGCCTGACCTCAACCCCATCCAACACCTTTAGGGTGAACTGGAATGGAGATTGCGAAATAGGCCTTCTTGTCCTACATCAATGCTTGACCTCATAAAAGTCTGAATAGTCCATATAGTGTAATGTACTATTTAGTTTCTCCTCTCAGAGAACACTTTGCATTGTTACTAAATAGTGACCTCTTGCTGCCACTGCTCTCTGTAAACTCACTGCAGAAGTTGTCTCCATGTTTCCCTTCTTGTCTTTTTTTCTTATTTACTCCTAACACATTCTCCACATTTGCATACTTGCACATACTATTACCTGTCCTTGAGCACTATGTTCTGAAACTTATTTATTGTCCTGTCCCAGTTTGTACCCAGGTCAGACCTAGAGGTGGGCATGGTTGTGCATTGACCACCCAAATGTCTTGTTTTGGTCTTCAGGTTCTGGTACTTGCTTTAAGTAGCCTAGTCTTTGCAGTTAATTATTTATTGAATAATATTTATATTAATTGCTTTAGTTTATTTCTCCATTGGTATTTCATGTTTTCAAAAGAGATGCAAAGGTTGAGCCAAAGTAATTGAGAAAAACGGTAATAACATTTTTTTTCTATGTAAAGAAATGGAAGCCAAGGTCAAAGAGCCTCATGTAGGATTCAAATTGTATACATTAATTAATAACCCCCACCCTCATGTGGTCTTATTTTTAGGCCACTGTGACATCAGCAATGTGTGGATGTATAGGAAAAATAGTCCTTGAGGGGTGAAATGGGGGGTATTGCATGTTCTACACCTTGTGAGATAATTTTCCTTATTTTTTTAATGAGCCATATTTGCTTTTCTATGGTGCCTCAATATAGATTAGTAGCATAATTCCACTCAGTGACAAGGTAAATTATGCATTATGCAAGCTGTAATCCATGACTGGTCCTAGATTGTGACTAAGAAGCTGTTACTGAGACAAAAGCTGCACTGAGGGCTTTTGATAGCACCCATTCAAACATCAGTGGGATGTTCTGCAGCCTCGCATTCCTTGCAGATGGGAGTCTGTAGCATGGTCCAAACCCATTCTCTACTGAAGTGTATAATAGAGTAAAAGTTCCTTTTGAAAAAACACAATTTGAGTAGAAGTACAAAAGTATAAGATCAAATCTTATTAAGTGCTTAATACAGAATTACAATGAAATTCTAAACCCCAGAAATAAGAGGTGTGACCCATCACAGAGAACAGATGAAGTCACCAAGGTGAAAGTGACCATTCTGTCATACATGAGCACGCCACAGCACACAAAATTCTTCCTCTGCATTTAACCCATTTACCAAGTGGAGCAGTGGGAGCCAGGAACACAGCGCCCGGGGAGCAGTGTGTGGGGACGGTTCCTTGCTCAGGGTACCTCAGAGGTGCTTAGCTGTCTTGGGAATCGAACCCATTACTTCCTGATCGGAGGGTGAACACCCTAACCACTAAGACACCAGCTGGCCCAGATGCAACAGAATAACATTCAAAAAAAGAATAACAAAATGTGAGCAATGCTGATTAA
>JBBJLS010000011.1:9758623-9760369 GCA_037577275.1 Bryconaethiops microstoma
CAATCCAACGGGGAATATTACGCCTTGCTGCACTGGTCATATAGTCCTACAGGCAATGACTCATAGCTTATCTCTTATACAAAAAGATATGAGTCAGCAAGTAAACACTGTCCAGCATGAAAGCAAAGTTTCGAGACGCCTGACCATTACACCAACAGGAGCTTTAATGACATTGCATTTAAATACATGTACAGTAGTATGGATTTTGGAGAGTATCTGTGGGAATTTGTGCCCACACATTCTTATGAGGCACACTTATGAGGCACTGATGTTGGACGAGAAGGCCTGGCTCTCAATCTTCATTCCAGTTCATCCCAAAGGTGTTGGAATGGGGTTCAGGTCAGGGCTCTGTGCGGGCCAGTCAAGTTCTTCCACACCGAACTCATCCAACCGTGTCTTTATATATCTTGCTTTGTGCACTGGGACACAGTCATGCTGGAATAGAAAAGGTTCTTCCCCAAACTGTGTCCACAAAGTTGGAAGCATGGCATTGTAACAAATGCCTTGGAAAATGTCTGAAGCATTAAGACTGCCCTTCACTGGAAATAAGGGACCTAAGCAAGTAAGCCCAAGCCCTGAAAAACAAATGTGTCCCAATACTTTTGTCCATATATTGTATTTAATAGACGTCTCCTGGTTTATTCTTGAAGTGAGAGCATTAGATCCTCCCGTGTAAACCCTCTCTATCACTTGTAGTGGTTTCTGACTGTAAAGCATAACTGTAAAGTAGCTCTCATGCATGGATAAATACTCTTTAAATGTGATTTATTCACAGCACTGTGAGCTTCCACACCATTCGCATGCTCACTCTATTTGGAGGCCATAATGCTTGCAGTGGATCTGCAACATGAAACTAATTTCTTTGGGTGGACCATTTCAGTGATGCAGAAATGTAGCCAGTCAAAACGAATCGGAAATACTAGAGTGTGAGGTCTGGGCGTGGCAACAAGCAATCATTTGCTCGACCCGCATGTTAGCGACAGAGTCGCGGAAGTAATCGAACGAGGCCATTTCTCTAAGTAAAATGGCGTGAATGATGAATGTGTGAGCTTTTTGGATTTTGCGCATGAGCTCGGTACTCAGCTGTTTAGACAGAAAAGTATCAGCTCCATCAGCAAGGATTTCATCAGACATCCATCACTCACACACACACACACACACACACACACACACACACACACAAATGCAAACACACACACACACATATTTTTACACATGCTCATGCATTCTGTCTCTTTGTCTGTTTTTTTTTTTAAAGAAAATGATATTTGATGCTCCCTTAAAAAAACGATGCCAGAAGTGTTCTTTGGTGCAATTCTTTAGAAGAACCACTGTTGATTCTATAAAATAACTTTTCAATGGCTGGATCTTAAACTGTGAAAGGTTCTTCACACTGACACATCTCATTTACAAAAATGTTTAAAGAATCTCCTAATAATATAAGGGCCCAATAACATTTAATGTTTTTCTTTTTTTTGTTGTTTTTACAGTTTAGAAATCTCTAGTGTACAGAGTATAATTTTCACATGATATGGAGGTTTATTTAAGTCTAAAAGTAGGAATGTGCAATGATATTAGTATCAGAATCATAATGGTATCAGCAGAAATATATGGGGAGATATATTTTTCATATTTAACATATTTTTCATATTTAACATTCAGATTTAATTATTTTTCATATTTAACATTCAGATTTAAGATCATTTAAGGCAAATCCTCCATCTTGGTGAGGGATATCACAGCACG
>JBBJLS010000011.1:9769849-9782317 GCA_037577275.1 Bryconaethiops microstoma
GTTACTAAATCCTATTATAAAACAGCTTTTCCCAGAATTCCATGCAAGGTGAAAGTTCACAACCTAGGAATATAAAGGCAAGTGAGAGCCTATGTTTAAGGTGTTCAAGTTTTGATTGACTTTAAATTGCTTTTGTGGATGATCTTAAGTTGTTTTGAGAATCTAATTTTATTTATACACTGAGATTTGGAATACATTTTGAACTAAATATGGCAGGAAAATTTGACATTTCTGGTTACACTTCAATAAAGGATTTTAGAGAGACAATTCTCACAGCTTTGGGAAACCACACTGCAGTCTGTAATCCCTGTTGTATAGTTGGTCAGGGATCCAATGCATCAACTTCAAATGGCAGGCTGCATCCTCAGGTGAGTTGTTGTACCATTCATTCCTGCCTCGTCAGCTCCTGAGAAGCATATTTTCAGTATCGCTGGTGAGATATTTAGACTTGAGAAATACAATCTTAGGTGATGTCAAATTTCAAGATGTAATGATTATTTGATACAGAATTTCACTGAATTCCACTTCCTGAAACTTCAGTCGTAGTTTCCCGTAGCTGTTCAATTCCAGTTCTATTTCTTTGATTGACTTGGAATTGTTGAGTTCTTTCCTGAACTGGCCCAACCCTGATAGTTACAGATCCACAGGTTATGGTACTTCACTGGATATTACCTCCCAGATGCTATGTCATATAAACAAGACCCGCTCCCAATTACTTATTTGAAATAGTATTGCATTATTGTCCATATCACTTCCTATGGTCATCTGAGTCTGAATTGTTAGTTGTGCCCAAGAGCAGATTTAGTTCTATGGGAGAACATTTTTCCTGCTGCCAGGTGCCAGGCTCAGCCCTCCAACACTGGTTATAAAGCAACCATGCAATCACACTTCACATTTTGTCATGAAAATGCATCTAGTTTATTATTATTATTATTATTATTATTATTATTATTATTATTATTATTATTATTATTGTTGTTGTTGTTGATGATACTACTACTACTACTACTACTACTACTACTAATAATAATAATAATAATAATAATAATAATAATGATACAACAACAATATTATTATTATTATTATTATTATTATTATTAGTAGTAGTAGTAGTAGTAGTAGTAGTAGTTGTAGCAGCACTACTTGGAGTAGTAGTATTTTGCTGCTAACCCAGGCAGTACATTTCAGGTTGTTTATTGTGGCATAAGCTAAATGAAAGCAAAAAGAATATTCTTCATGGTTATAGAAGCAAATAGAAGTCCATGTGTAATTGGTTTGCGGGTTGGTGGCAGGACTGGGATCTTACAGTCATGTGGTTGCCTGCTGTGGTTGTCAAGAGTGCGATGAACAGAAGACGAAGCACACATTTGCTACATTGTATATCTCCTTGTGCCCTAAATCCCAGTGGGGTGGCACAGTGGATGCTGCGGGTCGCTGGTGTGAAGCATGGCTAACCCATCACATATTCGTCCATACGTGAAGAACCACAATGGGGGGCAGCAGAAAGGCCACAAAACAATATCATTTTTTACAACAAGAGAAGACATTAGCACATTGCATGTGTAAAATATTATTTTATTTTTCACAGTCAAAATTCTTACACTCTTCATAAAAGTGCCAAAAAACCTCTTTTCAAGTGGCATATATATAATTGGTCGAATCACTGCAGTATGCTTTTAAAGGGACATTCAGTGAAAGTTTCTTTAGTCACCATAAGGTGATTCTAGCAGGCATTGCTCTAAAAACCCAGTACATTTCTTTAGTGTTTAGTGTTTAGTGTTTAGGTACTATTGCATACTTGAAAGAATGAGTTTATGTGAGAATTGCAAGAGCAAACCTTATTTAATACATTTAAAAACATTTAATAATCACCAGACTTCAGACTTCAAAAAGTGAGTTGTATGCACCGGACTGAACTATAAGTGCTCTCATAGGACCTGTGCATAAAGCTGGGCATTGGGGAGGATTCTGAAGAGGCCTCTGTAAGCCTACTTCAGACTGTGCTTGGTCCATTCTATGCATGTGAAATGGCAGCAGAGTAGGAGGAGGCACTTGCTATTTGCCCTTTTTATATTGTTTCTAAGGGATGATGATGATAAATGCTGTAGGCCCTCTGCAAGCTTTTAAGCCTCTGAGGGTGCAAAGTCCAGAGCTTTGATCTGGCATGGAGGACTGCAAACCAGAGTAATGGGGAACCATGAAGGAAGCACAGCTGCCACTATCGACATTTTGAAAAGAGGATGCAAATCACTGAACCTACTTGGAGGTCGGAGTTTGCTGGGTATGGCTGTGTCTCTTGAGGCAGAGAACCAAAAGTCAGGGCACTTGGTCTTGGTAAGTGAATTGGTGTCCTCCGTCTGTAAAAGCCTTGGAGAAATCATGCTTGGTGTGTTTGACTTGTAGGCCATTCAGTGAATACATGTGTAGGGTGGGTCAACATCAAGTCTTTTCATGCAGTCGATTCAAGTGTCTTGGAAATGATCTTGCTATGCAGCAGTGATTAATAGTTTTACCAACCTCTTTGGAATAAGGCCTCACTCAGAACAGAGTACAGTGCATAGTGCTCGGCCCAATGCCTGCCTCTGTCCATCACATGTGTGTTCTCAAGGTCATTGCCTTGGTGACGTGAGTGTCTATTCCTAAATACCAACATGTCTGGTGGCGCGTAGGCATAATTTAGTTGTGCAGCCTGATGTATGGCAGGCGTATTCGCCCACCATCAATATTTACGCCAGAGACAGTGGTCAGCATTCATCTTCTCTCTCTTTCTGCTTAGAGCAGGCCAAATTAATTTCCTCTGGGAAATTAACCACTGATTCTATGGCATATAAATTCGCCTCTTACAGTGCATTGAATTACCCAACCCACCATCACTTATTTACAGGCTAAGATATATTTTATTGCTTTGCCAATTATAATATATTTTGAATCATAGAATGGAGCTGCTTAAAAGGCTTGGAGAAGACAATTTACTACCAAGTCCGGACTGTTGTTTTGAGCATTTTTATTCCAGGGATTGCACATCTTTATACAGTTTGGATTGTTATGTAAATCAAGATTCGGGCGCATTAAGGAGGAGTGGCGTAATCTATTTTAAAGTGGTCTCAGGACATTATGACACTAGAAATGAATTATGACTATATTTTACCTGAAGGCCTTGATGCTCATCATATCGATCAGCGAAGGGCTTTGATGATTAGTCTGTTCCTTCTGTGATGTATACACTATTGCAGTAATCTTTTTTGTGTTTTCAGTGCCTAGCAACAGTTGCAGAATCTTCAATTGATTCTTTTATGCAAGATAAATTCAATATAGGCCAAGTATGAAATATATAACTTGACTTGACTTGACCTGAACTTGATGTAAAGTAAATTGATTACAGTCTGTGCTCAGAGGTTTTGAAACTTGTTTCCATATTTTACAAGTTATACTCTATATGTTAAAGGATGCATCATGATTAATAGACTAGGGACCTTAAAATGTTGCTGTACGAGAATTTATTGTCAATCTGATAACCTGTTTTACTTTTTAGGATCATTGGGGCCTTGTATCTGTTATAAGTACAGATAGAAGCTCCAGAAGGCGAATGCATTGCTCTCTGCTGTGCTTCTCTTGTATTCAATTTTTTTTATCAGTAAATGTGGTTTCAGTCAAATTATTGTAATCTAGTTAACACCCCTACACATGTGCTCCTCTCTCAACACACACACACACAAACACACACACACACACACACATGCACATCTTAATCATGGAAATGCTAATTGTATAATTGAGTTATTGTCTTCATGATTCATCTCTTGGTGTGAGATGTAATTAGTGGTAACTGGGTGTGTCAGTTTAATTCCCCTACAACATTAAGGTTAAGGAAGATATCAATTCCCAAATGACAAATTAAATAAACCATCTGACAACCATAGATGCTACCATCACAAGTCATTCCTGAGTAGAATATTTGGCTTTTGAAGTCCAGACATATTGTAGTTCCTGTTACTGACTACATTTGTATGCACACTCATAATGTATTTCAGTCTAACTAATGCAGTGAGACAACATTAACAACATGCTTCAAATCTCATGGTCTGACTGCCAGTGTCTAAACATTGATATATTGGTCTGTTCATTTAAGACAGATTTGCAGCCTGTCTCAAAGATCACGCTTGCAGGTAGTGATTCTGCTTAAGATGGGTTTGATTATACTCTTATGTGATTTATTACTGAATTTCGAAAACACGCAAAAGCGACCAATAAGACTGCAAGTCTGCAGATATGGATTTTATCTCAGTGGGACAATTCCTATATTCTAGACCTTTTAACTAAAGAATGTTTGAACTTACAAACATGTTACATTAATCATAATAATCAGAGGGACATACTCTTGATCCAGCTCTAAAAAAGACAGAGATCCTCTGTTGACATGAAAAAAATAATTCAGATATAGTCAGGCAGACACAGCACATGTTCAGTCTCAAAGTAAATCTGACCAGCTAAACCTGGTTCTTTAATGGTATATTTCTTAAGCCACAGAATCAATCATCATCCTACATCCTGTATTCATTGATTACATACATTCTGACCTAACAATGTCTGTAAAGATTATCTCAACTGCAAGTAGTTTGAACATCTGTAGAAGGAACTGAGTATTATTTTTGAAAAAACATTCAAAAATTCCAAATTAATGTAGACAAAAAAATCTGTTATCAGGTATAACTCAAATTACGACATATTACAATTAGCCTAAAGTCTCCTGTAAATAAAAATGTATGGTTTTGATAACTTTCCCTTGTAAACATTTAGCAATTATAAGTCTAATTGTTCACAAAACATAAGCAAATTTACCCAAGCATTTTAAAGGTGAAATCAGACCCTCATAATGAGTTTCTGAGTACCACAAAAGTCAAAAGGGCTGCGCTTTTGAGAGGAGTAGACACCATGCCAGAAAAACATTTCACATACAATTTATATGAAAATAAAAGCAGAAACGAAGACATTATTAAATGGAGAGAAATGGAGAGAAACACAAATGTAGGTGTTTAATGTTTTACTGTAGCCATGTCAAATTAAAACGGGCCTATAAATGGATGTACAATTTATGTAAACCTTTATTTGGGCTATCGTGCACATGGAGATGTAATAAATGATCTGACACAAAGTTGAACTAGTCTGTAAGAGAATATCTAAATATAGGTCTTATAGTCATTCTTGTTTTTATTGAGTATTTGTGCAAGATTAACAAAGCGTACATTCAAGTATCATCAGATTACCCAAAATACCATCTGCCACTGCAATCTGTAACATTTCTAAAAAAGATATATGGAAAGTAATATTTTAAAATTAAGATTTAAGACACCTTTTATTTATGTTCAGAAAATGTTTTGGAGTTGTTGAAATGTTAATAAGCACCTTTGTTTTAGTTAATGATAGTTTTTCAGTTTCGCAGAAATTGTAATGACAAATAGACTGTTTTCCTCGTTATTGTGAAACCACCAATTCCGGAAAAAGTATCAACAGGTGGTGTTTTAATTCAGCTGTATTTGCTGAGAGGAACAGATCGGGCCTGTGTTACTAATTGTTGAAATTGGTGGCAATAATGGATATTTGTGTCTGGAGGAGAGCAGGCTGCCAGTGCGATTTGCACCTGTGTTCACAGAATGAGGGATGAGAGTGAAGGAGAGAAGAAACAGGACACATCAAAGCTGTCTAGACTGTTGCCATTTGGGGACTATTAAAGTTCAAATTTAATCACCAAAAATACTCCAATTAGAGACTATGTTGACTGGGTGACAATTAGGTGTCAGAAACAGACTACTGTGTAAAACAAGCAATTGGGGTGTGTGTGTGTTTGTGTGTGCGTGTGCGTGTCCGTGTGTGTGTGTGTGTGTGTGTGTGTGTGCGTTTGAGGTAGAGAGAGAGAATATCCCTTGTGAATGGCTCCACAACTAAACTGAGTAAATCAATGTGTTCTTTTGACTCCAGCTTTTGTCTAATCAAGTCTTATAACTCTGAAAGAGGTGATATACAATACAAGAGGTCATATATGCTTATTGTATTTTAGTTTTTTTCCTGATTTTCCACACTCAAAAACACTTATGTTTTATGTTTCAAAAACCTTAGGGTGTATCTACTACTCTAAATGATCTATATTCTGATAACCTAGACTATTTTGTCCTGTCCTGTCCTTTGTGACCTCACAGAAACAATGAACTCCTTACAGGATGTTTTCTCAGCTTAGTATTTACACAAGGAATCGAAAGTGAGTGTCGAATTTTGAAGTTTATGCTTGCATCATACATTCATTTATTATTAAAAAAAAAAGATTTTCATAATACGGTCCCTTTAAATCTTCTTTCTACTTGGTCTGAATTTGAAACCAGACTGCAAACTGGTCCACTCGTCCTCCGCTACCCCCTGGTGTGCTCAAATAAGTCTTTCTGAGTCACACCACTGACATAATTTGATTTTCTGTTGTTTGTGGGATTGTATACCCTAAAAGTCTCTGGCAGTGTAAGAGCGCTCCTCAGCAGGAAGGGGTTGGCTGCCTAGTGGAGAACCTTGCTTCTTGTTTGCAGTCATGCTCGAGCGATAACAATTCTCATGGCGCCAGACCTTTAAAACAAAGAGACACGAAGTGCATGGGTGCTCGCTGAAGTTGGGGGCTCAGAAAGAGCGAGCAAACGCTGATTTAGTCTTACTGGAGTAAACAGTCTGTCCTCTGAGACAGGAATAAGTTGCTGCCCAAGGTGGAGTGGAAAAGAGAAGTGGGGACTAGATATGCACTAGACTTTTAAATGTCCGCTGAGGCTGACCAAACAGTAAGCCTCTTTTGCTGTTGGCATGATTATGAGACTCGCTCTAATTAATTTGGCTGACGCTCTGAATGGTGTGGCTAGGAACTGTCTTTAACTCAATTGAAAGCTTTCTTGGATTAAAAAAAGAGCATCATGTACATTAAAAAGGCAGGCAAATAGAATCATTAAGCATGTTAGTCTCACTGTGTTTTGTATCAGGCAAAAACAAAGCAATAAGGCATGAGAGGATGTCAATTACAGTGAGTTTAGCCTGTCTAAAACTCCCTAACTTATGGTAAAATCACTAATGCATGACCTCAAATAGCCCATAGCTTTAATAAAACGGCAATAAAATCTAAAATAATAAATTACATCAGTGTTCAATAAATATTTATAGTAGCACTTTACTTAAACTTTGATGAATTTCAATTATCTTAATATGGCGTAAACAAATTTTGGGCAGTAGTATAACGTGTTTCATAGCACATAATGTAATGTCTGATGTCACGACAGCTTATGTCGCATTTGCTAAGCAAAATAAAACACCACAAATGTCATAACTTCACTATGTACTGTCTTCACTATCACTATATACACTATTAGTATTTAATAGTTTTCATCTCGCTTTGTCTGTTATGTCTGCTTTAGCAGTAGGGAAAAGTAGTAGATGCTCCAAGCTACTATTTATCAGAGATCGATTCACGGATTACACTATTAATATGGAGTTTATCACTCCAGAGATACTACAGTGGTGGTGAGGCAACACGGGGGAAGGAAGCAGAAGCGGGGAAAGCAGGGAAAGCGAGAAGGCACTTGCTTGAGGCTGTAAGTCAACCCTCAGCTCTGCTGAGTCTTTTTCTAGCCAACTCCAGGACACTCGCAAATAAAATAAATGAGTTCAGACTTTGGTTTACTTCACACTCGACGGCTGTGTGACAGTCATCACAGAGACTTTGGCTGAACAGCTTTATTCCTGATGCTTATATTGAACTCACCGGCTGTACTGATTAGAGAGCGGACAGGACAGAGGATTCTGGTAAAAACAAAGCAGGGGATATTTGCATTTACATTAAGAACAGGTGGTGTTCAGTGACTTACGTGGCTGACAAGCACAGCTCTCTGGATCTGGAATTCTTATAGGTAAAATGCTGACCATTTTCGCTGCCTTTGGAATTCAGTATAATAACAATAGTGGCTGTATATGTTTCATAAAAATGTTAACTTTTCAGTGAGGGAAAACAACATACTGGATCAGGTCTATACAAACATACCAGGAGCATTTATAACAAAACCTTTTGCAAACCTAGGAGATGTGCCACCAAAAGGGTCCAAGTATGGACTGAGGAAACCACCACAATGCTGCAGGACTCTTTTGGCACCACAGACTGGGACTTGTTTGCACAGGGAGCAGATGTAGAGGAACTTACATCAGCAGTCCTGGGATTTTACACTAGAGATGCACTTTCACACACAAAAAAAAACAATAAAAGTATTTCCAAAAGCAGTGGGTGAGCAACCATGTGCAGGCTTGAGTGAGAGAATGAGACATAACTTTTAAGTTGAGGTAGGCATCAGCCTACAAAGCAGCATAAGGTAACCTCAAGAGAGCCATCCGCCTGGCAAATGCGAACAAAAATAGCACACTGAGAAACACTTTGTGGAAAACAACCCCTGGAATATGTGGAAGGGAATCAGAGACCAAGACTGCATATAACACAGACCTTCCCAATGTCCTGAACTGGTTTTTGCCTGCTTTGACACTAAAGATGGAGGAGCTAATCCCTACACCACTCCACAAGCAGATAAGCAGTCACTGGTCTTACAGCACCAGCAGGTGTGATCCACCCTTCAGAAGGTCAGTGGTAGCAAAACCTGCCTATAAGGGCACTAAAGCCATGTGTTGTCCAACTGGCAGGCATGTTCACTGACATATTAAATCTTTCACTACAACAAGCAGTTGTTCCAGCATGCCTCAAATCTTCCAACATCATTCCAGTGCCCAAAAGGTCTGCAATGAAGTGCCTGACCAACTACCGGCCAGATGCTCTAACACCCACAATCATGAAGTGTTTGGGAGACTGGTGTTCTCACACATTAGATCCATCATCCCCCCAGGACCTGGGCAAACACCGGTTTGCCTATTGAGAAAACCTCTCCATGGATGGTACCATCTCTAATACACTGCACACAGCTCTGTCCTGCTTAGAACAACCAAATACTTATGTGAGGATACAAATTGTAGACTTCAGTGCTGCATTTAATACCATTTCCCCCTACAAATTGACAAAAACTGAACAGCCTAGGCCTGGACACTTCTCTCTGCTCTTGGATATAGAATCTTCTCACTAGCAGACCACAGACTCTCAGGACTGGAAAATGTCTCCACAAGACAGGTTTTCCACAGGGATGTGAACTGATTCCAATGCTCTTCACCATTCTGACTCATGACTAAACCCCATGTACCTTTCAAACACAGTTGCAAACTTGCAGATGACACCACAGTAGTTAGATAACGATGTGGCACACCTTATTGAGTGGTGTATCTACAACAATCTGGTCCTAAACACCAACAATACAAACTAGATCATTGTACACTTCAGGAGAACCAATTACAAAGAACAACTAGCAGAGGAATTGGTGTTGCAGAGGAATATGTGGACAGCCTTAAGTTCTTGAAGTTTGTATAACAAAGGAGCTCACATGGTCCCCCAACTCCTTTCACCTGGTGAGAAAAGCCCAACAACGACTGTACTTTCTCAGGAAGCTGAGACAAGTCCATCCACTTTTTTTAATCAACTTTTACCACAGCACAATCAAAAGCATTGTCTCCTATGGCCTGACTGTGTGGTATGCCAGCAGCACACCTGCAGAATGGAAGGATTTACACTGTGGTCAAGGCTGCACAGTGAATTACTGGGACAGGCCGCCCAAACTTTGATAATATCTTTGCAAGCCAACTCCGGACAAAGGCTAGAAGCATCAACAGAGACATAAAACAGCAAGGCCATCATCTTTCTGGAATGAAACTGTCTGGAAAGAAGTTCAGGGTAATCAGAACACAAACAATCAGAACTGAGAAACAGTTTTTTTTCCCTCCCAGAGCTGTGGTCTCTACCATACCTCTCCAAATACAGCACTCCTCCTGTCCACAAGAACTGTATCACAATCATAATACATACAACAATACCCACAGTAGAGTACACGCACTCATGGTTTAGTGCTGTATTGCTTGAGGCAAAACATACTGAGATATATTTATGGCAAGGTTCGTCATTGACCTGTTGGTTTAAATATAATGTTAAATGTTTTAGTATGAATAATAATAACTGTAAAAAAACTCAAGCAAGCGGAATTCTGTGTTAGAACCAGGACTGTCTGTTTGAATAAATATAATTTTGCCAGAAATGATGGCTGACATATCATTGCCACAAAAGTATGGGGCATGTTAAATTTATGTGTGTGTGTGTGCATGAGAGAGAGTTTTAAATGTAAAGATGCTGGTGGTTATGTTCCCTTTGACATTTCATTTCACACAATTCCATTTAAGTTGTCAGCATACTGAGCTGAGTTTTTGCTCTCCTGTCAGTCTCTGTGAAAAAAAATTTAATCAAATATGTTATCACAAGGGGACTGACAATGACACCCCTGTGACACTCTTTAGGAGACAGCAGATATTGGGTGAATAAGGCCTTAGGCTTTGCATGGATATTATAAGTACAGCCTTTCAGAAGGTCCTCCTTGAGCCAGTTTTGCGTTGTAGGGACATTTCTGATCCATATTTTATTAAGATTTATTCAAGAAGAGCTGCACATTCATTTCCGTCCATCCATATACCAGGATATGATGGGTACATTGAATGCGCCTGATTATTTTTAGCCATTTGCCTGGACCTGACCATGCTCTGAAAGCTTTCCTTAAATTCAAGCAGACGAGTGTGTGCCTCTTTGATTGCCATGTCATTAGCATGTGCTCACAAGAGCATTCTTGCGATAGCCAAATGTGGATTATTCTTAAATAATGGCTATTGTCCCATCCATTTGAAGCATTGGCACACTTGCATTGTCATTTAGAGAGCTAAATTTGCACCTGGGGCTGCAGGCCGCTAAATGGCTTGATACTAGATGACAGCTTGGCCTGGTGGAAACACATTAAATGGCAGAACAGACAAAAGAGAAGCAGCGGAGAAACTACGTTTGGCTTCCGACAACGTTGTCAATGTTTGTTGTGCAAATTGTTGATACAATCACAGCAAAACTGAAAGTAGGTTTCATGGTGCCGCGTAAAACAAATCAAACAAAGCACCTTTACGGCTCCAGCAGAGGATCATTTGATTGACGACATAAGTCAGAATACCATGGGGAGATTTTAGCCTTTCCGCTACTCGCTGGATAAAATGGTCTTGTTTGGAAATCAGAATAAATTGTCCATGAGAAAGTTTATTCCTACAGTCTACAACAAAAGTGGGGCTAAGTTGAACTATTTTGTGTATTTCTCTTCTTGCAGTTTTCGAGTATGATTATGGTGATATATCGCGAAAGGCATTTTGCCGTCAGGAGTAAAGCACTGGCATAAGCCTAATCTTGGTTTAAAAAAGGTCTCTGTCTGTGTGATATTTTTTGCTAAGAACTTTGCTCCACTTCAAGGGACAAAACAGTGTGCGGATTTTAAGAGCGGCTCTGTAATTGGGAGGAAAGGTGACCATATTCAGCTGCACTTATCTGGCTCACCCAGATATGCATAAGAATACAACTGTGCCAATCTGTGCACAGACTTGCTTGCACAGTAGTGACACATTTATCCATATATGGAGATTGAGAGGAACAGTCAATAGGTGTTTTACCTGGGGTTGTTTCAAAGTCATATACTCACTGTCACTGCACTGATTTTTATTCATGTACTATTTTACATAATATATAGCCACCAAAACAACTCTGACCTATTGAGGCATTGACTCCACAAGACTCTTGAGGGTATGCTGTGGTATCTGGCCCCTAAATGTTAAGTCCTGTAAGGTGTGAGGTGGGGCCTTCATGAACTAGCTTGTGGAACACCCCCCAGATGCTTGATCAGTTTGAGATCTTGGGAATATGGAGGCTAAGTCAACACCTTGAACTCTGTCATGTTTCTCAAACCATTCTTGAATTATATTGCAGAGTGGCATGGAGCACTACCCTACCTTTAGAGAATACCATTGCCAAGAAGGGTCTGCAACAATTTTTTGGTAGAAAGTTTGCATCAAAGTACAACCCAAGGTTACACAACTGAACATTACCCAGATAATTACATAGTTTTTTTTTCCTATTGTGCATTATGGTTTAATCTCTTTCCCAACGTCAGACAGTTCACTTACTGCCTAATATATCCCACCCCTTGTCACTGTAACAATGAGTATTAATGTTATTTATCTCACCTTTTAGTGGTTTTAATGTTTTAGCTAATCAGTAAATACGTTATGTACAGTGAGTAATTTCCCCTTGACCAAAATTCCAAATAATGACTAACGCCTGCCAGCAGAATACAGCAGAATACAGTATAATATTACTTGTATTAGGTTTTAATGTGTAATATTTAGTCACACCATAACACATAATTCCAAAAATCTTTGACACATCTATTACTGTTAAGTATTGAATTAATAGTTATTAGTACCTGTAAAATGTCTTATGTACATTACTCTCTG
>JBBJLS010000011.1:9787404-9813385 GCA_037577275.1 Bryconaethiops microstoma
TCTCTCTCTCTCTCTCTCTTTCTCTCTCTCTCTCTCTCTCTCTCTCTCTCTCTCTCTCTCTCTCTCTCTCTCTCTCTGTCTCTCTCTCTTGCTTTCACTTTCTAACTCCTGCACTCTTTCTTTTTTTCCCAGTCCAAAGGGAGAGACTTGAGAGTGTTAAACTCAGATCTGTGAATACTAATGCTATGTCCTTGGGACCAGACTTTGTTGTACAGGCGAATTTGTGTGCACCGATACACACATACGCTTCCTCATGTGTGCTCACCGTCAGCATTCAAGGAAGCAGCGAAGATCGGGATTCTGTGTTTTGGATCAAGGAGAAGAAAGGCCTGCATTTTTGCTGTTGACAGCACAATATGAGATCTTTGTTGTCCAAGTTCAAGTTCTGAGTTTTCAGTGACACCATGTTTAGACGGGATCAGGATACAGCTACAGGCATCATGTCTTCTCTGTTTGTCTGCTTTTTGCAATTGATTGCACTCTTTGCGTGCTGAATGAGTGAAGTATTAATTTCATGAAATATACTGGCTTCTCTTCGATGTTACACAGTCTGCTGTACGCCAGGGCTGCATTTGAATTAATCAGTTCATTTACATCACAAAACTTTCCTCTATTTCTATTTAGTTTGATGGTTTTTGAATGAATTTGAGGTAAAAATCAATTGTCGACAAGCCTCTCAACTTCACTCTCCGAGTTACTGGACTATTTCCGGTTTTGGCAGTCTGAAATGTCTGCTACTTTTTTTTATTACAATTCTGTTTTCTTTTTCTTTCTCTTTCTTATAATGGGTTAAAACACAGAGACGCAGCCGGCAGTTCTGCTCTCTGTTGATAATAAGCACTGCTCCAGCCACATTTTCTCCTCAGAGACAGTCTCTATAGTCTCCATTTTGCTTTTTTTTCCCCCCACTCTTCCACAAGCTTGCCCGCATTTGAAATATTGACCACAAATCTCTCTCTGGTGGGCCGCTACTAAGTCTGCAGGCATTTCACTCACTTTGGACTGACACGGCTGTGATATGACGTTCTCCATTGATTCGTTTTGCACTGTCTCATAGCCCACACAATGAGATCGGCTTGGCATGGATTTTTCTTCACAAGGGGTCAAAAGCGCCCAGCCGTTATTGTTTTTTATTACTTTTTAGCTCCCCACCAAAATATGTACATATATCATGTTAGTGTCAGCCAGTCAATATTCCATGAGACCTTTTTTTTCTTTCATTATGCGTCTCTTAGATATTGTCTCTGCTATCATGCTGAGTACTGAAGCTGATAGATTGGAGTGGAGCACACAGTACCTGATAGGTGTAAGGTATACTGCTTTCCCCCTCAGGGCAGATGAAAATATGATCGTGTGACTGGAGCCCAGTGTATGTGGTAACAATCGTCCCGCTCCCCTCCTTCTAAGTGTAAACCCAAACATGGTTTACACTTAGCATTACATTCTGGACATTGTCCAGAGACACAATTAGATTATACCACATTTGTCATAGAAATATGTATTTGATCTTGAGGTATTCAGGTGCACATTATTGTCAGATCTTTGTGTTCACACCTGGTATTAACATACCACTTGGGTCATCTGCTCAAAAGTGGGCAACTCTATTAACAAGTGGAAAGGAGTCCAATGCATAGTGATCTCTCACATCACCTTCAGTACTGTGAACACCAGGGATGGACCCTCAGGAAGGCCGTGACATTATTCATCACGCGCATATACCACTTTGTCATTTATAATGTAGTCCGGTATAAAATGAACAAAGACCATCTGGGACAAACATGTGCTGGGTAGATATTGGATAGCACATACCTAGAAATGGTAGTGGTCCACTCAATGCCAGCGTGTGACATTTTGTCACCCTAGGTAAAACAGAATTTTGCACACCCCCAGATTAAATGTTTGCCGCCCTATCTAAAGTGCTGCCCTAGGGGACTGACTAGTTCACCTATATGGACACGTCTGGTCTGGGTGCACTATATCCTTATTGTGTAATCATCTGCCAAATGTGTCAATGCCACAACCCTAGAACTTAATGACAACAACTGAAAAAGGTCAGTTGTGTAGGCTAGCGAGAGAAAGAGAGATGGAAAAACATGAAAAAGTGTAAAGGGTCTTTGAAAAAAAATGAAATTTGAGAACAAGAATCACAATGTGCAGAGCTGTGCTTCGGATAGTAAGGCAGTTCATTCAGTCTATGCAACACTTAATGATCCCACATCAAGTCTGGCAAATTAACAAACTAATTAATAGTCACTCCAGTTCTCAACCAAGTTACAGAATCTTTGGCATATTCACATATTCATGCTCATGTATTTCAGAGGGATCAAACAGTGCTTATTGTAAAAAATATATGTCCGCTCCCTGTAACTGACAGTGGACTTATTTGTTCTCTGTAACAGAATATGAGAGCTAATGCTTTACTTTCAGTCCATTCTTATACAGCAAGCAGTGACTGAAAGTTTAGTGAGACAAGATGGGGGGAAAAAAAACAGAGAATTATTTGAGAAATCCGTTGTTTTAGTTTAATGTAGTCACATTCATGATTGTGTTTAATGTGTATACTTGTGTAAATGGTATGTTTTGAAAGTTTTGTTGATTTTTTTTCCCTGCTGACCAATGGGGCGGCGTAATTTGTTGTAGTGTATTTGTGATGGTGTGACTGTTCAGGGCAGAATTTGGTTCTAAGTGCAGCTCTAATAAAAGCTGTCCCGGCGCTTCCTCAACAACATCAAAGAACCACTTTAATCAACAGTGTTGTCGCAGTTTCTTTGTGTTTCTTTCTTCATCATCCGGCTTATTCATGAATTGCATTAGCAGTCCATGCAATCTACGTGTATATAACGTCTCTTACATTTTCACAAACATGGACTCACTAGATATTTTTGCCAGGAACCACAAGTGTTTTTATTTACACCAGTTATGAACAGCATACGTTCTTTAAAAATAAAAATGAATCAAACCAAAGCTCTTGACAGATATTAAAGGAAAGAGACATGAATAGGTTGTCAGGGAGGTTTAATTCAACAATAATTAACGGATCTTCCTCCACATATGTATATGGCTTTACATCTCACTGTCCACTTATGTTCAGATAACCCTTGATGGATATTAATAAAAGGTATGAAGAAGATCTTAGAATCTATTTACTGTGACTTGTATCTGGGTTGTATCCTGAGAAGATCTGAACACATACATTTGCACTTGGCAGTCAAACATGTCTCCAGTTAGCCAGACTGAAATCTGATTGCTATATGGCGAATGATATGCAAATCAGCTCAGGGCACGACAACCAATTACCTGTGATGTTCCTTATTCCCATTTTCTCCTTCTCTATGCAAGAGATGATTGCCACCTTCAAAAATGGCCATTTTGTATGCTGCTGTTCATTCCCTTAAATGTAAAAGAGGGGGCCAATTTTGCTGGTCCATAGCTACAAGAAGAAGCTCTGTTATTTATCACGGTCATGGACCACATGCGTTCTGATGTACCGTATTTGCAGGAGTTTTGGTTGGGTAGACTGATATATTTACATATGTTTAACATTTGTCTCATGTTCACCTCATATCACCTCCTGAATGGATGAGACATTACTTTTCCCCGCATTCATCTTCATGCACTTACATTTGCACTTTTATGTGGATAATCCCTATCTGGAAATAATCATGATGAAATGACCAGGTATAAATTGTACCTAAATGTGATGCAGGCAGCTCTGCACCATTCATGTTCTGACATCACATGAGCTCTACTTACAACTTGCAGTGTTCTAATCTCTTGTTATTTTTGTCATGAGAAGGTAAACAGTCCAAGTTTGAGGCCTTGGAGTGCTTACGATGCATGTGGTCTTTCTACTTTAGGGGCTTTAGTTGTGACCGGGCATAACTTGACATCTTTTCTTCCTCTGTAACATCAGATGGAGCGCGTGAGGCTTGTTGCAACTTGACTGCTATGAGTAGAAAAGCAAACAAAGAACAGCTTACTTTATGCCAGCCCCATACTGATCTGATTTAAAAATTTCAATGCTGTGGGGGAAATAATATCCAATTAGTATGTGAAGCCGGTAGATACATTTTAAAAAGGCAAGTGTAAATGTGTTGTATCTTGGGTGGGTGTTGATCCAATTATTATGATCGAATCACAGTGAGCAGATGTCGATGTCAAGGGTAAACAAAGCTATAGATAAAGTGCACTTTTTGGATATATACAAAGCTGGGGAAGCCAGCCAAGTTCCATGTTCAAGAGACTGTAAGGTATAGCCATATTCAGTGTATGCTTAGAGCTGGCTTGAGACCACCTTTAGCATTAAACTCAAAAAGACAATGTATGAATAAAGTTAAAAAGAATATAGAAAGAGAAAGATACGGAGAGAGTGAGATAGTGGACTAAAGGACAGGTCTGGGCATGCTTGCTCTGTTCTTTCTTGCTCCTCACTGACCCCTTCTGATTAGCTGCAAGTGCGAACTGAGCAAGGGATCTCGAGAGCAGAAGGAAGGAGTGAGAGAAGGCAGCTTTTCAAGAGAGGGGTGCTGCCCCTGTGCGTGTCTGCCAATTAGAATGAAAGACGAGTGTTAATGAAGGTTTGATTAAGTTTCAGCAGGTTCTGAGAAATATGCCCAGAGCACGAAGGAGAAATGGCGGGAGAGAAAGAAAAGAGTAGGAGACGATCACCCAGTGTCTGAAGGAAGCATGCGGCATGAAATTGGAATGCCGGCTGTTCTTGACCTCTTGACTTCTGAATGTGCCAAGCCCCATAGAGGAGATGGAGAGAAAAATGGTACATGCCAAAGCAAAGCAAAAGAGCAGGTGCTGTCTAGAAGCTCTTACCTGTATGCTATTGATGCACCATACAGAATGGTTCTTGTTGATTTAGACACTGGAACTAAGCCTTGAATGTCCAAAATAATAACTTTTCAAGGGAAGCAAAAGTATTTTTTAACTCATAATGGACATTAATGTGAAAAGATCTCCCTGCTGATCTAACTAATCTGCTTATTAACAACCCTTTACTCATTTTAAGTGGCTGCATTAAGGGCAGAAAAGCACTCAAATGTGAATCAGGGTGGGGAAGCTGGTCTACTGAATTAAAAAGGGATAAAAATGGAACCTTTTTTTTTGCAAATGCAGATGCTTTCAAAAAGCTATTACTTATACTTAATGTTTTATGCTTGCAAAAAGAGATAAACACATGATTGTCAGCACATGATTATAGCACCTGTCCAGGGATGCCATTTGTTAGCAGTCCTCACAAGTCAGGTCACCTGCCTCAGTCGTGCTAGAACTAGTTGTGGTACTAGAAATGCTAAAAATGTTGGCACTTGTGCTGCTGGATTTAAAGTCTGCATACAAAGTGTGAAATCCACATTTATGTCTGTCAGCTGAGGTGTTCCTTCATCCTCTATAGTCTGTGATTGCTCAGAGTCTTTAATACATGTGTCTGCTGTCAATGGTGAATCTCTATACCACTTTTAGTCACTTTCACCACTTGTCAGAGTTCGTAAGACCTTATGCAGTGATATGTCACCAGAGCTGAGCCCTTTGTTCTAAGCACCAGTGAGTGTGCGTCACAGATTTGTTTTTTTATTATCCCATTGTTTCTGAATAGCAACTGTTTCTGGTTAGGAAAGGGCTTAACAGTCACCATAGGAATAGTATTGTCTGTCAACCTGAGTACGAAGCATGTCACCATACACCAAAATGTTGACATTTATATACATTTACAGGATTTTGTAGATACTCTTCTCCAGAGAGATGTACATCGGGGCTTTGTAGTCCACAAGAAAACATAACTCTCACCCTTAGTACCCCCAGACTTAAATTAAAAGCTGCTAGTAAACTAAGATTCTATCAGAGATGGAGTTCGTATTCCACCAGGGCCCTATCAGATCACATACAGAAGTGTGTATTAGTGAAGTTTATGACCTGAACATGTAGCTCATCAGTTCTAACAGTCAGGGGAAGTTTGTTCCACCACTTCGTTCCACCACTTTGAAAAGTCTGGATGTTGGTCTTCGACCTTTCAGAAAAGGTGGGACAAGTCGTGCTATGATTGATGCTCTAAGAGGGCGAGCTGAGACCCGTAGTCTGATCAGTGCTGATAGGTAAGATGGAGCTGGGCCATTTGCAGCTTTTTAAGTGAGCATTAGATCTTTAAACCTAATGCAGGCAGCCACAGGATGCCAATAACGGGTTCGCAGGGTGCTGTGTGAGGATTTTGGTGTATTGAAGAGCGAATGTGCTGCAGCATTCTGAATCACCTGTAAAGATCTTGTGGTCTTCAGAGAAAGGCCAGTCAGGAGGAAGTTACAGTCTAGTCTTGAGATGACAAGTGACTGGATGAGTATCTGAGTGTTGTCAGTGGTGAGGAATTGACAAATTCTCATAATGTTATAAAGAGGGTACCTTCAAGTTTGGGAGAGACGGTTAATATGGGATTAAAATGAAAGCCCTTCTTCTAAGAGAACACCTAGATTTTGTGCTTTTGATGTGCTTGTGATAACACCAAATCCAAAAGTGATGACCAGGTCAGGTCTTAGGGATGCATCCCCAGGGATGTACTGGAGATCTGTTTTGCTGGAATTTAGCTTCAGGCGATGTGCTGTCATCCAGGAGGAAGTGTCATTCAGACATAAAGAGATCCAGAGTGAGATTTGAGAGGATGAGTTGAGTGTCATCAGCAAAACAGTGATAGGAGAAACACTGTAAAGATATTATATCACCAAGACAGTGAGTGTAAAAGGAAAAGGGAAGAGGGGCAAGCACTGAGCCTTGGAGAACACCAGTGAATAGTCTTTGTCAGGCAGACATCGATTCATTCCATGACACTAGGTAATTATGACCCTCAAAGTAGGGCAGCATCCATTGCCAAGCGGCTCCAGTGATTCTGAGTTTGGTGATTGAAGCCAGGAGGATCTGATGGTTGACAGAATCAAAAGCTGCAGAAAGATCTACAAGAATTAAAACCAAAAATAGTTTAGCTCTTTTGGCTGGATGAAGCTCCTCAGTGACAGCTAGCAGTACAGTTTCTGTTGAATGTGCTGCCTTGAATCTTCACTGGTTTGGGTCCAGACTGATCTATTTCATGACAGAAATAAACTGAGTGGGTAATATACAACGCTCTACAAATTTGGAGAAACTAAGAAATTGATTTGTAGTTCACATCAGTGATTTTGGGTGTGGTCTTCTTTAGGACTGGTGTGACTACAGCTGGTTTGAAGACCATTGGAAAGTGTCCTGTTTCTGGGGAGCCATTTATTACGTGAGAAATATGAGAGAAGATCTGAGGATATGGTTAGAGGTGTGGATGAGGGGATTGAATCAAGTTGTGATGTGGTAGGGTTGTATGATGTCAGGAGCTAAAGAACATCATCTGTAGAAAGTGGGGTAAAGAAGGTAAGTGGGGGTAGTCGGTAGGTTGAGAGTAGGAGAAGGTTGATGACTGCCAGGAAGGATCGTCAGATCTCATCAGTTTTTTTCATCATAGAAAGTGGCAAAGGAGATGGAAGAAGGTGCAGGAAGAGCAGGAGGTTTGAGAAATGAAGAAAATATAGCAAATAGTGTGCAAGGGTTAGATGCAGATTCTTTACCATTTTCTTTGACGAAGGAAGACTTGGCAGCAGGTATTTCAGTAGTAAACATGAATAGAAGAGAAGGTTAAGAAAGAGTTAAGATTTTTTTCCAATGCTCTCCATTCTCTTCGGTTGTTGCAAAATACATCAGATAGCCACGGCAAAGGGTGTGAACTGCGTGTCACCCTAGAAGACATCATCAGGGCTTGCTCGGAATATGTCCCAGTCACCAGCGTATCTTATAATTTGGCATCTGACTGGGCAGACTAGCATCTGACCTCCCTCAGGTAAACATGTAATCCTTTTATCATGATCTCGAACCTGGCATGATGTTCCTGCTGCAGCTCTAGGATGGCTTGGTGTTGTGGCTGCAGCAGGGTGATGAGGACCTTAACGATTTCAGTGAAAGCCAAATCTTTGAGATTTTCAGCTTGATCTGTCCACATCTTCACTGCTTTTCTCTACATACTGAGAGACACGCACACATATGTAGTTAGTAAACCCCCCCCACACATATAAGAACCATTACCCAGATTAGCTTGCTGGTTCTCTGTTCACTACTCTCTGCTAGACCACACTACTGCTGCCAGAGTGTGATTTGCCACCGCCTTAATAACCTGAACAGTAATTTTAGTGACCTACTAACATATGTACATCTGGCTCAGAGTGGGAATGCTGTAGAAATTGCAAAATGCATACTGAAACAAAATTTGGAAGCTGTTTTCCTCAGTTTCACTGTTGCTACTGGTCTTAGAGTTTATAGTGCAGTATAGGTCAGCAGTAGTACTTTGCTAGCAGTTAGTGTGCAGAACATTTTAACAGAGATGAAGGGTTTAATATGTGCCATTCTTTGTAAGCATTTCAGAAAATATGGTCTGCACTTTACTGTTTCATTAGAACAGGTATGCTTTGGCCCTTGAGATATACCACCTTATTCCATCCCACCTCTTGAACACGAACACAGCCATGCACACACACACACACACACACACACACACACACACACACACACACACACACACACACACACAGACACATCACAGAGAATTAACGTTGCTCCAAGTAGCTGCGTTTTGCTTCCCTGTGTACCTAGAAGCAGATCTGACGTCCCCGGTGCATGTGGGCAAATTATTAATTCATGAGCTTGCACAGAATGCAATGGAATATTAATGAGGACCTTTTGTGACAAACATGCATATGCATGTGGGATGTGCTTGGCTTTTGTGTTTTTAAAAGACCGTGGACAGGTGAGAGCAGCCAAGTGGAAAGATGGATCGAGAGAGATAGTGGGAGGGAGAGCAGGAGGGAGAGGAGGGGGCTGTGTTAAAGTGAGGTGAAAAGGTTGCAAAAAACTTCTTCAGCACTTAAGCGTGTTTATTTGTGGCATTACTGCTACAGTCTTAACGCCATGGATTTCAGCAGTTAGGGTGAAAGGTGTGTCCTTTTGGTCACAGTGTAAATGTCGCCACACTCAACACTACTCTGTAACAGTATCAGTTCAGAGAGTGAGTGTGCTGAAGAGAACTAGACTAGCAGGGTTAAACGTATGCCTTACCTGTAAAAGAGCCATGGCTTATTTGAACCAAACCACTGCTACTACTACTACTGCTACTACTACTGCTACTACTACTGCTACTACTACTGCTGCTACTACTACTGCTACTACCACTACTGCTACTGCTACTACTACTACTACTACTACCACTACTAATACTTCTACTACTACTACTACTACTACTACTACTACTACTACTACCACTACTAATACTTCTACTACTACTACTGCTACTACAACTGCTGCTACTACTACTACTACTACTGCTGCTACTTCTACTGCTGCTACTACTGCTGCTACTTATAAGCTTATTATAAGTTATAGTTAGGAAACAACTGGTACTCTAAATGCCCTGTCCACGGATTGTTTATTGCAGAACTGTAACTGTAAATGTGATGTATGAGTGTGAAGAGCCTTCACATAATGGAAAAGTACAATATCACTAAATGTTTCCTTCATGGACTTGTAGATCCAAGACAAGCTATGAAGGGTGCATACAAACAGTAGACAGAATTTTGTTATCCCTCTGTTTCTAGGAGTTTCTTTTTTAGATTTTTTTTACTCATTACAGGTATTGCCTCCCTCTGTCTCACTTCTTCATATGTATTCAGGCTAGTTTAAGGATTTTGTGCTGCGTATATTCATCATCGTCAGTGCGGGTGATTTTAAACTCTCCAGACAAGTAAACATCGACCGCTCTCCACAGGACAAACAGAAGGAAAAACGGAGAGGGGAGGGGAGGAAAGAGAAAAATGAATATAAAGCTTCGTCTAGAGGTGGCTAACAGGTAAAAAGGAGAGTTATACATGATATACTGCAGATGAGGGGTGAGTGGAGCGTGTGATTGAGATGTAATGTGATGCGATGGAGAATGTAGTACTCTTTCCCTTTTGATTCAAAGTTACATTATTGATGGAGCTGAATATCAAATTCATCCACAGCTCAGTCAAACACATCACACATCACAAATAATAATGCCTAGTGGATGCCCACACTTGTTCGGGTTAGAGTTTTGAGGAAGATTAGAGGCAAGAAACTTGTACACACACACACGCCTACACAACCTTTGCTATCTCTCCTATAAACTCTCCTGACCTTTACCCTTAGGCCCTCATTATGAGCTGAACCTGATCAAGAGGTGGAACTTTCCACCAGCAAGGACACACACACACACACACACACACACACACACACACACACACACACATATACAAGAAATGAGAAGATGGATAATGAAAGGGTTCCAATTCACCTGATTCTCACTCTTTCTTTTTCTCTTTCGGAAACAGCCAATTATAGCAAGCGATCTGTCATGCAGGAAATAACTGTGTCTGGGTAATTACACAGCAAAAAAAAGAAAATGTCTTGGAAAAAACAACAGAGACGCAAATAACACACCCAAAAAAATGGCAAATCCATAGACTGAGTATTGCTCTGCCTGCAGAATTAGCTCAGATAAAGTTGGAAGTGAATTAGGCTGTTTTAAAAGAAGTTTAAACAAGCACTCTAACTTTTATTTCCTCTATGACTTTTGGCTGATTCATGTTAGCGCTTTAAACTTAATGCTTATCGTTATATTAATATCTTAAGACGTATTATTCGGCAGCTACTATGAATTACGTGGTATTGACCAGAAATGTGGACTTGAGTCACATGTCTTAGGCTGGAGTTACACATTTGATGACCTGGAACTCAACAATAAAAATGACTGATGATTTGGCTTTGACTTAGGCAGCAGTGACTGAAACTTTGACTGGAAAAGCAGAAGAAACACGGAAAGGTGCTATTCAGGTAAATTTTTGGTTTTTTTCTGGCATAAAATCATAGTGATTCACTCTGAACTTTTCCGTTCACTTGAACTTTCCCTTGAACTTTTCCACTCAACGAGTGCACGGTCACTCATTACTTTGCGATATATATTTCCACAAAGCATTTGAAATGTCTCACCCTAACACTTCAACACTTAGTTCACAATTTCTAACAGCTGTCTGCCTCTGATAGACTACTGATTGCAAGGTAATTTAGTTCCTAAATAGTCATTAATGCTTAATACACTGATAAAGTTATAATTGGTGACTTGAAAAACATCGAATGGTTTTAAAAACCTTAATATTTGGGATAACACTTTATTTGGGTTTTTTTAAAACCTTATTAAGGTTGCTGTGTATGTATCCACAGAAGAAGGTAGCCTGTTATGTTCTTCAAAACATTCCTGAACAGTTTTTGCATTAACTTGGCCTCCAAATTTCCACAATCTCAGTCAGATCTCGCATCTGTGTGAATCCATGGAGGGCCCACTTCACAACTTACAGGACTTATGGGGCTGAGCTGTCTTGGTGGTCATGAGGTGGGCCTGTACAATATTAGTCAGTTGCTTTTTTTACTTACAATCCTTACTTCCTATTTTACTTACAATCATCCATGTGGTAGCAATGGAAAGTTAAGAAATGTTAAGCTTGTTGGAGCTGTGAGTAAGAAATAATGAACTGAATTACTCTGTGCTTTTGGTATTTCTAGCAATACTTGCTGCTCCTAAGGGTTAAAAGGTTACATTTTTAATTTCTTTTGAAACTTGATTAATATTTACCTAGATATGCCTTACACAGCTTCCCTTGCTGCACTAAGCACAGAACATATGATACAGTGTCAAGCTGGTTTTATCCCTGTCTTTCCCTTTTATTTCCCTGTCCTGTGACCTTTTCAACTTTGATCTGCTGGACCTACACACTGGGAGCGAGCTTTTGATGAATGTTTGATGAATATCAGCCTGGTAGGTCTCGCAGATCAGCAGGAGGTGGTCAGCTAGTGGTTCCTAGACCTGTGGCAAAACACGGTGAAATGGTATTTAGTCTTCATGCAGCCCACTGCTGCAACCAGCTCCACCAGTTTTAACAAAGAAGCTAAAAAAAGAAGTTCCGCTGCTTTCAGCTTACCTATAGGACTTGGACAAAAATATGTGACAATATATTTTTAGCTGTATTTTTATAGTGCTTTCTTTATTTTTGTTTAACTTATTTTTAAGTTAAGAATTTTACTCTGTATTGCTTCTATTGTTTACTTTTAGTGCTTTTCTTTTATGACTTTTCTTTTTGTGCTATTTTATCTCTGTAAAGCACATTGAGTAACCTTTGTGTATGATATAAATAAACTTGCCAACTTGCCTTTTGATTCCATCCTTTTAGGGTTTTGTGTGTGTGTGTGTGTGTGTGTGTGTATGTGTATGTGTGTGTGTGTGTGTGTGTGTGTGTTAGGGTGTATTTAACTAAATCATTCCACAAGCAGTTGAAAGGCCTAAACTTTTTGCATCAGTACCCAGGGAGCTATGATTCTGTCATGTCATGTTTCACTTTAATCTCCAAACCCCAAACAAAATCATTTGCCGTCTCACCAGACTCATATGTGCTGTGGAAGCGAAACCATGTATGGGACCCAACCTCCAGGGATAGAACAGCACATCTAATAATGCTGTCAGCACGAGCTTGGCTTCTTTCTGTTCTTCTCTCCGGCTTTAGCCTGAATTATTGGTCATCATTTTGTTTCCTAAGGAATGAGAATATGCAAGATAATCATTACGTGATTAGTCATGTTGGGGTCAAAACAGTTTTTGAGACACTGCTGTCAAACTGTCAAACACATTCCCGGGCCTTCTCACGTATAGATTGATGGCGCAAGAGAGAATAAGAGAAAATAAAGTGGCCCTTATAGTCAGTCGTGAACACACCACAGCACAGCACACAGTGTGAACAGTGTGAAATTCTTTCTGTGCATTTAACACATTGACCAAGTGAAGCAGTGGGCAGCCAGCAATGCAGCACCTGGGGAACACTGTGTGGTAACAGTACCTTGCTCAAGGGCACCTCAGTGGTGTCACTGGCAGTCCTGGGATTCAGATCCACTTCCTTACAATTACAGGGGCAACTCCTTAACCACCAGGGCACCAGCTGCCCCAAACAAGTCAAATACTAAATAGACCAGACGAATTCACAGGACTGTTCACCCATATTTGAGAAAAAAAATGAATGTACCATAAACCCCTGAAATTTGCGGGGGTTACGTTCCAAGAGCAACTGCAAATAGTGAAAACCCGCAAATTTGTGCTGTGGTATGAAAAATGCCTAAAAATGCCCACTGTAGTGTAAACCCTAAATATGCCCCCAGATATGCTCCCAAAACACATTAATTTCATTTTAAAATGTAAAGGTAAACCTGTATACATACTGTACCGTGTACACTGAACTGCCGTCTCCTGCAGTTAATTCATGTCATTATTTCTGGACCTTAGGTTCATTGCCTGAAGCCTTAGAAGGTGTAGGGCATTTGGGCGGCATCTTAGGACTTTAAGAAGAACAAAACGAAAAACACAAGTACACGAGGGCAGCAGCCAATATGCGGTTGCTTTGTATTCTCTCGACAGTCCCAAAAAATTCACATAGTTGTATTTTATATGGAAATTTAGCTGAATTTATATTGGAATTAATATTTAATATTTTGTTACAAAATTAGTCAACTATATTTTTCTTAATAACTTAGCACTAAAATGCATTAGAAAGTTATATATTGCCTCGAAAGAACCCCCAAAAAATTGCGGAGGAAGTGAACGCAAATTTGCAGGGGTTTCCGCTAACAATTATTAGTTAATTATTAATGAAATTAAGTAAAAGCACAATACATTTCAAGGGTTCTTTACTACATGTAATCTGTATCCATGACTCAGTGAACCATTACCTTAACCCCTGAAAGGATAATTCCATACAAAAAAAAGAGAAAGTAATTCTGAGAGGTTTGATGAAAAAATTAATATTCAGAAATGTACTGTCATGGCCGGCTCACCTGTGTCGCACCTTCCACCATCCCAGTCTGTGAAATACAGAGCCTGGGCCTCTCCTCTTTGGTTCTCGCTCTTGGTTAGATTCTTCCTAATGAGTTCCAATTGTTTCCTGTTACTCTTCAGTGTGTAAAAGCCAGCCTAGGCTGGAATTCAACATCCATTCACCAATCAGCCATTTCTGTCTGCGTACGTCTCCATGTTTCAGCTCTGAGCCTGCAAACCACTCTTCACTTGGCCTCGCTCAGCTTAACCCCTGTTAGACTTTTATCCACTCTGTCTTGGACTGTCTGTGAGCATATGCCTGTGACTGATATTTTGCAAACAATAAATCTCTTCAGAACTGTATGCTTCCCAGGCTGTTTGTATTGGCGTTCGCTGCCAAGTCAAAATGAAACTGCATTTAGTGAAATGCTCTGCAAGTTAAATTTCGTGAGGATAGAAACCAGGGGTCACAATTTCTACAGTGCAAATATAGCCATTTTATTTACTACCAAATTGTGCAGTCAATATACATGTCATTTCCCTAAATATATATCATGCTAATAAAAAGTTTTCTTTGTGTGCTATTTAACATCCCTTGTGTGTATCATAATGCCACAAAGAGATTTTAATATATCACAAAGCTATCTTAAAACAGTGACCATTTCAGAAACATTTCATAGAAATTCTTCCAGTGATGATGGTTCAAGAAGTATTGCACTCTTCAGATGTCTCACCACTACTGTGAATGGTTAGTAACTTTCTCTAGAACAGTGCATTTCTCCTCTAACCACTCCAAATCTTTTCATCTAAATCATTTAATTACGCACAAATTTACGCACAGATTAAACATTCTACATCTTATTTTTCAGTAACTACATGAGTCCTGGAAATTTTATGTGTTCTTTTTTTGCACAAAGCACTGTGAAACTAGAGTTGTGGGCTTCCCTGAGGGCTAACATTCAGTCTGAGCGTGAGTTCAAGGTATATTGCTATATTGCCTTTTCTATGAGAAGGCCTGAAAAAGAGAAAGGCTTATCTTTTTGTATTTTCATGTGGAAGGCCATGATACAATAGCCGGGACAGAGTGGAGCGAAAGAAGACATGACTTCATCGATTTAGCTCACCTTCATATGGCCAACAAAGCATGTTTTGCATCTGCTTCCCTGTAAGATTCACACTGTAGACAGAGTAGAAAGAGACACTGGAGAAAAAAATATAGTGGTGAGACAATGTAAATTGCAAACACAGAGGTGTGTTAACAATGAGAGAGAGAGGAGAAGAGAGAGAGAGATAGAGAAAGAGGGGGAGAGAGAGAGTAGCGGGCATAGTCTGCTGGGAACAGGTAGTGTGCATGTGGGTCAGCACATTGCATCATCAGCACTTCTTGCAACCTGCCTGAGCACAAAAGGAAGGGCGAATGAGCCTCTCTCTCTCTCTCTCTCTCTGTCTCTCTCTCTCTCTCTCTCTCTCTCTCTCTCTCTCACTCACTATTTTGTGTGAACTTCATTGTCAACAGCTTGTCTTATCTTCTCACCTTTTTTTCTAATCACCTTCAGAAAAGGTTTTATTGGGCCTGGGTTTGATTTGTACTGACCGATGCTTCACCGGTACCTCCATTTTAAAAAGGGTTCTTTGGAGTGACATCATACAAGGACTACTTTTGGCTCAGTAATATTTAAATAATCATTGTTTGTAAATGAGATGAACTTCTGGAGAAAGTGAAGAACCGTTCCACATAATGTAAAGGTTATATTTCATCTGTCTACTTCATCTGCTTCCCCCACACAATATGTTCATTTGTAACAAGCTGTTCTGAAACTGGGCAAGCTTTTCAGAATGTTGGCATTTAATGTATATTGTGTATGATATTATTTCAACATAAAATGATACACTGGACTATGTAGTTGTGGCTAACTAATCTGTCTTCAAAGAAAATAAATATTGTTTGATAATAATGCAATCAACACTAAAAATGGTGTGGTTTAACCTATAAACTGTCACCATTAAATATATGAAAAATACTGTCTAGTGATGGACAAGATTTTTTTTAAATGTCATTTTGGTTTCCAGTGTTCTGTAAAGGTTCTCCAACTGTTGCTATGAAATAAATATTTTGTGGGCAGAGCATAAGGCAACTAAAGGTTTTTCCTACATTCTGACAAAAATAAAATTGGCCAAAGGGATTTTTGTTGCCATACCAAGAGTGACCACTTTTGGTACCTTAAAAAACTTTCAGTTGTAAATAAGATTCATGACTGTTAAAAGGCCTGAAGAACTTAAGGTTTAAGGAAGAACTGACATAGGACTTTACATTATATAAGCATTCCTGAAACATCGTGTGTGTGTGTGTGTGTGTGTGTGTGTGTGTGTGTGTGTGCGTGTGTGTGTGTGTGCAATTGTATGCCCAAGCCTAGCCTGGGGAGCTTTAAGTGTATTGCAGGCAAACACAAAAGCATATAGCTCATTCAGGGAATAGTGCAAGCAACGCATGCTATAACTGCACCATTGGGTTCCATCTGTAGCATCTGTGTCACCTTAAAACTATTGCTTTGCATTTTTATATCTGATGCAATGTCTATTTACATAGTATTCTGCCTTGTTGTGTATGCACATAAATAGAGTTAATATTGCTTTGGATTACTGCGGTTGATATAGTATTCCCTGTGTCTGGACATGTGTGTGTGTGTGTGTGTGTGTGTGTGTGTGCGTGTGTGTGTGTGTGTGTTTGCGTGTGTGAGAAAGTGTGGGTTGCTGGCTTCACATTTGCTTTTAGACTCTGTAATCTGGTGTGTATTAAAAAGTCATTTATAGCTTGTAAGCAATATCTGCACACTGTAGTACAAAAATGCTGAAAGCTGCATTTTCTCCAGCAAGATAACAAGTCTCCTAATTTTCCCACTGAGTAAAAATGGGTTATTTCTTTTCCCTCTCCCTCTCCCTCTCTCTTTCTCTCTCTCTCTCTCTCTCTCTCTCTCTCTCCCCCACTCCCACTCCCTCCTTCCTGTAACCGTTCTCCTTCTTTCACGCCTCCTTTTTGCTCTCGTTTTCTCCTCCTTACTATCTCTCGTGCTCTAGCCTGGTGCCTGTTAGGCTGAATTAGCTGTAAATGAGTGTAATGCTGGCCATAGTAAATGTTTTAATTGAATGCAAACAGAGCCATGGTCACACCGTCGTATTTGCAGAGATAGGAGTGGCACTATGGGAAAGCTTTCGGCAACTGTATGACTTTCAAAAAAAAAAAAAAAAGATGTTAGTTGGAGGCACTCAGAATTCAAAGTCCTAGTCAGCAATTTTGTTAGGAAGAGAGAGGGATGAAAGTGTCTTTGATAAAGTAATTCCCCAAGATAGTAGCATCAGTGCAGCTGGAGAGAGCAGGATATCACCCAGTAAGAGACACTGTTACACCACTCTTGCAAGCCTTTTTTCCTAATACTTCTCCGCTAATTTGGTCACATCATTTACATTTTACTCATTAGAAATGAGTGTGTGTGTGCTGGAAGGGAATCATTACGGAATCAGACTCCGAGCTCTCTCATTTTTTTGACATCTCTCATCTTTCATTTGCCCTCATAGTGAGAGAAGCTGAAGTAATTATTGTTGAACTGATTCTGAGCATTCAGGTTCAAGGCTTAGATGTTCTGAATTTGTTCAACTTTTCATTTATCGTTTATTCTCTCATTTACGAAGGAAACTCAGAACTGATTGGTCCAAAATTCGGTGAACCTTGAAAGTCCTACCAGAGACATTTTCGTTGCCTTAGAAGAAGCTCTTCCATGTGCGTCTTGTCATTAAAGTTGACTTTTTTAATAAAAAAATTTAGTCTGTATCCTTTATTGTCCTTATTACCCCTTTATGAAGGATCTCACACAGGGATGAGTCAGGAGGTGAAAAGGCCACCTCATTAGCAGGCTTTGTACCAGATGCCTTGTTACTTAAGTTCCACAAAGACTTGTGACAAGAAAGTTTAACTGTGGAATTGACCGGAATAGACTGGAACCTGATTGCATGATGTGTCTATTGCGTCCGGTCAAACACCTCTCTGAAGATTGTCAGCAGAAAGTCACACCTAGGTGAACTGATTCGCTGTTCCTCAAACAAGTTTGCGTGGCGAGCAGCAATGGTTTTAGCTAAGAAGTATACTTTGCTTATCCAAAGTCATTTGATTAACCTAATTAGCTTTGCTCATGGTTACAGATTCCCAGCAGGACATATTGCATATTTACTTTCTTTAATTTCTGCCTTTTTTCGGAAAACCTTCTGGCTGTGATTTGCTTAAAAAGACAGAGAACTCTCTAGAATGAGGGCTGGTTTCACAGCAGAGGCTGTATGAGATCTAGAATGTAAGGCTATGTAAAGAGCAACTAGTGGTATATTGTGGTACTGAAATCTATGAGAGCAAGTGGGATCATGTGAAGTCAAACTAAGACCAGGAAGGGCTTAAGATCTGGTAATCAAGCAGCAAGTGGTCTAGTATTATGTATTAGTATTATAGTATTATGAAAACATTCCTTCATTCATTCATTTTCTGTAACCGCTTATTCCTTACTAGGGTCGTGGGTACCCGGAGTCCTGGGGTCTACAGGCGCAAGGCAGGGACTCACCCTAGGGAGGGCGCCCGCCCACCACAGGGCTATTATGTAAACATTATACTATTAATTAATTTAAACAATCGCCATTATCATCTGAATGGTTAGATATTATCTCTAGATGAAATCATTCTCAAATAAGCTTCACTTAATAAGGGCTGCCCTAAGTGTGGTTCGTGGGGCAAAGTTGTCCCATGAGGGTGTTTGAGTTACTCTTCTTAGCATATTAGCATATTTCTTTTACCTTTTTGGTGTTTGTTCCATCACAAGCATTGCATTTTGGCCCAAGAAAAAACATGGTACTAAAGTACTATACAAATCAGTAGAATGAACTTATATATTTTTTGACAAGTAGCCAAGAGTTCTGTTTAGTATTCCATAATGTTCCATAAGGTCTGTCACTAAATAGGAAATAATATCGGACACAATATGTAGGGATACAGACAAATTACTTATTTTAGGTAAATCACAGATCAAATGCATTTCTTGCGGTTGAAATACGCAAAATAAGTAATTAGCAAATCACAAAGGTGATTTAGCAACGGCCTTGACATTATGGGTCTTTTGATCATTTTGAACAAGGAAAATGACTGGCTGGCATTAGATGAGTCAATGTCTAGGCAACTGAAAAAGACAAATTAGCTGTGCAAATGAACTTTCATTCCCTTTAACCCAGTGGATATGCTGGATATGACGACGCATTAATATTAAAATGCATTATAAAATACAATTTATTCCGTCTTAGTCAGGTACATTTATTGGGGGTATAGCTCTTTTCCAGCTAAGAAAACAGAAATTGCAAAACAAAATGAAGTGTGTGGGCAAATTCTGTCCAAATCACAGCTTTCTGAAAATGTAAACAATGTTACTCTGATGGCAAGTATTTTCAGATTGTATTGGAGCTCCACTTGTACATCCGTTTCATTGCTGTGTCCGCTGCCATTGTTAAAGAAAGTCTCTCAACAACACATCTTCTGAGACCTGTATGCAACTTTGTACCTGGTTTTAAAAGGCGCAGTAAAATTGGAATATGTAGCCATGTGCTCATAATATCGTTTGCTAGACCCTCCCTCAAATGCATATTCATGAGAAGGAAAAGTGCCATTTGCATCCGTGCGCCCATTTCACCTGCACTGCCTATTAAAACTCATAGGTAACCCGATCCAATTTACTCCTGAAACTGACACTAAAGGCTTAGTACCTCAGGTCCTCCTGTAAAGTTTCTTTTTTTGAAACTACAGAGTTTGTTTCCACAACAACATATGCCCACTTTATTGCTGTTATATTGCAGGATGAATGGTGATTCTTTGTTTTCTCACCTGTATTCTCAGATTCCTACAAAACACAAAATAAATCATACCACATTATGACACTGACACGTTAAAACATGTCTGTGTGACAGGGGTGTGTACAGCAGTGTGAGTACTCCTGTGAGACTCATAACCCTGTCGGAATTGTGAAGTTTATTATAGACTCAAATTTGATGCTGATGATCTGGATCAAATGTCTGCGATCATAATTGTAATCATTGGTATATAATATTTTTTCCTGATTTAAACTCATTTATCGTTGTCATAACAAAACTATGGAAACATTATAAAAGAAAGAAAGAAAAAAATATATATGAATGGTAATGGAACGAAATTGAAGTGATTTGGTTCCATTTCTATTGGTTCATTCATCATGAATTGTTTGCACAGCTGGCATTTTCAATAGATGTATATGTTTAAAAAATATATGCTCTTCTGTCAATTACTCTTTCAACTATATTGGAGTGGACCAAAGCAATGCACCGTTGGTGGTACATTTTCTCCCCTTGATCACAAACCTATTCATTCTTAAAAGCCATTCTTCTGGACAGTATGGCAGTATGGCAGGCCTGAGTGCGAAGCCTACAGCTAAACTTCTGTTATCAACCCCTGTAGGTGGATGACTAATAAGGGGCTGTGGATCACTCTAATGGACCCCTGTGTCAATAGCGGCAGGATGCAGAGGAATCAGGTAACTGGGCTGAGAAGTGAATGTGTGATGAATGGAGGGATCAGACTGGAAGAATGACCATGTGGACATTAACGTCCCTCCTGAGACCTGTCATCCCTCTCCCTGTGACAGCTGGGGAAAGAGTGGAGGAGCTTTTTGTGCCTGCATAGACGGTGCTAGAACAGGCATGGCCACCTCAGAGGGATCGATAAAGTCCAGATGTCATTTGCCATCAAGTTTCACTCACCATAAAACTTCAACTGCAGACACTTCTATTCATTAATACCCCTGTCTCGGATATAACCATCGCCAAGATCTACTGGATCTGAGAGTAATTTACAAGAGTAAAAATGATAATCCCACTGACTACTGAAGCTGTGTGTAGGCTTCAAACTAAACCATGTCAGGTAAATTTTCCAGTATTCAAACCATTCCTAAGCTGCAGGTCCCTGACCATGTTCTATTAATCATATGCATGTGAGTCTGCATGGCTGTGTGCCATTTGCATGTCCTTTTTGACTGCTAAGTTATCATATCGCAACCTCCAGTCACTCTGTTTCACTTTCTGACCATAATATGTATTCCGAATGAGCATAAATTGAATAGAGCCCTTTTATTGTCTGTGCAAAAAATGTAACGTTTCCATGTAAAATTTATGAGCACTTCATATGAATGCAAATGTGCTCAGTTTTGACAGATTCCACATAATTCAAAATTCACTGATTATTAATGTACTATTCAAAAAGGAAGATGATTCCTAATTATAAAGTCACATTTAAGCCTTAAACCAGAAATTGTAGAGTTTTGAAGTCTGGACTGAAAATAGTATCGTCTCACTGGCAAACATCTTTCCCATTAGAAGATCCCAGTGCTGCCCCCAAGTGGATCCCCCTTGAAGGCATGGAACACATGGAATATCAACCAAGCTGGAAATGTAACATGTGCCATATGTTTTCGATGAATAGGAGTCCAAAAACAAGCATATTTACAATGAGGGAAGTGTACAGAAGTCTACAGACGTGTACAGAACAAGAGGGACTGAGGGATTAGCATTCTCCTAGGAGTGTGTACAATACTCTACTTTAAAGATATAGTAACTATGCTTTCTTTTTTTGGTAAAATAGGTTAAATAATGTATGCCTCAAAAACCAAGGGCCCACATTTCAATACCTCACTCATTCCACCTTGCAGAGGGGAACCCTCAGGGCCTCCAGAGAAAACAAAACATGCACATATGTAATTTTTAGTTCATTTTTACTCGATGAAATCATGTTTATACTTAAACTAATTCTGCAGCGCTACACATCATTCATTATTAACTTATTGTTGGAAACATTTGTTGTACAATTCTTAAAATGCCTAAAAGACAATGAACCAATATAGTTTTGTCCCTCTGTGCAACCTAGGCAGATATATCTAAATGAGCTTTCCCATTGGTTGAGCCTTCAGGAGCTAAAATGTCAGATTAACCATCAACTTAATTAGGAAGTGATTGACCAACCTCATGAGGGAAAACGTCACCTTAGGCCTTTTGGAAGTCCTAGATACATCACAGAATGTGAATACAAGTGGCAGCGTAACTAAAGGCAACCTAACCTGCCAAAAGGTAAACGGCTCTACGCCAGGTCTCTTTACTAAATGAATCACTGTAGCCATGCCACAGTTAGCGCTAAACATCACCAAAATAATGAATAGAAAAACATTTTGATTTTGCAACTTAGTTTCCACATATGAACTGTTAAGTAAATGGTACATCTAGATGATTTAACAATGTTATTTCAAAACAAGGGAAAGGAGTTGTTACTTTGATTAGAGCCATTTAATAACTGACTATTAAACACAGGCCTTCACTTGCTAGACAAACTTGTATCACGTTACCAGTGAAAGCCAGCTGTAATATCGTACACTTACCATAAGCTAATGAACTTCTGTAGTGGAAATGAAAATGTAATATGCAAACTTGAGTTCCTCGGTAATATACAGCATGCCTGTAATTGTTCTCTCTCTCTCGCTTTCTCTCTCTTTCTCACATACACACACACACACACACACACACACACGCACACACACACTTAGCCGTTTTGTACGGATACAGTAAAAATCTGTTTTGAGATTTGCATGTCCAAAATTGGTTTGTCTCCTGTCATTGCTGCTGACACACAGATTGGTAATGTGCGATTGTGTATGTTTGCGTGTCCGTCATGTGCAGCGCTGATGCTGTCCCCTCCCCCTCCCTTCTGCCTGCCCGCCCCTGTGAATGTCTATCAGGGAGAAAGTGCATGACAGTGAGTGTAGCGGTTTCACATTGCTTCCACAAGCCGGTGTTGCATAACTGTGGCCGTCTCCGCTAAGACACTTGTCAAGACTGAAAAATGAAGATCTTTCTCTCTCCTTCCTCTCTCTCTCTCTCTCTCTCTCTCTCTCACTCTCTCCCTCTCTCTCTCTCCCGCTCGCTCTCTCGATCGCTTTTCCTCTGCGCTTCTCTCCCTCTCGCTTTCTCTTTTGTCTACACTTCTCTCCTGCTCTCTCACTGTCTTTTCTCTGTCCTTTTCTGTCACCCTCTCTCTCCTCTCCTTTCTCTCCCTGTCTCTCCCTCTTTCTCTCTGTCTGTTTATTTCTCTCTATATCTCTGTCCTTCTCTCCCCCTCTCTCATGTCTTTTTTCTTCTCTTTCTGTCACACACTCTCTCTCTCACACAGCACTCTCTCTCTCCAGAGGACCGAACTCCTACCATTCTTGTAGTGACAGATCAGGACAACGCAATTCCGTCTTGACAAACCACCTGGGAAAAAAATGCCTTCAAGGAAGAAAAAGGAGAGAAGAAAAATTTAATTTGGAGGTGATGTTGAGGGGAGAGAGATAGATCTATGGATAGATAGATGTATAAATGGTGAAGATGAAGAGAGAGAGAGAGAGAGAGAGAGAGAGAGAGAGAGAGAGAGAGAGCTTTTTCTATACTTTTTTACATGTTTATGGATAACATTGTCATATGATGTCAGTATGATTTGTAGCAAGTGTGAGGTGGTTTGGACATGCGTTTCGCATGACATATCGGTGAGATGTACACTTCTATTACTTGGTAGCAACATTAGCCTTATTGCTCCAGTACAATGCTAAGAAAGTGAACTTTATACACTAAACATATATTGTCTGCCTGCCTTCATTTAGGGTAAGTGGGAAAACCGTGTGAATTCCATTTTTTTCTCTAAACCCTTACACTTGCGGCTGCAGATCACATGTCCACGGACCTACACTATGGCGGCCTGTGCTGCATTTAGCCTGCTTATGGCAATAATGAGAGAGCATTAGTACAAGCAAACAGCAAAGTAGCTTAGCACTGGTGGAGAGTAAAATAAAGGGATGAGGGACAGGGGGGAAAAAAGAAAAGTTGACTCATGACTTTGCGAGAACAAAAGCCGTAGGCTAGAGCTGGTAAGCCAGCGGCCCACCGATGGCCTGGCATCATGGGAAATTAAAGCTTGACAAACAGATGAGATGTCACCGCGCTGAAAACGCTATTTTTCATTTTGCCCGCCACCACTCCTCCATAGGGGGAGGCAATCTTTAAGGAGAGTAGGGGAACAATAACAGAGCTTAGTGGAGAGAGGGAGAGACAGAAAGAAAGAAGAAGAAGACAAAGGAATGGAGGGAGCACGAGCGTCTGCTGAAGTATTATGTTGGCTTTGTAACAGAATGCCACTCTCCTCCCTGTAGAGAGGCAGAGATGTCATTTCAGTCCGCTATCAGCCAACAGGCCTGGCTGTACTATGCTGCGATGACATATGACACATGTGTTTGCGTGGGTGTGCCCTGCGCCATGTTCATAAGGACAGCCAAGATAATACACTTTATTCCTGGTGATCCGTGGGGAGGGGAGTGTGTATGGTTGGGGGGGGGGGGGTGCCTCCATCCCACCTCAAGATCAGCCCACTGTCACTTGGTTGTGACAGCCATTAGGCCGGCTTGAGCGACCAGCTTGTGGGTGCGTGATAAAGTGGAGCCTGGGCGCTTAGTTTCTGACCCAGGAGAACTGCTGCATATTGATTTTTTTCTCTTTTATATATATGTGAGCTCTAATAGAGAAATTCCCCAGACGAAAGGCGTGGAGTAAATACCGGAGCACTGGGGCGTGTAAGCCAAGAAACAGCTTAGTGGAGAAGCAAAAATCAAACCGCTCAGCATAATGGAACTGAGGGGGGGAAAGCGAGGAGGGGAGGGGGACTAACCTTATTGTGTTCCACATGCACTTTATACAGGGTAATATACACTTACAGTATACCTCTGTGCAAGCACAGTTGATTAAATAAGAACAGGGGAGTATGTCACGTCCCATCTTCCTTACACATTTGCATGTTGCCTCTTAGGGGATTGGCCACTGATGCTTTTGCAATTCATTAACTTTAGTCAGTGCTTTCTGTTTGGGGCATTCAGTTCTATTGCAATTTAATGACTAGTTCAAGCAAACCTTCTGTGGTATCAGAAGCTAGTATCCACCAAAAAGCCACGGTGTCATTTACATAATGCTGTTTTGTCGCGATTGATAGAACATTTCCTCAAAGGCACATGAGACTTGTTATGTCCAAAGTTTTAATCTTTCCTGACATACTGTTACAAAACAACACTACATTTTTATAGTCTATATGGGACTAAGTTACAAACTGACATGGTTTTAGACACATGTTCATTGATGTGCACAATTAACAATGTCTCAATCCATGAAAATATCTTGAATCTAGTCTGTATATCTCATATGCATTATGCAATTGTTTTGTCTAAATGAATTGTCTTATTCTCTTGACAGATGAGAAAGTTATCTGGCAATGAAATAAGACATTTTTACTAAATACTCAAAACTCTACACCCAAAACAGGTCAAAAATGTTACAGTCTTGTAAATATTCTTACAATAATCGTACATAAAAAGTAACAGAGCGAGCTTCAAACTTTACACACCAAACTTGTCTTGGCTGAATGGCTGCCACTGGGATGAGAAAAGTGTTCCTTTAACTGTTCCTTTAGCTGAATAAAGCAATGCACATTGAAGCTCATGTTATATTTGCCCTTTAAAACCTATTTCATAGGTCTTTGACCGCAGGGAGCATGATAAACTCACCATAGTTTATTGGCTGTATATTGTAATGGTAGTATGTGAACATGTGGAGTACCTGTGGTGGGTAGATAGGGGGCTGGATGGATGAACTAAAAGCTCTCTCCGCCTCTCCCCTTTCTGCAGGAGGAGTGGGCCCACACAACACATTAATCTGCCCATAGACAATATCCATCTGTCGCCTAGGCAGGGCCTCAAGGTGTTGGCACTATCGTTTGTGTGTGTGTGTGTGTGTGTTTGTGTGTGTGTGTGTGTGTGGCTGGCTGTTTGGCAGGCTGGCTGCAGGGGTGTGTGTGTGTGTGTGTGTGTGTGTGTGTGTGTGTGTGTGTGTGTGTGTGTGTGTGTGTGTGATTGCTGCGGCAGTACTGTCACCCAAAAA
>JBBJLS010000011.1:9822476-9861635 GCA_037577275.1 Bryconaethiops microstoma
GTTCCTGAGCAAGACCCTTAACCCCAAGTTGCTCCAGGGAGACTGCCCCCTGTAGTTAGGGAATGGAAGTCACTTTTGGATAAAAGCATCTGCTAAATGCCGTAAATGTATTGTTAATGTCATGTTCCCGCTCTGTATGTCTAATATTAGGATAATCAACTGCATCATTGTTTGCCACCTGCCCTGGTGTGTTTCTGACTATTTGGTGATTGGAGTGGAACATGCTACTGGACCCAGAGCTGACTTGCCTACCCTTTGATAACTGGCCTCTCCATCTGGGCTCAAAGAGCAACCTCTCACAAACCCACTGGGTACATAAACACCATTCATTCTGGACAGTGACATTTTGACTGGGGTGACTATGCAAACAAATATACAGTTCAAAAGTAAAACTCAAATAAATCAGACAAATATTAGCTTCAATTTTTACATGAAAACATAATAAAATAGACGAAAAATTCAGTTTACAAGTCTTTTTGAACAGTAGCCCATGAAATATTCAACATTTAATTAATTTAAAACAGAAAATGTTTTCAAAGCGATAGTCTAAGGGCTTTGGATGTTTAAAACTAAAACATTACGTGACGCCAATACCTTATGCATAAACCACAGCATAAATACAGCTGCATGATCACCTTGAACAGCAGTTGCATGGAAGTGGAGGATGCGAGGCAAGGAGGAGGAGGAGAAGGAGGAGGGGGGAGAGGGGCAGCACACATTTGCAGCGGTGGCTCCAGCAGCAGCAGTCCCAGTGATCTAGCGATGATCGGATGAACCAAGGATCACAGCACCATTGTAACCGGGGATGAACGTTGCGTTGTGTTGTGAGAGATATATAAAAACGAAAACGAGAGCATATAAAAACGAAAACATTGGTCCTCCACACATTTACGCCTTTAACTCCTCTATCCAAAAGGATATCAATCAGGAAAGAGTATGTAATTAAGAGAAATAATGAAATGGCACACCTGCACAAAGCATATAAAAACGAAAACGTTGGTCCTCCACACATTTACGCCTCCAACTCCTAAAACAGCCCATGAACATAGTGTCACAGCTAGTTAAGCTAGCCTATGTAAACATAGCTGGAAGTCACTGTAAGGCCTCACATATGGCAAGACAGAAAGACATAAAAAGTACGTTTACAAAATTAATATCACAAAAATAACAAAAAAATACTATATGTAAAATAAATACAAATCAGATGAGGACAAATAAACGTATGGATGACACTTTTGAATGTTAATATTTCTCAGATTGATTTTTAGCTAATATTACCCAACCTACCTCTATCCAAAAGGATATCAAATAGGGAAGAAGGAGGGGGGATACAGACTGATAAGGCAAGGGGAGGAGGAGCTACTAGGACCCTCACAAGCAGTGTGTCAAATAAATGAAAACTATAATACAGACTAGGTCTATTGTGCAATTATATATATAATACATGAGTGTATATAATATATTTCATTATAATATATTAGTATATTTCAACCTGTTAAACTGGCAAAAACACTGCAAAAAGGAATGGTTTAAGGAACATGACAAAGAGTTTAATGTGCTCCAAATTCCCCAGATCGCAGTCCAGTCAAGCATCTGTGGGAAGTGTTGGACAAACTAGTCCAATACATCTCAAAACTCACAGGACTTATAGCTTCTGCTGCTGAAATTTTGGTGCCAGATACCACAGCACACCTAAGGGGTCTTATGGAGTTCATACCTTTTTTGTCAGCATGAGGGTTCCAAACGCAATATTGGTCAAATGTTAGGGCTGAACAGTTTATTTTGGGGAAAAAAAAAAACATCATTTGAGCATAGGATCCAAAACAGTTCCGTGTGACTATATTCTGTTTAAGCACATATTATAACATATAGTCACTTCTAATGACAGTACACAGCTAAACAAAGGAATGAGACATTGCTTGTCCAGAGACATATGTTTTATGTTGCTCTGTTGTATTGCAATGCACACTCTGGCTAAAAAGTGAAAGTCAGCATCTTTTTCGTTCAACCATTTATTACGTACCCTAGTGTTTTGCTCTGACCCAGAACAGAGGTATGGAGAGGAAGAAACAAGGGAAATTTCTTTTTTTTTTAAGTTAAAAAAGGGACCTCATTATCACAAAAAAAGAACAAAGTCATCCAAAACCCTGATTTATGGTTTCAAACAGTGAGGGCTGTTCATAGGTGGCACTCATTAAAACGTCCCTTAGGACAGGACTAAGGGACAGGAGAAACTTTCGGCTGCGGTCAACAGGCCTAAAGCTGCTGAGGCAGGCTTCGGATTGAGCTGAACTTTTGACTTTCATCAGTCCAAAGTCACAGATTCTTTTCAAATTAAAAGTGCTTTTTTAGGGGAAGTAATTCCAATATCTATTCTACACTTACTGACTTTTAATTGAATATTCTGTTTTGAATTTTGAATATTCTGTTTCACACCAAACATCCCCAAATGCTGAGAACCCATTTTGATGAAAATGTCCATTGAATATTGCCTTGATTGGATATTCTGTACAGCCTGAATATTAATTTGACTATCACAAAGAGGTCTTGGGCTATTGGGTTTTGGTCTGAACCTATTTTTTGTATTGCCCTGGATCTTTTCAGAGATAAAAAAATATATTTATATTTCACATGCTTTAAAGGGGTACAGTGGGGGAAATAATTATTTGATCCCCTGCTGAATTTGTAAGTTTGCAGAATTACACAAAAATAAACAATCTCTAACTTATGAGGTAGTTTCATTTTTATGGAGAGAGTCAGAATATCAACCAAAAATCAAGAAAGAACATGTTACATAAAAGTTATAAATTAATTTGCATTTCAAAGCACGACTTAGTACAGGGTGAAGAAACCCTTGTTGGCAAGCACAGCAGTGACGTTTCATGTAGTCGGTCACCAGGTTTGCACTCATCTTAGGAGGAATTTTTGGCCCATTCCTCTTTACAGAAACTCTCTAAATCATTTAGGTTTCTTGGCTGCTGCTTGGCAACTCGAAGCTTCAGCTCCTCCACAGATTTTCTATAGGATTGAGGTCTGGAGACTGGCTCGGCCACTCCAGGACTTTAATGTGCTTCTTCTTGAGCCACACCTTTATTGCCTTGGCTCTATGTTTTGGGTCATTGTCATGCTGGAAAACCCACAACCCATCTTCAGTGTTCTGGCTGAGGAAAGGAGGTGCTCACGCAGGATTTTAGGGTACATGACCCATCAATGTGGTGAGGTCATCCTGTACCCTTAGAAGAAAAACATCCCTAAGCATAATGTTTCCACCTCCATGCTTGACTGTGGGAATAGTATTCTTTGGGTCATACTGAGTTGATGCCCAAAAGCCGGATTTTGGTCCCATCTGACCACAGCACCTTCTCCCAAGCCTTCTCTGAATCATTTAGATGTTCACTGGCAAACTTAAGATTGGCTGTACATGTGCCTTCTGGAGCAGGAGGACCTTGCGGAATTTTAATTGATATATTTAATTGATTTTTAGTTGATATTCTGTCTCTCTCCAATAAAAATGAAACTACCTTATGAATTAGAGACTGTTCATTTTTGTGTAACTTCAGCATGGGATCAAATAATTATTTCATCCACTTTATATAAACGACTTAACTGCTTTAGCAAACAAATTCTGGCAGAGTGAGGGAGACTATTCTGCCAAATTCCACCGGTCAAATTCCACCGGTCTACGCAATGCTGGAATAGAAAAGAGCCTTCCTCAAACTGTGTCCACAAATTTGGAAGCATGGTGTTTTTTCTTGGTATGCTGAAGCATTAAAATGGTCCTTCACTGGAAGAAAGGACAAATTCTGACATTTTGACAAAAAGCAGCAGGTAGCACGAAAGAACGCCACGTCAGGTATGACGTATGAAGAACAGATGTGGACTAATTAAGCACTTATGTACATCGCTCTGGGTAAGAGCATCTGCTACATGCCGTAAATGTAAGCGTAAACTCTACAAAACAATGAGCATTCTAACTGTGATCTCTAACTTTTTTTTTTTACAAATTGTGCTTTTACTATACATTATTAAGTCAGTAGGTTATTCCTGTTCCATTAAGTGTTTCAGAAACCCTTCCCCCCTCACCAAAGACCCCCACCACTTAAAATGCATTTCTATTTTGCAGTTATAGGTGAGCCCTGATATAGGTACACTTCAGTTGCACCAATACTTACAAGTAAACATATTTGGTTTACGTTGGTCTAACCCACACTGTCAGAGCCTTATATAAGAAGATGAAACAACAGAAAAAACAATGCTAACATTATAAGGGGCAGTTGGTGGAGCACAGGTTAGGGAGTTCTCCCTAAGATCAGAAACTTGTGGGATCGAGTCCCTGGACTGCTGATGACACTACTGAGGTATCCTGAGTGTGGTGTCATCCCCACACACTGCTCCCTGGGTGCCCTTCACTGGTGGCAGTCCCCTGCCTCACTTGGTGAATGGGTTAAATGCAGAGAAAGAATTTCACACTGTGTGCTGTGCTCTGATGTGTTCACGCATGACTATGAGGGGCAACTGTACTTTAAAACATGAGTTTTGGATACATTTCTACTTACATTACATTTCTACTTCAGTGAATAAGGGCATTTCAAATGTCTTGTTTTTACTAATTACATTTATAAAAGCAAGAGTTTTGGTGCTGTTCTTTTTCTGTGCTGAGCTTCCATGGTTTTCAGTCTCCAGTAGACTCATGAAACAACTTTAATAAAACTTTATATTGTTGTGCTTAGGCTTTATAAAGTACAAAAAAAGTAGCTGAAAGAGCACACCAAAATCACAGGCAATTTTTAGGTATGAAGTCTAAATCTAAAATCACACGCTTGGCATGTAATTTCAGTTGCTGACTCTGTATTGCTGTTTTATCTTGGTCTCATCCTGGCTGCCTTTTTAAAATGCCATTGGTGCTCTTTGGTAGTCATTTCTCATGCTGACGACACATTATACGATCCCAATTTTCTTCTCGGATCAGGCAGAGAGTTGCTCTTGGAAATTCCACCTATTACTACGCGGAAATCTGTCTACAGTGAAACACTTTTCAAATGATGAGAGCAGAAGAAAGAGTGGGTTTCCATAATTACACTATATTAGAGTTCTGTCTCTTGGAGCCAAATTGGACAGGATCGTTGTGAGAAATGTTCTCCACTCACTTTCCCTAATTGCCTCTAAGGGTTTACATTGGCCTATGGAGAGAGTGCTGGTGTTTTATGATTTTTCATAACTTATTCACCATGTTGTGCGTTTCTGTTAATTAATTTAAAGGAAACATTTCCTTGGCTACATATATTAAAGTCCTGTAAATAAAGACTAATTATGTCAGGGTGGCATTTTTCTCAAATCTCTTTGAAAATCGAGGCTGAGGAAGCATACGTGATTTATTACCCTCTCAGTCCTGCCGCATCCCTCGGAGTGTTTTGACAATATTAGAGCAGAGGTTATTGTTAATGTAAAGATTGGTGTAAAGTTTATGTAAATTAAAACTGTGCAATTAGTCCAGAGAGGGATTTGATTAGTTTATGCTGTTATATCTTATAACTCCATTAAACCCACAAATCTCTCTGTACATAAACATTTATTTTTTAAAGTAAAATTTAAAACCACTTCACATTCTTAAATAAAAGAGCCGGTTCCTCCAGAGTTCATATAGAACCATAGCAACTCAAACAGTTTCAAGCTTTTCATGATTAAATGTTTCTTCTTCACAGAAAATCTACTGTATATGATTCTTTAAAAAAAATAAATAAATCAAAAGCTTTTTACTAAGTTTTCTGAAGTTGTTTTTTCTTTCCCATTTATTCCAGTTCCAACCACTAGCTAGGACTCACAAGTCACACAAAAGTGAGCATGTGCTTCCTCCGTATCACACAAAGCCAGCCTCTATATTTTGAACTTCTGCTAACATAACGTTATTCGATAGTTTAACCGGTCCTTGCATGAAAGAAAAACTCAATAGGACAGCTGTACCATAAAGTCCACTGTATTGGTATTGTTATTGTGCATTTTTACTAAAAAATAAAGTAAAATGGTCCAATATATTCAGGGTGTGGACTCGCCCTGGCACAGCACACAGTCTGAACAATGTGAATTCTATCTTTGCATTTTACCCATTCACCAAGTGAAGCAGTGGGCAGCCAGTGACACAGCGCCCAGGGAGCAGTGTGTGAGGACACTACCTCACTCACAGGTACCTCAGTGATGCCACTAGCATTCCTGGGATTGGAACCCACAACCTTTTGATTGCAGGCGTAGCTCCCTAATCACTAGGCCGCCAGCTGCCCACAGTACTTACAATTCAGAGGATTATGAGTGTGTTTATTAGAGTTAGCGGAAAGTGTTGAGATCATGTTTTGGAACTACCGGTTTGGTTTTATTATTTCTAATATTGTATTCTCCTTTTTTAAGCTGGATTTAAGGCGTTAAACACGTAAAGGATAACGCTAACTGCCTATTCTGACTTCTATTATGTCAGCTAACAGATACTCACCCTGAGTAAGGGAGGGTCGTCCTACCCACCCAAAGAGAACAAAGCCAACCCTATGTTGGTCACAGGTAACTCTGACATCACCAGGGCTCAAACTCAATCTCCCAATTATGGAGGCCAACATTTAGACAGTTTCACACATCAGGATTGCCTGTGTGGTTTAGTAAAACAAAAGCACAGAATAAACTTCTTTTTAGCTGTTAAACTTCAAGTATAAAGTTTCCTTCTGCAGGCATCTCAGATGTAAACCTGGCCTGGCTTTTCAAGCTTCAGGTCTAAAGCTGCCCAGAGTCATTTGATGCTCTTCTCGGCTACCTGGCAGGATCACAGGACTGAATAAATGGCTGCTCTCTGTCACTCATCCTGCCTGTCAGACTCCTGCAGATTTATTGGAGGTAATGGCTCAGTGATGGAGTGACAAGCACACAGTGTTTATGACCAAGGCTGTGGAGAAGAGGGACAGACCCTGGCTTGGACATGTGAGTCATAAAGAGAGAGAGAGTGAGAGTGAGAGAGGGAGGGATCAAGGTAGGGAGGGAGGGAATTAGAGATAAGTGGCCAGTCCTCAGTTTTCACTTCTGGAGTTTTATTAACTTTAACTTTAGTGTTCAGTATTGAGCCATACTATATACTCACACTATCGACATTTTAGATTTAAATTATAATATATTGTAATTACTGTAATACTTGTTGTTATCTGACTCAGGGTTAACTGGTCACTTTTCAAATATGAGGCATGTTGACTTTTTCGTAACACATTAATCCACCACAGCTCTACCTATCATTCTCTGCACATTCTCTTCTTTTAGCGTCTTTCTAATTCTTACTATTCGCACAGCACCAGCACACTAAATGCATATTTTTATATTTACCCAAAACCAGATTTGTTTTATGTTATTGAAAACCCTGATTCCGGCCATTACTTTAACCGAATAAACAAAATGAAATCAACAGTGAGTTAAGCAGTTGAGTCCTAAAAAAAAAAAAAGAAGACGTCTGCCTCATTCGGAAGCAATGTCTCTCACAAGGCTAAGGGACTGCGAGTAAACAAGAATATGAAAAATATGTTCTCATGCATTAAAATCCCATACTGACAAACTGCTAGGGCAGAGTAATGCTTTGCCAGCTTCTATAGCTCCAGCTGTCCATCTGCCGAGAGAAACTGCACACAATGTCTTCAGCTCAGCTACTATTTTTACTTGCGAATAGATGCTGCCTCACATAGCTGACGTCAGACAGGAAGAGACGGTTAGAGAAAAGGGTGGAAGGAGAGAGAGAAAGAGAGGAACAGGAAAAGAAATGAAGCACAGAATCATTATTGTTTATGAGATGTTATTGTTGCCCATGTACTGAGGTGATATTGGTTGTGTTAAGAATAGTCACAACGGTACAAACACAATTAGACGGCTTTGTTTGTAAGCTTTGGTACACAAGTCCAGCCATTTGCTTTTAGCATTCTTGAGTGCATGAGTAGATAAGGTGTGTGTGTGTGTGTGTGTGCGTGTGTGCGTGTGTGTGTGGGTGTGTATGTGTATATGAAACCACTATGACTTTTGTGGTGCTATGCTTAGCCCGCCCTTGCTCAAGGTTAATCTGTCACTTTTCATGTATATTTGCATTCATTCTTATCTGCTCCTCACCACTCAGCCATCCGCCTGTGTGTGAAGCCACCTTTCCTACCTAATCGCTTTCCTTTATTACAAATAAGTGTCAAACGCCAACCTCCACCACTATCTTCCTCATTGTCCACTCCACACACACATGCACATGTGCATTATTCTTAATATATAAGATAGAACCCCATGCTTCAGTATTTGTTACGGTCTGTTTTCACTTCCAAAGTGTGTGGTCATGACACTCTACAGATGGGACAGTTGTGTGATTGACAGGTGCATTTCCCTCTAACATATTTAGAAACATATTGACTTTGTTAGTTCATGTTGTTGATTATACTAAGCATGGCTGACCATGTCATATAATTTGATTTTGATTAAAAAGCTACTGTTGTACACTGTCCTTGAGTCGGACTAGGTAACATTGACATAACCATACTGAAAATATGTCATGGCAAATGTCATAGACTGTCATGAGTTGTCATGAGTGATTATATCTGTTAATATTACAGTGTCATGCCATTACTATTCATTATAACTTCAGAAACTATCATATTTGATATTGCCTGTTTTGATAAATGATCATACGAAAATAAAATCAAACACCGTAGCATCTGTCATGACACTTACCAGTCATGATTACGTAACATTGTTATACTAAATGACACAATTTGTTATGACAGAATATGACATGTACCATGACATGTTTACTGCATGGTTATGTAACTGTTATGTAGCAAAGTTCAAGTAAAGTGTGATTAGAGATTCTTTATAGATATTTTTCATTGCTGGAACTGAAAAAAAAAGTGCAGACCATCACTGTTAAAACAGAAGGCAAACTTAAATGTACTTCACTACAAAACTCATTACGTTATTAAATATGTAATGACCCTTCAATAATATATGCGAATGCAAAAGTAACACTCAGTGTCGACGGATTGATGAATTTTCTCTTGGTTGTCTTTTTTTATTTTATATTTGATTATAGATGTTTTAATGATGAAGTGCTAGAAATTGTTCTTGGTATTTTTGGTATTCCTGCCTGTGGGCTCTGGCATAGAACTTGTCTTGGCTTTCAAAGGAATGCATGCCTTCATATTTCATGCTTGTACTTTTAAACTTGCTCAGAAGGGTTGTACATTTGTATTAAAAATGGTTTGGCAAATCTTACTGAGAAGAATATTTGACTTACAGCACTGGGTATTGAAGTTAGGCATTCAAATTAGACATTATATTATTCTGTGCCCTCATGGTTTCCTATTAGCTCTTTCTATTGTATCTCATGACCTCTTATGAACCACAACCATCAGTAGGTTGGGAGACCATGTGTTCATTAATTCTAGATCAGCAGTACAGACGCTGTATGCTGCTGTTAAGTGCTGTGGTGTGATGCAGTTGTGGGAAGTCTTCAGAAGGGTGAACGTGATAAGAGCACAGCAAAAGCTTCACTTCAGCCAGATTTTTATATGTTGAGTACTCGTAAAAAAGCCTATGGAAGAATTAGTGGTGGCTGATGCTTTCTGACACAGGAGAAGTACTTCTACAAACTACTGCAAAGGTTTGGAATCCCACCATATAAAATAAATATTATTTCATATTTCATTTTGTTTAAATTAAATATGACATATCAACTAGACACACATATTAGAATTAATTTCTCCAAAACAATGCAAAGTGTGATTGCGTGGTTGCTGTGGTAACTGTGGTTGTTACTGGGTTGTTGCTATGGTGTTTCTAGGTGGTTACTAATGGTGCAGCAGTTACATTCTGGCACCTCCAACTATAACTTTCTGTGAGGCGGACATTTGGTTCTATTCACCACCAATATCAACAAGTTTCTCCAGAACAGAGTCTTTCACACCAAACTGACTCTGACCCTCTCTGTTTGCACCTTAATCACTTCATTAAGGGGTTGATTTCGGAAATGGAGTTTCTCTTTAAGGGCAGGTGGGGGCAAAATCATCATACACTGAAGCTGAGCTCCTAGGTGGGACAAAAATGCCATTTGTAAATATTTTTGCAGTGTAGTATGTGGTAGGATTATTTTAATGTGTAAAGAGCGCCCCAGGTAACCTTATGCATTCTCAAAGAAGCCTGGTAACCATCTGAGACCCAAAATGATGTTACAAAAGCTGATTGTCCAATATGCATTGATCCTCACTCCACTTCACAGGTGGCTTAGTGGCTAGGGAGTTGCGACTGCGATCAGAAGGATTCAAATCCCAGAACTGCTAGTGAAACCACTGAGGTACCCTTGAGCAAGCTAATGTCCCCACAAACTGCTCCCTACGAGCCGCATTTCTGCCTGCTGTTCACACTGTGTGCAGTGGTGTGTTCACGTTTGACAAATGGACACTATACACTTACATTAAAACCGTGTGTATTTGGATCTGCTATGAACACAAGGAGGTCCAACTTCAATAGAATTCTACGCATTGTGCTTGAGTTATGCTTGAGTTATGAGCAACACACACATTGTTAAACATTTCAGTTATAATGAAATTTTAGTGAAAGTTAGACTTCCGGTGTACCCTATAAAAAAATAAAAGAAAACGAAAAAACTTACTGGCAAGATTGTCCCAGCTGGTCCAGTATTATTGCAGCAGGGAGGATCTTCAGGCTTTTGCTCCTGGAAATGAGATTTCATTTTAAGAATCTTGATCCCTGCTTAATGAAAATGAGCTCCATACCTAATGGCAAGATTTGTTCCAGAAATTTTATGAGATTTCTTTTGAAAACAAGTTTAAAAAATACATTTTTTTTCTCTCAGCAAGATAAATAAAAATTAAAGGGCATGTGTGAAGAATGCCTTGATGTGAAAACACGACATTGAACAGACAGTAGGCTGTTTTAGTGCAATGAACAGTCAAGAAAAATAACAAAATAGACAGCAACATACAACCCTGAACACAAAAAAAGGAGGAATCAGAAAAATGGGCAAAAATCAAACCACTATAAAAGAGAAGGTTTGTATGCTAGGGTACGTCTAGGCAATACATTGTCTAGGGATGGTGTTTTACTTCCTAGAATACAAGTGAACTTGATCTAGGTAATCTGATGCTCAGTGGTGATGTGGACTGGATTTCTGGATCCACGTCTTGTTATTTTGTAACTGTAGCTCCTGACTCGATGTTGCTTTCTTCTGGAATCTCACATTTAGAGTACCAATCAAATGTAACTACATGATATAGACAAATGTATCGGGACATCTGACCGTTGCTCCGATAGGGACTTTAATGACACTGCATTTTAATACTGAGATTTTAACATGGAATTGATCCCCCTTTGCTGCTACAGCTTCCACTATTCTTGGAAGGCTTTCCACAAGATTGTGGAGTGTTACTCTGGGAATTTGTGCCCATTCATTCTGTAGAGTATTTATGAGGTCAGGCACAGATGTTGAACAAGAAGGCCAGGATCACAATCTCCATTCCAGTTCATCTCAAAGGTGTTGGATGGGGTTCAGGTCAGGACTCTGTGTGGGCCAGTCAAATTCATCCACACCGAACTCATCCAAACATGTCTTTATGGACATTGCTTTGTTCACTGGGGAACAGTCATGCTGGAACAGAAAAGGTTCTTCCCCAAACTGTGTCCACAAAGTTGGAAGGGTGATGTTGTCCAAAATGTCCTGGTATGCTGAAGCATTAGCATTGCCTTTCACTGGAAGTAAAGGGCCCTGAATAAACAGGTGTGTCCCAATGCTTTTGTCCGTATTGTGTTTGTTGATATGATAGTATCATATTTTACTTCCAATAAATAGCCTATAATACAGGTTAATTTAATCTAGGTTATTTATGGCCCAGTGGTGATGTGGAGTGGATTTCTGGATCTGAGTCCTTGCTGTCTTGTAACTCCAGCTCCTGGTTTGGTACTGCTTTTCTGTGAAACTTCAAATGTTCTATTGATCAAATGGTACTGCCCTAATATGACACTATGATCATAGTTAAAAGCACTCATAAAAATGGACATAAGTGCATTATTTGTCCAAGGGTGCATTGCTAGATTATAGATTGTAGACATGTTTTTTGTGATGTTTTTCTTTGTTGACGTATTTTTTTATTGTCACATCTCTCCATCCTGATTAATAATCTTTGCATTTCTCTTAGTTATAGGTACACTACCCACTAGCTACTGTTAATTTTACTATTGAGGTGAAAAAAAATTGAAATGTTAATAATCAATTAAATAACACATGAGAGGAGCTGGATCAGTTTCACATTTTGGTTTTGCATCTCACTTGAAATGCTTAAAATGAAAGTGTTACAACATAGCCAGAAAACCAAGAGCCACATTAGACAGTAATGAGCAGGCCTGACATCGGGGTAGTGTTAGCTAAGCTGCATGTTTGACTTTTAAAATATTATTCAGTCAGTTAAGTGTGTTTAAAAGGCTGGTTTGTACAGCATAGCTAATCTCTGTAGTGTGATCAGTGGTAAAGCCAAAGGTGACTAAATGTCTAATGGTTCAGTTGACTCATTCTAAGTAGGATCTTACCATTAGTATACTGTCGCTAAACAAAATCTGTCGGAGCGAAAGTGCCAGTCTTGCTGGATGAAAATTAATGTGTTAATGATAAGTAGTAAGAAAGCTGCCATGCAAACCCCTCCCCTGCCACCCCCCCACCCCTCTCTCTCTTTCTCTTGGCCCTTTAGGTAGCCATTGAGAATTCAAGGACAGTTAAAACTCAAGCCAAGAAGCTCTCACTTTGAGTACAGTGGATAACTGGCCAGCCTCCAGAGTGAGGATTATGTCAGTGTTTGTTGTAATAATGAAATGCACATGAATACATACATATGACATTAGATAGGAAGACTTTATTCACCATATGCTGTTTTGGAAGGCCAGTTGGTATCTCATGTTATTCCAAACATCGGGATATGCATAAATGACACTTATCTAGTGCAAAGGAATGTCTTGTGTTTTTTAACTGCCAACTGCCTTAGTGCATGTTTAACATACCAGGATAAATAAATTAAATATAAAATATAAAATACACGGGGCGGCATGGTGGCGCTTTACAGCAAGAAGGTCCTGGGTTCGACTCCCGGGTTGGGCGCAGGGTCTTTCTGTGTGGAGTTTGCATGTTCTTTCCATAATCATGTGGGTTTCTTCCGGGAGCTCCGGTTTCCTCCCACCACCAAAAACATGCGTGCATTGAGGATAGGTCGAATGAGCACATTAAATTGCTCCTAGGTGTGACTGTGAGTGTGAATGGTTGTCTGTCTCTGTATGTGGCCCTGCGATGTGCTGGTGACTGTCCAGGGTGTTCCCCGCCTTCACCCATAGCATCTGGGATAGGCTCCGCCCCCCCAAAGCGCACACGCCCCCCCCCCGACCCTGAGTGCGGGATAAAGGGGTAGAAAATGGATGGATTGATATGAAATATACTACAAATTCTGCATAGCCGAATTTTTTTTACATTTTCCCAATATGCTAAATTCTGCAGTAAATGTACATTAAAATGTGTGAAACTGTGTTCGCAGTAGAGGATGTGCACATTTTCACATAGAAAATAAACAAAACATGTCATTGGTCTCAGAGCGCTAAAATGTTTGTATCTGACTGTACGTTTGCTCTGATTATTTTGTAGAATCAGATGATTCGCCATGTTAAATCGGTTCCCAAAGTACCTAAAATGGAAAACATTGATCTCACCATGCAGTCAGTTTGTAATGAATACGTAATGCCCACTTGGATTGAATGATTCATCAATTATGATTAGCTTGTAATTACAGGGACAATGGTGGATTTAAATGACTTCATTAGAAATCTGATCAGGACTGTCTCTTTTTGTTAACTGCATGTTTGTGCTTATCATTCAAATAATGTGAATTTGGTTTTGGAGATTTTGTCATTCATCTAACACTCTCTCTGAGATTAAGTGCTGAAAAAAGTGATCCGCTGAATTTACTTAATTCAAATATGCATGTCCTTGTATAAAAAAACCCCCATCTGAATCACCATCACATCAATGCAATTATTTATTTGTGTGCAAATTATTTAATGTTAATTAAATACATTAGGTTTTCAATGCATTATCCATGAGAATGTTGAATATGGCTAATCATTTAGATTGCTGTTTTTTCAAGATCCTACATTAGTGTCACATTCATGTAATGATACCAAAGCCAAGGTTCTTCCCAAATAGGAATCAACTATATTGATAATTTTCTAAATTAGATGGCATGAATAACTGCATGCTATGGATGCCCTAAAACTGATTGTGCCCTTTCTTAGACACATGCTCCTATTTCTGCAGGTCAGTGTAATTCTACTACACACCTTCACAGCTGCCTCTCACTGATGTGTGAAAGGGGTCATCCAATCAAACAGAATGTGAACCAGAGCGAAATAGCTGAAAGAAACACCTAGACACACACATGAGTCTCTGCATTGCTGAGAAGTAGTCAAGATAGCATCTGTTGAGCATGCAGTAGACAGGGCAGTTAAATTTTGAGTTATCCTTGCTTTCAGTGCAAATACTACTGATACTATCACCCCAGTTGAGAACAATTGCACTGGCTAGTCCCCTGTCTGTATAGGCTAATGAATAATGGAGGAGTTTCAGGTAATGTTGACAGCTTTATGCTCAAATTCAGAATTTGAGCTAGAGTTAAAGCTCAAAGACATGGTTGTATTCACAACTTGTAAAGTTATCTGCACATGCATCATTGGAGTAAAAAGGAGTCAAACTTTGTCAAAACAGGCTGTGTTATTACTAGTTTAGTAAGTCAGATGTATGCTTGTTGTCAGTAGTGGGTTTTGTTGCTCAGAGTGGCCAGAACAGCCTACATTAAAAGAAAGGGGCGTTGTGACTGACATACAAAACAACCAACAACAGGGACACTTAAGTTTAAGTTCTGAGTTAAGGTTGGAGTTGGGGTTAGGTTTAGGGTAAGATTCAACAGAATCCTTTATACTTTGCTTAGAGTTCAGATTCATTTGATATATTTTTAGCTCAATGTTTGTTAAGACAAACTGAACATCTACAAGCACACACAGTAGACCAACCAAATACAGTGCTACCTAAATCTTTCCCATAAATCCTAAAGGATACAAAAGAAAATCAATCAAATCAATGCTTTTGAAGTAGATTAGAGATGTTAATCTTCCTGTGTAACATGAGTTTCTGTATCTGTACATTGACTTTTGAATGCCAGTCTTTACCTGAAGCAACTTGTTAGATCAGTGCATGGCTTATCGTACTAGTTCATCTGCTTAATAGCAAGCCTCTGGCTCAGACAGCCCATTAATTAGACAAGCAAGACCACTGTAATGAATCTTTTTATGGTAGGCTTTGACTTTTTAAAATTTAAAATGTTTATCTTAGCTTTAAAAGAGTATGTGCATTTAAAACTGCCTGAGGAGATGAAAAAAACTAGTTAGGTCTAGCATGCAAGACTGGGTGGTCCAGGCAGCAGCAATACAGTCAACGCGGAGGTGACCTTATCGAGCCAGAACAACAATGTATGCTTCCTATCTGGATAGTCTGATGGACCAAGGGACACTTTAGTAGAACCTGAAGTCCTCTTGCTGACTGCCTCTGTTATGCTTCTAAGCAAAGCTCATAAACCAGTGGAACTCTACAGGTGCAATAACATAAAACCCCATCTCCTCTAGAATAGCCATATTTCTTCATTGGATTGGAAAAATACGCAGAACCGGATGACCCATATTTATCTTTTCAAAATGAGAAAACTAATTTGGCAGGAACTTACGGGTTTTATATAACATAACGTAATAATGTGATATTAGATCAGTGTCCATACCCTGAGACCCTTATGCACCTGTGTCCATATTGAGAATAGATAAAAGGCTGCAAAAAAAAGAAAAAGCCAAGTGCATTATATGCAAAAAAACCCAACTAATGTTAAATTTGAATTATTTATTAGGCTAATGGTCAGGATATGTTGACACAACAGGGATTCCAGCTATATGATATTTTTGCATATAGCATGCTGGGAACAATGTCGAACAAACCCATTAAAAATACTATATATAAAATTATTTCTGTCAAACTAAGAGGGATATAGTGCTGAGCTACAGAAAACTGCATATCATGAACAATAACATACTATTGTTTTAGACCAGCATACTCATTTAGATTCAAATAGAAATGTATGTATTAGAGAAAGATAAATAAAGTGCAAGACAACCTTTCCTGTTGAAAATCAAGTTGAAAGCTTGGTCTTAAAGTCATAGTCCATCAAAAGATTGTGGGACTTACACTGCTACTTATAGAAGAAAAGTACAAAAATATCATACAAGTCAACACTGTTTGAGCAGAGAACATTATGATTCTCAAATCTGTAATGATACTATAAGCTTCCATTACTTATGATTAAAAAAAGAAGAAATCTTCAGACATCAAGCAAGCTGATCAAGTACATACAGACTAAAATCATGTAAATTTGTTTTTTTTCTGCCAAATACGACTTAAGATGTGCACTGAGTAGGTAATAAGTTGTAGATCAGGAGCATGCATTAGTGTGTGTATCCATTTTAATAAAACTCAATCATTATCCCTGCTTGTCCGCTGATTGACTCTTACTGCATATTCCTTGGGGAAAAATCGAGTGTCCTTGATCAGAGCCCAAAATAACATGTGCTGAGAACTATCTGATGTACAGCTAAGCTAATAGAAGGAGCAGAGTAACGGGGGCTATACACAGATGCTCTAGTTGCACTGATCTAAGAAACCGAAATGCTCAAGGGTCATAGGTAAACTACCTGTAACAATGTGCTTGTCACATGCAATGGCTTCTACCCAGGAGCAAATTCTGTGAACTATCCCTCCTTACTTAACCGGTAAAACAGGAAAGCATTCACTGAACCCAATTTAGATGCTGTTAATAAGCTGTGGCCTCTGGTGCTGTGGTTTTGGCGCTGCTATGGCAGAGTCACTCTCTGTGGTCTAAGGCCATCCCCCTGCAATTACTGGTTGTTGGTGTTTTGATTTATGAATAATGGGGTTCTAATGTGAAATGTACCCAAAGGCAGTTCTCTTATTTAACCTATAAGCCAGTCAGTGTCCATGTGACTGATGCTCTTTAAATAGAAAGCAATTTAAAACAGTGCTAATGTGTTTGTTCTCCCCATGCGTTGCCGTTTCACTCGAAGAAGACGGATTACAGAAACATGTGACAAATTGATAAGGACCATGCATACAAACACGTGCATATGGAAATGCAATTTCGGGTGCAGAAACATCATATTCATACGTGCGTACCACGAGCGTGTCTAATTGCTCGTCTCGCTCCTTTATTAGAGTGGTCCACAACCAGGAGGGAAGCTGTGCTATTGCTGGTGACATGGCAGTGCTGTCCAATAGAGGGCACTGTGGCTACGCTTTTATCTCCAGGGAGAGTGTGTTGGGGGGATGTGCGGCCAGCCAGTCAGCCAGTGTGGAGGGGTGTGATTAGCCAATGAATGGCTCTGCAGGGGCTTTTCGCTGCAGCACATTTTTACAAAGTGCTCCACTCTTTGACTCCTGCATTGATGTAGACGCTGACTGGACTAAACCTCTCCGTGTACGTGTGTGACCGGGGTCTCAAACAGATTCAAATGGTTATACTCCACAGCAATGAATGTTTACTAAGCATCCTAATGCAGGGCTGCAGTCTTAAATGAAAATGGCCACAGCACAGCTGCAGTGTGTGTCCTGCTGAAGCTCATCATCGCAGTTCGTCTGGGTGCTTCCCAGGATAAGAAGCATGTCGTCTGAGCTGCTTCGGCCTGCATGTTCGGCAAGCAGAGAGGCAGCTCGGAGGTAAAGAGAGTGAGGGGAATGAAACAGGGCACAGTAAAAGAGGAGTGAGGAGACAGTAGAAGATGTTAAGAGAGAGATGGAACAGAGAACAAGGTAGAGGAAGGGGCTGGGGCCGATGCAGTAGTCTGCAGTCTCAGACAGCTTTTAGCAGAAGCCCTCACAATGTGCCAGATACATTTACATACTGTATGTGTATGCACGCACATTTGGTTTAACAGAGTATCAGAACTTGAGCATGAATATATATTTCCCGCCTGTGTTACTGTATATTTCCAGCCAAAAAATATTAAAAAACATCACCTGATGCTTTTTTCAACCAAAAGAGAATTTCGCTCATACATTAAATAGGCCTACAGTCAGCTGTCAATATCAAGATTTGATCAATTATTAAACTATATTCTAAATATTGGCTTTGGTTTCGGCCCGTGATTTTCTTGGCACGTGATAGAATCCATGACGAGTTACTAATTATTTCTCTAAAAAATTATTTGACAAAAGATAAACTCACTTTTCTTTACTGTGTACATCTGTCTTGCTCTGAAAAAGAAACACTTGTAGCAACTGTACAAGGTAAACCCAATAGTCTTTAATTGGGGAAAAAAAATGTCAGTTACAGTAAGCACCCTTTTAAGACATGTCACCATCCTTGCCTTTTAACCTCAAGCAGCCATTTATATTCATTTCACGTAATGAATGCTGATGCTGTTTAAAAACCTGGAAACTAATGAGCAGGAACAGCTTCAAAAGGGCCTCAAAATAAAGTCTTTATGAAAACAATGAAATCTTGCAAAGCTGAAAAACCTGGCCTGTTTTGATTTGGGCTATATCTTCTTCAGCATGGAGGCTTCGTCTATTAGTTTCCTATAAGAAGGATTAGATCCTTCCATAGATTGCAGGCTTGTGGCTACACATGTTTAAATATGTACAAGAAAAGGCATATGTGATATATGTGTATAGAAGGAAGGTATGTTTCAAATGCATTGTGGTATTATTTAGTTTGTTCTCTTAAATAAGTATGAGTAATGTAGGTAATACAGCAGATCCTTAAAGTATTTTAAGTTGTTCATGGATCAGACCAGATTGTTTAGCACGAGTAGATTTAAATCTGGTGAATCTGAAGGAGATGAACCCTTTGTCATGTTCCTCAAACCATTCCTGACCAGTTTTTGCAGAGTGGTTTTTACTGACCAGTTTTTCCTGACCAGTTTTTGCACCTTCTTTCATTGCTCCATGGTCCAACTTTGTTTATGTGCACATTGTAGATTATTTTCTGGCAGCAGACAGAGTTCACCTGACCAGTTTGTGGGTCTGCAGTCCTATAGACAGCAAGCTGTATGTACCTTTCGGTCTTTTTCAGCAATTTGTGCCACAGTAGCTGTTCTGTGTGATGAAACCAGACTAGCTAGCCTTTACTCCCCACGTACATCAGTGAACCTTGGGCACCCATGACTCATATTGCTGGTTCGTTAGTTCGCTGGTTCATTGTCCTTCCTTGGACCACTTTAGGTAAGTACAAACCACTGCATACTGTGAACATTCTACAAGACCTGCTGTTTTAGTGATGCTTTGACCAAGTTATCTAGCCATCACAATTTGGCCCTGGTCAAATTCCCTCAGATCCTTATGCTTGCCCATTTTTTCTGCTTCCAACACACCAGCTTTAAAAACTGACAATTCGCTTGCTGACCATGTAAATTGAGGCCTGCTCAATAATATGTAATTTACATTACAAGCTACTATAGATTGGTCACACAATCTCTAACACTGTTCTTGTGCAAATAAGCACAACATGATATTCAAGCTTGCACTACTTGGCCCAGTTCGCACATTCTGCTCTAACCCTAAAGGATGTTGCTTATTTTATTAACCTCTGTAGCAGCCATATTATGAACCACAATACGGATCAGTCATATCAATGTCCAATCAATTTCACAAGAACATGTTTTGTGCTGATAAAGATTGAATATTGAGAGATGTGAGTGCCTACATGTAATAAGAATTTCCTGAGCCCAAACCTAGCTCTGACCTGAGACAGTGATTTGTCTTTTCAATAAAAAATTTAAAATGTTAAATTAAGGAAAGTCAGGGCCAATCTGCTGGCCAAGAAAAGGCGTTAAGCACATGCGCACACACACACACACACACACACACACACACAACACACACACACACACACACACACACACAAATCCCTTTAATATTTCCCTGTTTTACCAGCAAACCATTATACCTGGAGTAAGAAGGGTCAAAGACCTGCACATACACACACACACACACACACACACACACACACACACACACACCATTAGCATGCCTATTTGACACATAAATGTCAAACAAATTACTTGAGCCTTCATCTCTTAAATGGTATGATGATATGAGGCAGTCAGGCATGCAAGCTAAGCTACCTGATTTCATCTGAGAGCTTGTGAGCTGGACACCAAATTAAAGATCATCAACCAGGAGTTGTGCATTCATGACAGGTATTGTCATGACTGATCACACTGAAAGAACCTGGCAAGGCATGAGAGATGAAGCACTGGGGTTAGAGAAATTCTTATGCTTCAAACTGCAGTCTCGTTTCTTTTGAGACTCATGCTGTACTTTTGTCCTCCAGGTTTACTTCTAATGTTCTCTATCAGTTCACAGCAAGTCAGCTTTTTGATGACTCTCACATGATGTCTTGGGTGAGTGGATGCGCTTGGAAGAGACTTCTAACTCCTATAGTGTTTGTATATATGACCTACTCATAGCCTGGAGTGGCCAGCATCACACTGTATTAACAATTAGAGTGGAACTAAGTCCTCCAATGCAAGCATGACCAATTGTGTTCCACTGAGCTCCTAGCTGTGTATGGCTGAGGCACTGATGAGATTCTACTCCACGCGTGTAGCCACAATAGATTCTATTTGATCTATTTAATCTCATATATAAAACCGTCAGTGCTGTTTCTTTTGCATGAACAAAAAATTCTCTCCGCAGTCTGTTTCATATCTTACCTGTGCGCATTAAATCTTCTCCCCTCCTCTTTCTTCTCTCTCTCTCTCTCTCTCTCTGTCTCTATCTCTCCTCGCTCTCTCTCTTCTCCCTTCCTGTCTCTCCCTCTTTCTTCTCTCTTTCTCTTTTCTCCTTATTTCCCTGTCTCTCCCTCTCTTTTGTCTCTCTTGCTTTTTATACATCTTCCTTCTTTTCATATCTCTCTTTTTCATTTTTTTCCTTCCTCTCTCTTTCATTTTCTTCTCTCTCACTCTTTCTTTTTTCTTTCTCCCTGACTCTTGCTCTTTCTTCTCTCCCTCTTCTCTCATTCATTCCCTGTCTCTCCCTCTCCTTTTTCTCTCTTGCTATTTTTATACACCATTTTTAATCTCTCTCTCTCTCTCTCTCTCTCTTTCTCTGTCTTTCTTTCTCCGGCTCTTGCTCTTTCCTCTCTCTCTTTCCTCTCTCTTTCTCTCTTTCTTCTGACTTTCATTTACCGTCTCTTCCTTCTCTTCATTTCTCTCTCTCTTTCTCCCGCCCTCCCTGAGTATCTCTCTCTCTTCCTAAGTCCCTTTCCCTGCTCTTTCGTCTCTCTCTCGCTCCCTCTCAGCCCCCTCCCCATTCTTGATGCGCTTCTTATTCCTCTTTTGTTCTGCAGTGGCTCTCTCAGCCCTGGCACCTTTTTCTTCTCCCCCCTCTCATGTTTCAGCTTTATCTGCCAAAGCAGTAAGAGTATCACACTTCTACAATATCCATCTCCACACACTCAGCACCCAGGGCTGTTTTCTGTGAGGCACCCATTTTTAAACTATTGACCTATGGGTCAAATATTTACTGTCCTTGTTGTTACACACTGATCAGCCACAACATTACAACCATTAATTACTGTTACAATAGGACAAGTGGTGGGATATATTTGGCAGCAAGTGCAGCAAATATATCCCGTGGCTGGTCAGTGGATGTGTGTTATGCATGATACATACTAATTGTCATTTTTTGTAAAAGTCACATTTTACTTTATTTTTCAGCTTAAGAGTTTCCAAAATTTATTTATTTCCAAATTCTATCCCTGCTACGCTGGCAAGGTGACTATCAAAGGCTTTCTTCATCAGTGGCAGACATATTGTGGCACTTTTATCTCAAAAATTCTCAGTGGAGTGTTTACTTCTTACTGATTGGGGATCAGAGAAACTGGCAATGTTCCATCCGCTACTAGGCCTGAATGCTATCAGTTCAGCGCAGATTTTAGAGTTTTTTCTTTCGTCTTCATTTGTGTTTTTCGGAGGTTAGGAGCAGAAATCACTTCATACATTATGGCATGGCTGCGGTGGCAACGTAGTCCAGAATGAAGGAAAAAAGCAGGAAGGATGTGGAAATCGGAGCTGATCTAAGATAGTTGAGAAGCTTTACAGGTTTCACGTATTATTCAGTTTGATACCAGTCATGGATCTGTTTTTTACAACAAAAAAAACCCCAAACAAATAAATAGCTGTTTGGTATAGGAATGTCATTTAAATTGTGGAGGGATACAAGATTGCATCAGTGTGTCCACTGGCAGCAAGAAAAGCACAAGCAAATAGAAATTCTGTTATTTTTGCTGGCCTCCGATTTTGTATTTGTTCGAGCCATGGATTAGCACAAGCAAAAATTGGGAGGCATTTGACAAGTGGAAAACGCTGAATGCTGAATGAAGTCAGCAGCTGTTAAGTCTATGTAAGCGGCCGCAGAATAAGTGCTCGGCTCTGTAGAACTATTGTTTTTGCCGCTCTCTCAGCTCAGAAGCCTGCCATTCTATCTATCAGCTGTAACTCTTCGCCTCGGTCTCAGTGTCCCTCCTCGCTCTTGCTGAGTGTCGTTCTCTTCCTCAATGACACCTGCTGTCATCCCATAAATACTGCTGAATGGGCCATTGAGAGAGCTGGGCTGCCGAGAGCTTTGCTGTGGCGGATGGCGATGAGCTCGCATAAAGCAGACACCCGTGTTATTTATCCCGACTCTAAGAACTCTGGGAAATGAGATGTTTACCGCAAATGGGCCTCTCAACAGCCCCCGAACGCCTTTCAATATTGATTCAATGAGTTTGATTTGTAAATAAATGCGTCAATACATTCTCAGTCAAGCTCGAGCAGGGTTTGGAGTTCAGATAAACATGCTGCTGCTATAAAGGTGAACGTAGCCCAATGTGTTGACAAATTTAATTGAATATGTTTACTTGCTATGCCAGATTGTTCTAAGGTTTCCCAACCTTTTTTGCGACACGGACCAGTTTAATGCAAAATAATATATTCATGGACCGATATAGATACAACTAAAAACAAAGTACGTTTGTTTTTTACTCATATTTGCTAGCTTGTGATCTAAATTTTTTACCTACTGTATCATGTGACCGAGACGATAACGGCCTGGTGGTTGGGGACCTCTGGCCTACGGGATAGGACCTCTGCTCAAGAGAACCTCAGAGTAGCACCTATGAGGTACCCTTGTGCAAAGTACCATCCGCACACACTGCTCCACATCTGCCGTGTCGCTGGCTGCCCCCTGCTTCACTTGGTGAATGGGTTAAATGCAGAGAAAGAATTTTACATTGTTCACACTGTGTGCTGTGCTGTGGTGTGTTCACATGTGACTATGCGGACCAGTTTGCTTGATTTATACCTCTGTTCATTCACAACTGTTCCTTCTTGTCCCAGAATTAGAAACTTAGTGCAAAACTAATGTCACTAATAAGAATCTGCTATATTTTTTCCCATTTTATGTCCACTGCCCCTGCGGATATTTCACAACAAATTCACCAATAGAATTGGGGGCTTCTAAGAGGCACAGCTGTCTAAGCTTTGGCCATATCACCAGGAGATTGCAAGCTAGAGGGTCTGAGAGAGCACAACTGACCTCACTCCGAGTAAGTCAACCCCCAATCCCCCCACAGCACACTGCTAGCCAGTGTTGCATCTGTTAGCTGGTGCTACAGAGCTGACTCCTCCAAGCAGACTGAATTGTCCAATCATACTATGGCAGATGCAGAAGCTGGCATCATGTCTCAGAAGAAACGTACTAGCCTTTACTTTACCAGCCTGGTAGCACTTTGTGATGAAGATATACACACTATGGACAAAAGGACACATCTCTTCATTATTTATTTCAGGTGGCCCCTTACTTCCAGTGAAGGGCAATCTCAATGCTTCAGCAGACCAAGACATTTTGGGCATTGTCATGCATCCAACTTTGTGGACACAGTTTGGAGAAGAACCTTTTCTATTCCAGCATGACTGTGTCCCAGTGCATAAAGCAGCTCCATAAAGACATGGTTGGATGAATTCGGCGTGGAAGAACTTGACTTTGGGCACACAGAGCCCTGACCTCAACCCCATCCAACACCTTTGGGATGAACTGGAATGGAGATTGTGAGCCAGGACTTCTCGTCCAACATCAGTGCCTGACTTCATAAATGCTCTACAGAATGAATGAGCTCAAATTCCCACAGAGACTCCAAAATCTTGTGGAAAGCCTTCCAAGAAGAGTGGAAGCTGTTATAGATGCAAAGGAAGGACCAACTCCATATTAAAGTTTATGGATTTGAATGCAATGTCATTAAAGTTTGTGTAATGGTCAGTCGTCCCAATACTTTTGTCTATATAGTGTAGCTAGTGGGTCTGAATATGACTAAGTTGAAGAGAAAATTGGGTAAAGGTGTTCATGACTGGGTTTAAAATCTTTCTACATTAAAGTGCATTAAAGGCAAGAATTTCTTTCCTGTGAGTTACCATTTCACAGAGTCAGCGTATGAAGTGTCAGTGGGCCTATTTAATGACAATATTGTGTTAATAGAGGGATTTACATCAAAAGTGGCAGAGAGGGCTGGGATTTTGTTGCTTGTACATTAAAGACATTTCATTTAAATATTGCCAGCAGTTGCCAGCTTGCTGGTGTGAAGCACCTGTGAATCACCTTTGTTTCGACATTACCGCTGTGATAGGGGGGTGCTGGGCAGCAGTTCTGACACTCTAAAAAGGTCATATCCTGTTTTATAGGCTGACTCTTTAGCTCTTTAATACACACTTGTGTGCATTACTGCTGCCATCCCTGTCGCCTCTTTCCCTAGGAAGAGGATCTATGAAAGAGCAAGAGTAGAATCCATTTCAAATTTTAATTAGCTGCCTTTGTGTCTCACACAGACACACATTCAGTGCGAAGTTATCCCCTCAAAGCTTTAATTACCAACCGCTTCTTGGTTTCAAAACATCAAAAGGATGTGGTGAGAGTGAGTGAGTGAATGAGTGGAAAGGGGTGTCTGTGGAAGTGTGTGTATATGTGCTAGAGAGAGAGAGAGAGAGAGAGAGAGAGAGAGAGAGAGAGAAAGAGAGAGAGTGAGAGAGAGAGAGAATAAGTGTGAATGTGGGCTAATACACACTGGTGCGAGACCACGCCCTCTGAATGTCAAATGATTGTGATAGTTTTGACATCACCCCTACATGGTGGAGACGCAGGGGGCCTTACAAATCACAGCAAATCTTTTGGCTGTTTGATGTCCTTTCTCCTGGAACCTCTCGTGGATAATTGCCCCGCATGAAGTCAGAGTGGGACGGAATAGAGAGGAATGAACATACATTAGTGGATTAGCGGCTAAGCTGGCTGTAGTGCTGCATATTTAAACCAGATGAACACACATTTGGCTCAACTGAGCCTAGCATACCAACACTTCCATCTGTCTTCCTTTATTCTTGTTAAACGGGGCTGTCTCAAAAAAAGGGGCTATAATGGCACCAAAGGGATGCATTTATATATTTTTTTTCGCCCCTCAAATCGGAGCGACTTACATAGCTTAGCGCTTTATTAGCTACCTAGCGGCCTATTTCTGCATCAGAGATTTGAGGTATAAGCCCGCATCAAATGCGCAGAATCAAACCTACACCTGGGATTAGCGACAGCAAGCCCTTTCTCAGATAGTCTTAGAGGCTCTGTTGAACTAAGATAAAGACTCATGGATTAGGCCTAGTAAGTTCACCCAGAACAGTTTGATTAATACTGTGGAGTTATGCCTTTTTTTGTTTAAGACAAAGGTATGGGTTTTCCACCTTTGCTTTATTAGCTGATGAAAAAGGCCACATTTTTATAGAAAATAATCACTGTGTGGATAAAAAAGGAAACACTTTTTAAAAAATGATATCTTGGCATATTGTCGAAAACATCTAGAAAGCTAATATTTCTCAATATGAGATGAATATAACAAGATTTTAAGAAATATCTTGCCACGAACGGGGAGTAGTCACTACACCAGTGTAGCGTGGTGGAAGAACCCAGACGTGGAGTAGCACGAGAGAGTTGGTAAACCACGCAGCTTTGATACAAGAACACTCTCAGAAAGAGTAGAGATTCCCACCGGAATCTGCATTCTCACACACACATAAGGTATGACTGGGCCAGACTACTCATGGTTAGAAGATCTGGAAGACTGAGGAGTTGGAGGTGTAGACTCAATGACTGAGCGGTGACTACCTGGCTTACCGTCCCTTTTACATCATGTGACACGCTCATTTCCGGTTGCCCTTGCATGTCACATGACCGGTGTGCATGACATATCTAGTATAGACATTCTTTAATTATTGTAAGTAATTCTGTTTCATAAACAAATGGAATAAACCAATGGATTAAGAATATCTACAGTAGGGGAAATAATTATTTGACCCATTGCTAAATTTGTAAGTTTGCTAAAGTACCTCTAATTTATGAGGTACTTAAATTTTTATGGAGAGAAATAGAATATCAACAAAAAATCAAGAAAAAGCATGCTTCATAAAAGTTATAAAGTGATTTGCATTTCATTGGCTGAAATAAGTATTTGATCCCCAAGCAAAACACGACTTAATACTTGTTGGCAAGCGCAGCAGTGATGTTTCTTGTAGGGTCACCAGGTTTGTACACATCTCAGGAGGGATTTTGGCCCACTCCTCTTTATGGAAGCTCTCTAAATCAGGGGTCTCAAACCTGCCCAGAAAGGGCTGCTGTGGGTGCAAGTTTTCCCTCCAACCAAGTAGGAGGCACACCTGATTCCACCTCTGTAATCAGCTGGTCTTGATTTTCAGTTACTCAGGTGTGGCTTCTTCTTGGCTGCAATGAAAACCTGCACCTACAGCGGCCCTTTCTGGACAGGTTTGAGACCCCTGCTCTAAATCCTTTAGGTTTCTTGGATGCTGCTTGGCAACTCGAAGCTTCAGCTCCTCCAGAGATTTTCTATAGGATTGAGGTCTGGAGACTGGCTAGGCCACTTCAGGACCTTAATGTGCTTCTTCTTTAGCTGCTCCTTTGCTGCCTTGGCAGTATGTTTTGGGTCAGTGTCATGCTGGAAGACCCACAACCCATCTTCAGTGTTCTGGCTTGACTGTATGGTGTTCTTCAGGTCATCCTCAGCATTTCTCATCCTCCTAACATGGCGGGTCAAGTTGATGCCAAAGAGCTAGATTTTGGTCTCATCTGACCACAGCACATTCTCCCAAGCCTTCTCTGAATCATTTAGATGTTCACTGGCAAACTTAAGATTGGCTGGACATGTGCCTTCTTGAGCAGGAGGACCTTGTGGAATTTAAACCATTATGATGTAGTGTGTTACGAATGGTGTTCATAGTGACTGTGGTTCCAACTGCCTTCAGATCATTAACAAACTCCTCCTGTGCAGTTCTAGACTGATCCTTTACGTTTCTCATAATTGTCCTCAAGATACTGCATGGAGCTCCAGACTGAGGGCAATTGATGGGCATTTTATATTTCTTCCATTTCCGAATAATCACACCAACAGTTGTCACCTTCTCAACAAGCTTCTTGCTGATGGTCTTACAACCCATTCCAGCCTCGTGCAGGTCTACAATCTCATCCCTGACGTCCTTTGACAGCTCTTTGGACTTGCCCATGGTGGTGAAGAGGTTGGAATGGAAGAAACTGATTCTGTGGACAGGTGTCCTTTTTACACATAACGAGTGAAGATCAGGAGTATCTGTAATTGATAGATTGATTGTTATCTGTGTGCAACATGGGCATATAGCCAGTCTGTGGGAGCCGGAAGTCTGGCTGCATTGTAGGGGAACAAATATTTATTTGACTCAATGACATGCAAATCAATTTATACCTTTTATGTAACATGTTTCTTCTTGATTTTTGGTTGATATTCTGTCTCTCTCCATAAAAATGAAACTACCTCATAAATTAGAGGCTGTTCTTTTTTGTATGTCAGCCAACTTACAAATTCAGCAGGAGATCAAATAATTATTTCCCCCCCTGTACCTAGTTTTCACCAGTTCTAGTGTAGAAAGAACTCAAATGATCCCCAGTCACTCAAATGTTCATATGACACCTAAACATAGAATAAACATAGAATAATGTGCAAAAACAAGATGTTGGCCACTATTTGGTAACTAGCAGTGTAGTGATAGTGATCTACCTTGCTACAAATAGCTAGCTAACAGTAAAGGAATGTAACTGTACAAGATAACTAAAATTTGAAACATTTAAATTTCTTCAGAAATTATGCAGACAAGCCTCACAGTACATTCTCCCACCTGGGTGGCATTTATATATACAATGCAATGGATTTTTGTTCCATGCTGACGTACTGTATTCAATTTGCAGAATGATAAGGCTGTTGTTCAGTTAGGGTTTCTATATGGGGTCTGAAATTGTTGCCATGTTGCAGGGGCCCTGTCCCCATCCCCGCTTCATCAAATTTGGAGAGAGCAACCAGGATCTCCATGCTTTGGCCCTCGGTGAGGGTTAATTCCAGAGCAAACACGTCACAGCCAGTCACTCTAAATAATGTGGAAATGCTGGAGACGCACCATGACGCCCTGACACCAATGCTCTCCTGAGTGTTTGTGCCCATGCAATCAGAGAGACTAATGTCATTATTATTTTGATTGCCATTAATTGGATTATTATGAATGTGCAGTGACAAGCTGTTTGGTCTGATTAGAAATCACTTCCCCATGAAAGGCAGAACTAACAGCCCCATGATCCGAGACTGTGCCTTTTCGAAATTTATCTCTCTCCTTCGTTCCTTCTTTCTTTCCACCTTCTCTCTCACTCCTCCTCCTGTACCTTTTCCCAAGTACTTCGCATTAGCATTCAACTCAGCTTGCCGCAGCTGCTGGATGATGCTACATCTTGTTGACCCAAGCCAGTCTCCATAATTTGGCCAGTCTCTGATCAAAGTGATCATTGCTTTTTAAATAGGACGTCCATCTCTCAATGCAGATGTAGTATGCGTTACTGATGAAGAGAGAGATTGAAGAAAGAGCCATTCATACGCATCTGATTGATTTGATTGTGGTGCAATACATTTATTGTTTTGGTGTTGCGCTCTCTCTCTCTCTCTCTCTCTCTCTCTCTCGCTCTCTCTCTCTCTCTCTTTCTTTCTCTCTCTCCCTCTTTCTCTTTCTGTCTGTTCTGCAGTGCTGATTCGATGATTGACAGATTTCTCTTGCTTAGCCACACAGATCTATAAGGCACAAGAGACAGAAACTCTACGACACTGACATTAAACACAACACAGCCTGGGGCCTCAACACACTCACAGTAACATATACAAGTACACACAAATGCTGTGCACATTACATATTCCTTTTTTTTCTCTCCTATATACATACATACACACACACATGAACCTTTTCAAAGACCTGCATGTGAGCCCATATTGCAATATCCACTCCACAAAATGTACTTTCATCCTAATATGTAGGACCACAGTCACACCTGTTATTAATGTATGTCTTGAGCAAACCAATCATAAAAGGTGTTAACTGGGTCCCATCTGTCTGATCCAATCACTCGACTCACCTTCATAGGTACTCAAGGACTCCTATGACGAAAAAACATCTGTTGTGTGAAATCTAAAGCATCCTAATGCGTCCCTGACAGCATCGAAAGACCAGTTTATCAAGGCAGAGAGAACAGAGACAAATGCATCTGCTTCTGCATCTTATGTCTCTTTTGTCTATATGTTTATATCCATGCAGCATTTATAACACTCTGTACACATTCACAAATAAGGACAGGGACATTTTTGTCTGTCAACAAACACAGCAAGAGACTGACACAGTAAATGTGCTCTGCACCTTTTCTCCAGTCACAAAATCCAACCAAAAGTGGTCACTGATGACACATTAAAACTGAAATGCTAGGTTTAAATGGCTATACATTGTCTACTTGTGATCAGGTCCCTTGACAGCACCAAGTATGAATAGGACTTAAGTTAGTAAATGGTTTATAGAAGTTACTGACTAACATTATACTGAGTTGCCTGTTTATTAGATATCCCAATATAAATGTGTTTACTTCCTTTGGACTTTAGTACAGGGAAATTCTGTGTCTATGGATTGTACAAGATGCCATGCAGGAATATTGTACCACGCAGATATGTAGATCCCCTGTGCTTACACATTGGATAGCTGTGCAATCTTACAGCAAAAAGCCCAGTCCATCTAATCAACGCTTGAAAGGAATGAGATTCAAGGACTGAGGAGGCCAATGAAGCAATAAAAAATTAATGTACCTGGAACCATTAGGTGGCAGAACGGATCAAATTACATTGCTTGTGTGCCTTGTGAGAGTGACATAATTGGGCTGACTGGAATGTAGTATTATGAGTGGTAAAACAAAAGTGGTAGTATGTTCTTGGATCTGCTGTTTCGATTGATCTGACTGCAAATGGACAGTGAGTCATATAGCTATTCACGCCTGCAGTGTCCTTGTGTCCTTTGTGCATCACTACCAACTACTTGTGATTGGATTTCATGTTTGGAATTTAACCACACTACTCTAAAGCTAATTACAAAACACACAAATGCATATCTTAAAAAATACTCTATCCTTAGCTACAAATCTCTAGAAATTCTTTATAGATGAATAAATCTCATGGTTATTCCCATTCCCTGAGTTGTATTTAAAATATATAAAGCAGTAATGACTATTGTCACAACAAACCTGTGTCACCATAATCTGTTTTCTGTTATCTTTTAGGAAAAAAGACAAATAAATATGTATCAGTTTTTGTAGGCATATATAAAAAAATAGTTTTGGGAGTGTTGACTAAATGCCTTACAGAGCACAAAAAATGTCCTCGCAGTTATAATGTTAGCTTTTAGTATTTTAGTATTAGGGTTTCATTCCTTTTATTTGCACAGAAGAGGCTAGTTAGATGGCAAAAGGGATGTGTGCTTGTTGCATATTTGGTCAGACATCTGGCATACTTCAGCTTTTTCATCTGGCAAAATTAAACAGCTTTACTGAACATTGCATTTTATGCCCAAGTTTTGAAGCTATATCACATAGACAGTCATGCCAGGAGTGTCTGGGTGAACATACATCATTCAGATGTTCTTCATTGGTATCAAGCATCTTAATGTACACCAGAAAAAAACTTTTGGTGCCTCTTTACTGTCATCTGGATGTTCTACCGAACAGAATGTCTCCAAAGACTCATTTAGCTTTGGCCAAATTCTGTAAGCCCTGAAAATTAATAACTGAATAATACTGAATTTGTAATGCATAAGAATGTATTTTCAGGTATTGATGTTTTTCTCTCTTTAATTACCCTCACCATGTCTTGCCTGTACATATGCAGATGTTACCAAGTACTGCCATCCCACACTTCTAATGCAATTAACACACATCCCATATTGAACACAGTGAATGTTCCAGTGCATTCAGAGAGAGCTCTTCAGCAGGTGAGTTGAGGCTGAGTGGTTTGTCTCTGCAGTAATGAGAAGTCCTGTGGGCTCGCTCATGTTTCATCATTAAACTCATTACAGCTCGTGCACAATATTGTGTAGCTACTGATTAGGCTCAGAGATGAAAAAATGGAGACTGGCTGAAATGCTGTAGGTTTCTTCTTTTTCCTTTCATATACAACAGTGAACAATAGTGCCTCATCCTGTACACTTCTCCTTGAATGTCATTTTCCTCCACCCTCCCCCACATCACCCACAAGCTTCAGACCCTGCTGATTAATAGTTGGACTAGCCCTTTCATTTCTTCCTCTGTTTTTCTCCCTTCTTTGAAGAATGGACTGCGAGAGAAAGAGCCATCAGGATAAGCCCTTCTCACAGATGTTCTACGATTGCCCACCCGAGTGAAGCAGCAGCCCCTATTTATTCATGATTGCATCGATCGTGTTGTGGTTCTAGAACATGACGTTGTATTATTTCAAAAGCAACGGGAGTAGAACATTCGTACAAGCCTCTAGCCACTACCTGGAGATTTTATTACGTGTTTGTGTGACTCGGAGGAGGCGAATAATCACATGCAGATGGAGGGGGTAAACGAGAAGAGAGGAAAAAGTGGAGCATGTGGTGCTATTACACGCAAATTCATGCTTGAGTGTGACAGTGGAGCTGTGACCTAGTTCTTTAAAGGATGGGGATGTATGGGAGTGTATGCATTAATGTGCGTGTGAGTTTATTTCCTGTACATATGAATTAATGCAATACTAGTTTCCCAGAGTCATCCTTTTGGTCATGTCTTCTGTTGAATGATAGCAATAAATGGTGCAAGATCTACTGGCTTCAAGGGGCTAGTCATCAAATTGTTGGTTGTTGAAAGTAATTTAAAGGAAAGCTATTCGCACAAAGTGATTTAGAAGCACACATGGAATAAACATTGGAATGAGCTTCAGAAAGCTCAAAGCACGACATTAGCTGCAAGCCACCCAGCATGGCATTTTCTTCTTTTTTCCTCAGCACACAGGCGTTGCTGTTTTGTTGAATTGTCTGTTCAGTAAACTAGAATAAATTAGTAAAGTTTCGATTCAATTTAAAATGCAAATTCCAAACCACCCATCTGGTTTGAGTTTACATAAATAGTTAGAGGAGCATTTGTACTGTTGTTGAAATGGTCCTCTAATCACCATCAACATTGGAAAAGCTCCATATAGAAGAAAAATAGAGCTTTTCTGATACAGAACACTACAATGAGCAGAGTTTGGGACTGAGGTAGGCTAAATAATGTAATACTAACATAACACAGGTGGCCCCATCGCTCTGTAACTTTAATCACTTTCTGCTGAGATAATGTTTCAGGGCCATCCATTGAACCTTAGAGGGGAAGGTGCTCAAAGTAAAAAAGGAGCACAAGGGTTTAACCATAGAAACAAACTATATTCAAAAAGAACAAGGAATATCACAGCAAATCACACTGTAATAAATCATTAGATTGACTATTTCAAAATGTATGGTTATAATTATTTCAAGATACCATTATCTAACCTTTTAATCCCAGTAATGGTATTAACACACATACAAATGTCAAAATACCTTGATAGATAACACTAATTTAACACATTCAAACGCTTTCACAGGAACAGTGCATAGTTCTGATTAGTTCATCTTGATCCTCTTAGCAGCTGGCAGCCAATAAAGCATGATTGTGGGAAAACGTTACCACAAGACTTAACTGACAACTATTTCAACAAATGGATGAAGCAAAACATAGAGAAAAACTTCCACCAAATACTGCCACTCTTTTTTGCATGAACATGTTCAAATACCTGTCAGCTGTTTCTGCAGGTTTGATTAGCTAACTCAACATACTTTCTCTACTTAAAAAGGTAACTGCAAAATCAACATAGTAAAAGTGATTAATATGTTACCCCTTTTTCAAGTGAATTTGGATGATTCAGACTAATTTCAAGCATGGCTGTCAAAGTTAGAATAGGGATCTAATTGTGCAACTTTTTACAGAAGTATATTTGTATACACCGCATTTTATTTCAAACTACATCATATTACCAAGTAACAGAAAATGACTCCCCTTTGAGTAGTGTCATTGGTATGCATGTTTAGATAATGGTGAGGTTTACCACATTTGTTAATTCACATTGATCCAAAGGCATATTTTAAATTTCGTTTTCATTTCTTATGTAGTTTAAATCATTCTATTACAAATAATGGGTTTGGTTTGTGCATTACTTCCGATGCACAGGTGGCATGTTTAAGTAGCAGTGGAACACAATAATTGAGTCTTAGAATGAGCAGGAATGTAACAGGGCTGAGGTGTCAACCCTGGATGTAAACAACATAAAAACCTTCAAAATTAAAAGGTCAGTATCATGCTCCAAAACTCCAAATTGTACACTGAAACTTGAAAGTTAATAAGATAATTAGGATAATTGAGTTACTGGTTCTTTTTTCATAGTTTCCATGAAGAATGTTTGAAGACAGAGGGCATTTTAATACAGTTTAATGCAGTTTAATACAGTTTAAATTTCAATGCAGTGTTTCATCAATTCAGTTTTTTTGAGACTGTATTGAAATCATTTCACAGTTTAGTGAATAAGGCATTTCAGACAAAGCCTTAAGAGTGTAAAGCATTGCTGTGCAGCACTCATTTGACAGTTAATCCACTTCATAATGAGCAAGTCACACTTCATTCTCTTAATGTTGGCGCAAGAATCAGGTCAAAGTACTTCAGTGACGTTTGACCCTTGTCTGACAGATTCACACTTGTTGGTTTCAAGCCACTGTGACATTGTTATATATGCACAGTATGTGGAAGATGCTCTTTGCACTCCTATTATTGGTTTCACAGCCTGGCTTAATAGCGATTGGACTGAAGGCGTGTTCTCACTGGCATGCTCTGCTCCAGATCATACACCTCTGTGTAGAAGTCAATGAGGATGTGGAAGGACTCCTAATGCACCTAACCGAGTGTGAAGGATGGTTGCTCCTGCTTATTCTACCAGAGCACTGCCCCTCCCTCTATAACTGAGTGCAGCACAGATTAATGAACCAGCATGATTGCAAAAGGTCATTTGTAGCCTGGGCTGTTAGCTAATTCACCTAATTGTTACGATTTATTTTTATTTCTGTGGCGTGGCTATACAGCCACTCATAATAAGCCAAAAGAGCCATTTGTTGGGCTGTTGTTTTAATGCAATTATAGGTTATTATGCACTTAAGGCTCCATCTGTGCAGTCGCTGTGCATGTTTGTGAGATGAGAGGGAGCGTGTGGACTCTCTGCAACTGTGTAGCATGTTTTCACATACTTAAGGCCTTTCGCTGCTGTGCAATGAGTTTTAGTTTTTTAATGTTCACATTACAAGCCTTATTATTCCATTATAATTTTAAAGTGGCCCATATCTGTCATCACTTTTTACACAAAATCACCTGTCACGGGCACTAAGGGAAAGGACACAGCAGCAGACAGCATATTGTTCTTTCGAGAAGGGTCTTTAATGTAAACTCCAAAATGTCTCGGTGCCAAGCAGGCTCACAACACACACACACACTGAAACAAGGGGTGCCGAATAACACTGGATGTTTGGAGGACCTACTCTCTGAGAAAACATAACACATCAGCCCAATCACACACAGTCCAGGAGACCCTCCACTCTGGACAATTTCCTCATGGCCCGCTCGGGAGCTCCTCTTCTAGTGAAGCCGTTTCTCTCATGTACACGCCTGTATGGGTACAGAAGGAGAAGGAGAGAAGCGAGGAGAACACACACACACACATCCATGTTAGAGCCGTGCACGTTAGTCCGAATTGCTGGCTTGCAAGTAGGGCAAGCCCTCAAATCCCCTCTTCTGAGTCCGCTGCTTGATGATGATAGAGCAGACAGCCTCTTCTCCCACTTAGATAAACCCACGGCGTACACCAGAGCGAGATAGTATCTTTTCTTCTCAAGCATCAGCTTGTCCCAGCACGTTCCTCAGTAAATGGGTGACCGCGCGAAGATTCTCTGGCTCGACCGGCACACACACACACACAGACGCACGCGTCCAATCACATGACACACTCAAGCATGAACCACTTTAGGTAGGTAACTAGCAACCCAGCCACTGCCCTTAAAGCAGCTCATAACTACACCTGTGTTGCCTAGGCACCTAACGACCACACACACTTCACAACCCATGATATCATAAACCTGTGCCCAGAGCCTTGTGCCCCAAAAGTACAGTTAGATACACATTCAGCAACAGCATGTCAAAAATAATGACGTCCCAACTGACTAACAGGAGGAAAAAAGTGTCAGACCTGCCAAATACACGTATGTTTGCTATACAAAATGATGGGTGCATGAAGTTAAAGTCCCTAAAGTGTAGTAAACACACACTATATAAAATTGCGGTTTTGTTTAACAACCAGCACGGAAGCAAATTCAGACATTCAGTTAAAATGTTACTGAAAGATTCAATATAAAACTGAAATATACCACTGCTTTACATTGCTTCACTGTGTTCACACGTGACTATAAGGGGCCACTTTACTTCACTTTTACAAATATTTTAACTGAACATCTCTTAAAGTCTTCAAATGTCCATATGTACACTAGAGCTGTGAAGTATTACCCCTTAGCTTGATGCTAACTTAAATTTTTCAACATAACTGAGTATCACAGGGCATGACAATAGAAGGATAAATTATGCAATACACTTGAGGTATAATAAAACCTACCGATAAGCAGAAAAAGAGAACAACAATAAGAGAAATGGATGTGGAGGAAAATTGAATAATTCAAATAGTTAACAATTATTACCAAGTATTGCTATTTAATAAATAATATTGTCAGTGTAGTTTGTTGAGCTTTAAACAGTTTAACTTTTTTGTAATATCAAAAACCGTGATAAAAGGTCATCATTCTGTTGTAATTTAATCGGAATCAGTACCAGAAAACTTTATCGATCCCAGAGGAATTTGCTTATGTTATGACTGCAGTTACACAGAGACACAGAGACAAAAACATTGGAAAATCGAAACTATAAAGTCTATATCTCAAACTCAAATATAAAACAGAAATACTCCGGGGTATTAATAATAAAGATAAATAATTAATTTAACAATAAATAAGTAATTTAACGATAACACAAATCATGATTTGGACTTTATTTCGAGTCCATTATCGCACATAACAGAGATCAGTAATAGATATTAATGTAAGATTGTAATATTAAGTAATATTGACCTAAGTAGTGAAATTACACATGGTAAGACACATAATAAGATATTGCACACAATAACGGCATATATCCATGTGTTGTATTGCACATGGATATATGCCATTTTTATATCTACACATGCCTACTTTATTTGCATCTCTTTCTTACACCCCCATGCTGAGAAAACACCACGCAAAGACAAATGGATCAGTGGCAAATGGATTTACTAAATGAGATGACCTCAACTGTCCCTTTCAAGCAACATCACTAATGACTTGTTGCACAGTTGTTTCACCTTAGACCCAATCCACAGCAAGGTGCTAATTATCATTAAGGAAGATGATGACCTCAGAATGACCTCAGAATGAGCCTGCACAGTGAAGTGTGATTTTTTTTAAATTTTGACTTGTTTCAATTACAATAATGAGACTCTGTACCACATATGTACTCTCCCAATGACAAGACCCAGCACCAGAACTAAATAATGAGTAGGTCATCCAAAAACCAAGAAGCGATCATGTTAGGGGAGGGAGAGGTTTCACGATTATGTAGCAGAACACCCCAGGAACAGTTTTTGGTCCAAAAAAGTATTTTTTGGACCTTGTTTTCTGAGAGTGTCACAAAAAGTCTTCTATAGACCTGCTTGCTGATTTATTCTCCCACAACATACAGGGCTCCCTCCAAAATACAGCTAGTACAAAGTGAAACATGCAAAACCCTCTGATGTAAAAAGCCCTGTAATCTGAACATAGCCTTAAGGTTTCAACCCAGTAGTCTTCATGGATCTGCCTTTTGCTCAGCAGATAAGAGCATCTCAAAGTGCATGAGTGAACACACCCCACTCCCCACCCTCCACACGCACACACACACACACACACACACGCACACGCACTAACATGTGCTCACACACGTATGCATACTTTAAATCCTAGTAAGTGCTTACTTCGTTTTGTCCCTTTACTGGTTACTACCATGCTTCAGCATGATATGAAAGCGACAGCACAGAGTCGGCTTCCAGCTGTGCTTGACAGATGTTCAGCAGTGTTGTCAGTGGACTCATAGCACTGAACAGCAAAAACCATGTGAAATCGAAATGATTGTTTTCTCTGACAAAAATTGAATTAACCTCAATTATAGTTGATCAGTCAAACATAAATAATCTCAAACAGACTTTTTTACATGGTTTTTGTCTATTTTTTTAGCTAAAAGTATGCCGTATAGTGTGAGAAGCTGCATAAGAGGACCCTATTTGAAATGAATCAACAACTCAGCATGCAAGACAAGTGAGTTTTGAATTAAGAACTGCAGATTGTATGATGCTCACTTCTGATTCTAGGCTCACATAACACAAGTCTGTCCCAAATGCATATGTTTATATACAGCACTTATGAGATATATATATAAGCAACATTAATGACTAAAGAAGCAAAATTTAGATACTAGACATGTTCTGGTTGATCAACTGTATTAGGGAAAATATGTACTTTTTTGTGAACCTTGGTTTTAAGAGAGGAGTTCTGTGTTATTCATCTGGCCCACAAATCCTAATCGATGTCGAAAACTTGAGAGACCTCATTTGCAATGACATGTTTCACCAGATTTTCATTCTCGGATGTTCTCAGTCTTCTAAGTCTCCCACTATGAGATCTGTCCTGAATAAAACACCACACGTTATCAGTTTGAGCTCATGAACAAGAATCCTGACAAATGGTTCAGTTTGTGGGATTTTTTGTGAACTAAAGTGATTGTAAATCTATTCGGATGATAATTGGTCAACATTGTGTTTCATGTCCGAGAACTGGCATCTACCCCCACACTACAGGAGATTGACGGCACCAACTGGACTGGGAGAAGATCGAAGAAGTGAAGATTGGATTATAGATCCACCACACCATGGGACAGTCTGAGAAGATAATAGTTTAAGATCGCCCTGATATGGGGAGACCTTTTGCTATTTTTTTTCAGAAGGAGCAAATCAAAATTGCCTTGGTTATCCTGTAAAGTGGGCTGGGAGTTAGCACGACAAAGACAGAAATGTCAGTTTCCGTTTGTGTGTGTATGTATGTGATGTACACTTCTCAAACATGAGTGATACTTAGCTTTCTGAAAGTATAGAGCATTCAGATTGTTGTAGCTGCAGTGATGGTTATAGCACAGTAGAGCTAAATGCATGTTTGCTGTGGAAAGCACACAGCAAACAGTGAGAAGAGCCCCCTGCTTGACTCCCTTTCAGCTCTCTGGCTCCCTGTAAAAGCACACAGCTACAGCCCGAGCACTGAGTGTAGCATCTATTCACATCAGAGCACCTGCACATATTGTGCTTTCAACCTGTGTGTGTGTGTGTGTGTGTGTGTGTGTGTGTGTGTGTGTGTGTGTGTGTGTGTGTGTGTGTGTGTGTGTGT